>JARYZH020000016.1:399460-976960 GCA_030021035.2 Notholithocarpus densiflorus | reverse complement strand
TCCTCTACAAGCAAAGGTTATTGGGTATACAACAAGAGAACCAAGAAGGTGATGGAAACTGTAAATGTTGTGATCGATGAAGCTTCAGAGTCCAGTTCTAAGAAAATTAGTGAGGAAATCTCCAAAGAAATTCTTCCTCCCGAGCCCAAAGATGTTCAAGAAATTGTTGATCAAGAGCCCGCATCTCCAAGTACTCCCAGCACTCCAAGTGTTGTAAAAGGTTCAACAGATATACTTATCTCACCTGACTCTGAATCCCATGAAAAGTAAGGACCTTCCTCTAAGATTAAGTTGAATCATCCTCCTAAAGTTATTATGGGAAACATGAATGAACTTACACTAAGGAAGCGTACAGTTGATAAATGTGTTGCTAACTTTGTGTCATATTCTTGTTATTTGTCGCAGTTTAAACCCACCAAGGTTGAGGAAGCTCTTCAGGATGAAAGCTAGGTTAAGGCTATGCATGATGAACTGCTTTAGTTTCAAAGGAATGATGTCTACACTCTAGTACCTAGTCCGGAAGGTGAGCACATCATTGGCACAAAGTGGATCTTCCGCAACAAGACTGATGAGGACGGTAATGTAATCCACAACAAGACTCGTCTTGTGGCTCAAGGATACTCTCAAATGGAATGAGTAGACTATGTTGTGGGGATTTAATTCACGCCTTTATGGTTTTGACATAACTCCTTTTCCTCTCTTTTCTTTTCTTTTTTTTCTTTTTTTTTTATATATATAGAGCCACGTGTCATGATTTAATTGGTTGACTTGTTGCGTCGATTGCGTTTTTCAAAGGGACTGCCACGTGTCGTCTTCTTAATGGATGGTGTCGCTTCGCTGACCCTACATCCGGGCCCTATAAATAGGCACATTCTCTTTCTTGCCCCTCACATTTCTCATAATTTTCTTTCTGCCATCTCGTCCAAGATCCTCGTCTAGCCCTCCTCCTAGTTCTGTCAGGTATTTCCTCTTCCTTCTTAGGTTTTCGTCTTAATCTTTCTTCATTTTAGTCATGTCTTCGTCTAGTGGTAGTTTAGAGAAGGAGATAAACGAGTACTAGGACGTTTCTTCTAGGAGTGAGAGTAGTTATGAGAGTAGTGAGAGTAGTACAGCCAATAGTAATTCTTCAAACAAGCACTATTCATCTAGGGTTCCTGGCATTCCCTTGGAGGAATTCCAGGAATTACAACATAGGATGGCTTCTGGATCTAGGGCTAGCTCGTCCAGGCAACCACCTAGCCCTTCTCAAGACGAGGAGGAGGAGGAAGAAAATATTATTTATAGTTGTGCCCCTGAAGTGGCGTCCATTTTAGATGCTGCTAAGTTGAAAACCCTTGTAGATAGATATCAGATCCCTAAAGAGCTTAAGCCTCGTCTACCCATGGAAGGAGAATGGTGTTGTTCTCCTTCTTTTGGTTTAGGAGTATACACCTCTTATCTCTTAGCTAGCCTTAGGTTTCCTCTAAATTCTTTTTGTAGAGGCCTTCTCCATAGGTTGGGTATTGGACCTAACCAGCTTAACCACAATGGATGGAGGACGGTAGTTGCCATGCAAGTGCTATGGCGTGAGGCACTGGAAGGGGACTGTCCTATCACAGTGGACGAGTTCCTTTACTGTTATAAGCCCTCTGATATAAAGAAGTTTGCTGGTTTTTACTAGTTCTCGTCTAGGAGCTCTTACTATAGTTTAATAAATGGCCGTAGCTCGTCTGACAGGCTCTGGAAAACAGAATTTTTTATTATTTTCGGAAATTGGGCTGGGGACCCAGTAGATGTGGGTAATGCCCCCTTCCCACCTTTCACAAGCCTCTAGGTCGTCTTCGTCCTGAGGGTATGTTTCCTTTCCATTTTATTTCATTTCTCTATACATATTTTCAAACTTTCAGTCGTCTAACCTTTTTTCTTTATTTATGCAGCTGTTGTTCGTCCACGCTTGGACAAGCTTTACTTGGATAGAATTGACCAAGTACGTGCCTTCCCTGGGAGAACTTTTCACGATCTAGTGACTCTCAGTCGTCTAGCTACGTAGGGACTTGGCCCAGTACCTACTGCTGAAAATCTTGGTCACGAGGAAACCACTCGTCGAAGTAAGCATCGTCTGTTCTTCTTCTCTCTCTTCTCTCTTTTTTTTTTTTTTTTTTTTTTTCTTAACTTTGAGTTTTCCTCATCACAAGGATGGCTACAATGAGGGAGAACAGAGAAAAAACCATCACTAGTGGGGACGAGGATGCCACTGTGCCTCCAGTCGTCTAGAAATCTTCTGTCCAGACAGGGAAGAGAAAATCTAAATCTATATCCAGTGCTATGGATCTGGATGACCTTCCAAGTTGTCGAGGTCCTAAGAAGCAAAAACCTAGCAAGGCTTCTCTTCCCAAGGTTCCCAAGTTTACACCCCCGACGGTAGACCTGGACGACCCTCTAGTCGATGTGGAGCCCATCCAAACAGTTCATCCCGTTCAGACTGATCCTACTCCCCCTCCAGCCAAGACTCCTCGCAAGCCTCATCCATCAGAGCCATCTGAGCGTCCTTCTAACCTAGTGTTGGACGAGAGCTACGCATGGAGGACGTTCATAGGGATAGTCACTGATAATGAAGTCAATGAATGCTACAATATTTCAGTGAAGGAGTTTAAACGCTCTGGTATCCATGACCTTTTTAAGGTATGAGATTTATTCGTCTTTTTGTGTTTTCAGTAAGTATTCAAAATAAAATGTTTTAACTTTCCTTCATCCACACAGGCTATGTCAAAGTTTTATACAGCGACATGCCAGGCTAAAGAACTCTGTGCGGAGGCCAAGACGGCTAAGGAGAAAGCTAAGGAGCTAAACAGTGAAATTCTACTAAAAAAGGGGGAGGTGATTAGATTGACTGACGATTTCAATCATTTGCAAGCAAGTGAGATGAAGTTGAAAAACGAGGTGGAAGAGCTTAAAACAGATGCCCTTGAAAAAGACACTCGCATTGCTCACTTGGAAGGACAAGTCTCTGGGTTTGCCTCATCCTTGGAGAAAGCACATGAGGAAGCCATATCAGCTTTCAAGAAGTTTGATGAGTACAAGAATCGTCTAGACAATCACTACGCTGCTGGCTATGAGGACTTCCGTGCTGATGCCAAGGAGGCTTTTCCTGAGCTGAACTTTGATACCTTTAAGATTCCCCTTGCCACAGAGATTTCCTTGCTTGCGACGAGTTCTGAGGACGTCAATGTGGTGGACGATGCCAACAACGAAGTAACGCAGGACGATCCAAAGTCTGGAGGCAATGCCCCCAGTAGTCTATCCAAATGAGGTTATTAGTTTAATTTTATTGACGGTGCCCGTTGTTTTGGGCTTTGCTTCTTTTGTTTTTTTTTTTTTAAGTACAATTGTCTCGTCTAAGTTTACGAAAGAGCTTTATATACAATTAGTTCTATCGTCTTTCACATAACTTCAAGGGTTTTTGGACGTTGGTCGTCTACCCTTCTTTGAACTCTGAATGAATGAATGAATGAATGATTTTCATATTCACTTTTCATTGTGTTTGAATGTGTTTAACCTTACGGAAAAACTTATGTCGTCCATATTATTTCTATGGTTGTGTGGTCTGTCCACTTAGGAAGACATTTTTCCTCGTCCTTAGCATGTGGACAAATTTCCGTTTACACCACCCAAAACAGGGTAAAATGAATCCTTCATGTTCGCCACAAGTGCAACTCGTTTATAAACGACGTTCCTTTTAGCTAGCTGTATTCATTATTCAAACTGGGGACGATCATTTGTCCGTCCTTAGCTAAATTGTTCCCAGCAATTGCTCGTCCATGTACTGGATTAGTAGGCTGGTTAGACTCGTCTGTGGACTTGTGTTTTTATACACGTTATTCGTCCATGACTTAGACGATTATTCCTTAGGTTTAATCTCGTCTTAAACTTTAGACGAATATACCTTTGGTTTATTTTATTTGCTTTATCCTTATTTTGAGGAAAACTCATAGATAGCACATCCTTGCGTCCAAGGATTTTATTCGTCCTTGGCTGTTTGCCTTCTGTGGATTATTTTGAATGAAATTGCAAAAAATGAAGGATTCCCATACAATTATGTATATACTTGAAAATACATCATATATATATTTGGAAATCCAAACTATGCAAACATTCGTCCATAGGCATGGCACATGCTAGAGAGCTAGTGCCTTTAGGGAATTTAAAAATACTTATACAACACAAATTCGTCCATGAGCAGCACAAAATACTTATACATATAAAACACATAGTAGTAGTAATAAGCAAATACGAGAAAATAACACTAAACAACACATTACTTCAAACGTCCAAGGATCTCGTCCGTGGCAATGTTCGTCCATGGTCACCCTTTATTGATAGTATCTTCTTAGGTGTTCAACATTCCAAGGGTGCTCTAGCTTCCGCCCATCTAGGGCTTCCAAGTAGTAGGATCCTTGCCTCTTGCAGTTGATGACCCTGTAAGGTCCTTCCCAGTTTGGTCCTAACTTCCCGTGGGCCGGGTTTTTGGTGGCCAAAGAAACCCTTTTAAGGACGAGATCCCCAATGTTGAAGCGCCTGGGTTTTACCATGGCATCATGTTGCTTTGCCATAATATTTTTGTACCTTGCTTTTCTCTGCTCCGCGCCCATCCTCACCTCGTCTATAAGATCGAGGTTTAGATGAAACTGTTCTTCGTTTTCTTCATCTTGATATTTCATCACCTTGTGTTGGCCATGTGCACTTCTGCAGGTATAACTGCTTCACTTCCATAGGCTAGTTTAAAAGGAGTCTCCCTAGTGGGGGTCCTCACTGTTGTTCTATAAGCTCATAAAACACCTGGTAATTCGTCTGGCCATACTCCTTTCGCCCCTTTAAGCCAAGTCTTGAGGATTTTCAACAAGGATCGGTTTGCTACTTCTGCCTGCCCGTTGGCCTGTGGGTGGGAGGGTGAGGAGTAATGATTCTTGATTCCCAATTGCTCACAAAAATCCCTGAAAAGTGTGTTGTCGAACTGTCGTCCATTGTCAGACACTAGCACCCTAGGTACCCCAAACCTGCAGACGATGTTCTTCCAGACAAAGTTCTTGACATTCTGTTGTGTAATTTTTGCCAAGGGTTCAGCTTCCACCCACTTAGTGAAATAATTTATTCCCACCACCAAAAACTTCATTTGCCTAGTTCCAGTTGGAAAGGGGCCCAAAATATCCAATCCCCATTATGCAAAAGGCCAAGGGGCCATCATTGGGGTAAGATACCCTGATGGCTGTCTAGGAATATTACTGAAACGTTGACATTGATCACATACCTTAACATATGCCTTAGCATCAGCTTGGATGGTTGGCTAGTAGTATCTTGCACGGACGTTCTTGTGGATGAGTGATCTGGCTCCTGAGTGGTTACCACATGCTCCTTCGTGAACCTCCCTCAATACGTAGTTCACCTCGTCCAGAGCCAAACACCTTAGGAAAGGCTGGGAAAAACCTTTTTTGTATAACACTTCGTCCATAAAGATGTACCTAGCTGATTTTACCCTGAGATTTCTGGCTTCGTCCTTCCCCTTTAGGAGCCTTCCGTCCTTTAGGTATGATATTATCGGTGTCATCCAATTTTCCTCACCTTTTATCTACAACATTTCTAGGAAGTCTATGCTTGGCATGTATTGTATTTCATCAAACTTGTCCATTGCTTTATTCGCGGAGGCTTCTTTTGCCAGAGTATCTGCTTCTACATTCTCTTCCCTTGGGATTTGAATGAAATCAGCATCTTTGAATTTCTTCACAAGGCGTACCACCTTCTTTAAATATTTCTTCATTCTGTCTTCCTTGGCTTCACATGTCCCATTTACTTGGCCTCTGATCAACTGAGAGTCTCCCAAGACAAGTATTGAGTCTGCTTCTACAGATTTAGCTAACTCCAACCCTTTAAGAAGGGCTTCATACTCCACTTCATTGTTAGTTGTTTGGTACTGCAAGCGAACCTTGTGCCTTAATTTGTCTCCCTCTGGTGATTGCAGAACAACTCCTATACCTCCTGCATGCAGTGTAGACGATCCATCTACATGGACAACCCATTTTTTATTGTCTTCTCTTCCGCCCAAGTCCTCATAACTTGGGGTGAACTCTACAATGAAATCTGCTAGGGCATGAGCTTTTATTGCATTTCTCGGTTGGTACCGAATGTCAAATTCACTGAGCTCGACTGCCCATTGAAACAGTCGTCCTGCAGCTTCCAGCTTGTTTATTGCCTTCTTAAGCGGATGATCCGTCATGACATTGATGACATGAACTTGGAAGTAATGTCTTAACTTCCTAGAAGCTGTTATTAGCGCAAAAGCTAACTTCTCTATCAGTGGATACCTTCATTCTGCTCCTTTGAGTGCTTGGCTAGTGTAATACACAGGCTTTTGCACCTTTCCTTCCTCCCTGATCAACGCTGAACTCACGGCATGTGGGGACACTGCTAAGTACAGATACAGTTCTTCTTCTTGCACGGACGGACTTAACAATGGAGCTGTGGTGAGATAGTTCTTTAGATCTTAGAAGGCCTTTTTACACTCGTCCGTCCATTCGAAGGCCTTCCTGAGGACTTTGAACAAGGGTAAACACTTGTCTGTGGCTTTTGAAACAAACCTGTTCAAAGCAGCAACTCGCCCAGTGAGGGATTGGACTTCCTTGATGTTTTTCGGCAGTTCCATGTTCAATATGGCTTGGATCTTGTCTAGATTTACTTCAATTCCTCTTTGTGAAACCATGAATCCTAGAAACTTTCCTGACGATACTCCGAATGCACATTTACTTGGGTTCAGTTTCATCTTATATCGCCTAAGTGTTTCAAAGGTTTCCTCTAGATCGTCCAAATGGCTTCCCTCGTCTAAGCTCTTCACAAGCATGTCATCAACGTACACCTCCACATTCCGTCCTATCTGTGGATGGAACATGTGATTCACCAACCTTTGATATGTTGCCCCTGCGTTCTTTAGACCAAAGGGTATCACCTTGTAACAAAACAAACCTTGACTAGTGATGAAGGAGGTCTTTTCTTGGTCAGCCTCGTCAATCTTTATTTGATTATATCCTGAGAAGGCGTCCATGAAGCTCAACAACTGATGGCCAGCTGTAGAATCCACCAATTGATCAATACATGGCAAAGGATAACTATCCTTAAGGCAAGCCTTGTTCAAGTCAGTGAAGTCTACGCACATCCTCCACTTGCCATTTGCCTTTTTCACCATCACCACATTGGCTAACCAATTTGGGTAATAGACTTCCCGGATGAACTGTGCTGTGGTCAGTTTCTCAACCTCTTCCTTGATAGCCTTATCTCGTTCAGGAGCGAACACCCTCTTCTTCTGACGAACAGGCTTAGAAGAGGGATACACATTCAATCGATGAGTAATTACACTTGGATCGATTCCTGGCATGTCATCATGACTCCATGCAAAAAATCGACACTCTTTCTCAGGAACTGGACGAGGTCATTTTTCGTCTTCTCCTTCATACTTGTTCCAATTCTGGTGAATTTTTCAGGATCATCTTCTTTCAAAAGAACATCTTCTAGTACTTCAGTGGGCTCTGCAACAACCCTTCTCTCCTCAATACTCATCGTATGCACCTGCTCGTCCAAAGCCATCATGGCTAAATAACATTCTCTAGCTGCCAACTAATCTCCTTGTGCTTGTCCTATCCCGTACTCCGTAGGGAATTTGACTGATAGATAGTAGGTAGATGTTACTGCCTTCCAACTATTCAGAGTTGGTTTTCCAATAATAGCATTGTATAAGGACGAACAATCCACCACGAGGAAATTGACTTCCTTGGTTATCTGTTGTGGGTATGATCCCACCACTACAGGCAATGTAATGGTGCCCACAGGCTACACCTTTATTCCTCAAAATCCTATCAATGGCGAACAAACTGGACGAAGTTGATCTCGTCCAAGTCTCATCTGCTGGAAGGCAGAATAGTATAATATATCCGCTGAGCTTCCATTATCCACCGACACCCTCCTAATTGTGTAATCTGCGATAAGTAAGGTAATGACAATTACATCGTCATGTGGATGATGGATTCTTTCAGCTTCCTCGTCGGTGAATGAAATAGTTGGTTCGTCAATCCCTCTCGTCCTTGGGGATCGTCCAGAGAGTTGGACGTTTTGCACCACTTTGAGATACGTCTTCTTTGACTTGGAAGACTGTCCAGTCGAAGTCCCTCCTATGATAACCATTATTTCTCCAAATGGGGGCCGTGATGATTCTTCCATCTTTCCCTTCAACTTCTCGTCTTTATGATCCCTTCCAACGAAGTGCCTCAACTTTCCTTGTCTAATGAGATTCTCGATTTACTGCTTCAAGTCATAACATTCGTCCGTGTCATGCCCATGATCTCTATGGAAGCGACAGTATTTATTCTTATTGCGCTTGTTAGGATCTCCTTTCATCTTCTCTAGCCACTTCAAGGAAGGATCATCCTTGATCTGCATGAGCACTTGGTCAAGTGAGGTATTTAAGGGTGTATAATTCTGATTCCTCGCTGGGGGGCCTGTCTTCCTATTATTTCGGTCCTTCTTATCTTTCGTTCGTCCCTTCTTTGGACGAGGACCTTGCTCAGCGTGTCGCCCGGGTTTGCTTCTATCCTCTCAGCTCTCTTCCTCTTCTTAGCTATGATTACATCTTCTGCATTCATAAATTTTTGGGCAGAATGGACGAGTTCAGCCATGGATTGAGGCTCCTTCTCATAAAACTTGTGAATGAATAAATCAGAATTAACCCCGTTATGGAAGGCCGCCAAGAATAGCTTGTCATCCACCTTGTCCACGCTCAGGGCTTCCCTGTTAAAACGAGTGATGAAGGAGCACAGGCTTTCATTCTCCTCTTGTTCTATGGTAAACAGGTTGGACGAAGAACGTTTGTGCCTTTGCCCTCCAATGAAGTTATTGACAAATAACTTACTCAACTCTTCAAAAGAACTGACTGTGCTTGGAGGTATCTTGCTGAACTACACTCACACTGGTCCCTTAAGGGTGGTAGGGAAGGCTCTACACATAATCTCATCTGGAACCCCTTGGAGATGCATCGTAGTCTTGAAAGTAGCAATATGATCGAAAGGATCATGCGTCCCATTGTATGAATCCAAGGAAGGCATTTTGAACTTTGGGGGCAAGGGATGACCATTGATGGAAGCTGTGAAAGGGGAATCTGTTCGATGAACCAAATCTTCTACGGGATTTGCCCTTCTTATGTGCTGTCTTAGATTGATCTCCCTAGTCAACTCTTGGTTCTGACGAGTTAACTCCGCCATGGCAGCTGCCATGGATTGTATATGTTGGATGGAAGGCGGCTGCGTGACAGGCGCTGATTGGCGATCTCGGTGGGGATTACTAGAAGCATCCCTACTCTCTTGATGGCCTGGGTTTGTGGCCCTTGATCTTGTCTGAACCATACAGCCTTTTGTCGGAGAAAGATAAACTACAAAACTTGAAGTTTTCTCTGTTCCCACAGACGGCGCCAACTGATGCTTCCACAGAATCAATAGGTTGAATGCTCCAGGTTTGATAGGCTAATGGTTTTTGTGAAGGGCTGCAAATATGAACACACTATCAAAGGGGACCAGGGTGGACCGGTCAAACACCCTCTGATGACTAAGTTAGTTTCTTCCAAGAAAAGAGTTTCAACTTTAGAAGAAAAATCTCAGAATGCACTTACCTTGGTTTGATTCAGACTGGTCTTTATATAGAGAACCTTGGGGCAGTTATTGGCTTAGTAACTTCCCCAAGATTTGTGGAAATCAGTGAGTTCGGACATAACTTCCTCAACGGCTATAGAAGTTACAACCGCTGGTGGAAGTTACATACTTAAGAGGAATTTGTGGCGATGAACATGGGTTGGGTAACCGCTCCAAGATTTTGTGGCACGAATCCCCCACACGCATGAGTAGGTCTATACTTGAAGATTTCCCAAGTGTTATGTGGTCGTCCATGTGCTTCGTCCATGGACGACTCTTTTGTTCATAGATGGTGTTATGTGATCGTCCATGTGCTTTGCCCATGGACGATTCTTTTACTCAGATGGTCTCAATAACATTTGGCTAACTGATGCTCATGGACGATCCCTATGGACGAACTAGAGATGGTAATTTTTGCTATCACATCACAAACCATTTCATATATCTTAAAATTATGTATGTTTCTCTCCCTATAACTGATTATCTAATTGGGCTAGCCTTTTGGGCTTTTCCAATTGGGCTTTAGTATGTGGCTTGGAATGGGACCAAAAGCGAACAAATAAGACACTAGCTCCAATGGACCTTAGGCTTTTCTGTCAACTCTTGACAAGTCCAAAGTTACCATTAATTATATTTAATACCACTATATAAATATAATTACACTCTAGGCCTTATTAAGAAATTACATCCCAAGACTTTATTGTACATGTAACCCCTTCATAAAATATTCGTAGTAATACAAAGTCATTAATGTAGACTGCCACTTTGTAGATTACTACATCTTAATCCTTGAGTACCCGGTTTAATCCTTTATGTTATTCATCATATGTTTATGAAATCCAATTCCAGAAATATATACTTTAGTAATTTCTTACTAAAGTGGTTAGGCCTAACCTTCCGAATAACCGAACCCATTAAACTTATCTCAAGGGAATATTTTATATCTCCGCTAAGAGACTATGAATTCTATCTTGAGAATATATGTTCCATCAACACTAAATGTGGCTGCCCAACATACTGAGGTTTTGACCGTTACTTTAGATCTCACTCCTGATATATCAAAGCAACCTACACTTCATGATCAGGTCCATTATTCTCTCAGGATTAAGAGTTCATGTAAATAGAATTCGTGAGATTTATTATTCAATTGACAGTCGTTCGGAGAATAATAAATCTCACAGTGGTCCAGTTTAATATGTCTTAACTCTTAAAACATATCAACATATCAACTAGAAGTCTCCACTTTCATGATCAAGACAAATCATCTTAGTTAATATGTTATAGTCTTCGCAGATGAAACGCCCAATTTCATCACCGACTACGAACTACAATTCTGAGTTTACAAAGAACTTGTGACTTATATCTTCTGTGACTATATCACATAAATCACATACTATGCATCTCATGGACTATATGATAATATCTGAATATTCATGTTACCATTTTTTTAGATAATAATAAAACAACTTTATTAAACACAATTTTAAGTCATACATAATGTCATACTTAATATCATACATAGCATCATACAATAGGATTTAAGGGCACTAATCCTAACATGTTTACTATGTTGAAATCATGTATGCTGGTAGGATTGGATTGGGCTAAGCCCATGATGTTTTTACTTTTACATGTCACATGTTCATGCATTTTTCATGCATACGGACCATTTTTGTCTCTATCTTCTTGATATTGATTTGTGTTGGTACTTTTCTTATTGTCTCTCTCTCTCTCTCTCTCTCTCTCTCTCTCTCTCTCTCTCTGTGTTAGTTGCTCTATGGCACCTAAACGTAAGTCTGCTCCGTCCCAGAACCCTCTTCGTTCCGGGGCATCTACTTCTGATTCTACCCCCTCTCACGTTCGGTTCCATGATGAGAAGGCCCGTACGGACTTCTCAAAGAACTTATCTCCACGAGGCATTCATTCGGAACGCCAAGTCATCCTATCAAATTTTTCCGATACTGACCTTCCCACTGTCATCTATAGTAGGGGTTGGGAGTCACTTTGTGGCATCTCGGTCACTTGTCCCTCCGTGATTATACAGGAGTTTTACTCCAACATGCACGGATTTGATTATTTTGTACCTCATTTCTTCACTCGTGTTTGAGGTACGCGCATTGTAGTCACTCCAGATCTTATATCCGAGGTGCTACACGTCCCGAGGGTAGTGCATCCTGACTACCCCGGCTATGATCGTCTTAGGACTGTGTCCAAAGACGAACTCTTGTCTCTCTTCTGTGAGACACCTTCATCTTGGGGTGACCGTCAAAACACCCTTTGCTCGAGCTTTACAAAAGGTCTGCGGTTCCTTAACATGATGATGACATTTGTTCTCCATCTCTTGTCTCACTATAACTCCATTACTGAGCCTCGTGCTCGATTTTTGTTATCCCTACTTGAGGGACTCACTATTGACTTTCCCTCTCACTTCATACTCTCCCTTATAGATGTCTATAAGGATACGGAAACCCGTGATAAACTCATTTTTCCTTCGGCTATCACGCGGATTCTCCGCCATGCGTCTGTCTCCTATCCTAAGTCTACACACTTCTCTGTCATGTGTGCCATAGACGCAGCGACCGTTCGACAGAGCGAGGCCCAGCTTCGACCAAAGTGGCCACAGACCGAGACGGCGACTCCTCCGGCTTCTTCCGCTCCATCCACATCCGCTCCTTCTTCTGCGGGTGGTGTAACCCTCGAGGCGGTCATGGCGCAACTTTAGCGCATGGATGCTCGCCTTGACACACTCAGTGATGAGTGTGTCAAGTGAACACCCGTGTCGATCGTATTGCACGATGGTAGGCTCGCCTTGGTGGCTTCGTGGCGTCTCCCTCTCCTTCTCCAAAGGCATTTGAGGATAAGGATGCTAGCTCTTTCGATGACGACAAGATGACTGCTTGAGTTACTTGCCCTTTGTCATTCGTGACAAAAAATGGGAGTACTTTTAGGTATAAGAGTAGTCATGTTCTTAGATGGAGAGTTAGTGTAGGAGATACTTTTGTTAGGGGGAGTGTTTTCTTTTTGAGGGATGTAGTGAGGACTTTTTATATCTTTTCTTTTCTTTACTTTTTAGATACATTGTTCTTACTTTGTGATAGCAAACCTTGTATTCATTTTGATATATATATATATATATATTGAGGTTGTTATTACATTCTTTCACCTATCTTTTCATGTGTTGTTTCTTTTCTCTCTTTATGCACATGCTTCTTATTTATTGTATGCAATCTTTGATATTTCTGCTTCACACTAAGATGCCATGATGAGTTTTGTTTAAAGTGTTTTCAGAAATACAAGTTGTCAAAGTCTTTCTTGCCATGAACTCTCTTCTTGCAAAGTTTTTCAAAAGTTTGTGTTAAGATTAGATTTTATTGTATTCAACAGGTGAGTATGAGTTGAGTGATTTATGACTTCTCTCATATGTTCATTTGTTTGTTGTGGTTTTGTCACGGATTGCCAAAAGGGGAGATTATTAGGACATATGTGAATCATGTTAGGAACATATGTCATTTAGAATTGGCCAATCCTATGACAAAACGCATTTTACTTGTAATTAGGTAGATCTAGGATGTGTTTAATACTTTAGGAATAAGAGTTCAAGTCCAAGTGTTAAAGCCATGCAAATCTGTCCAAGAAACAAGTGAAGAAGTGCTGGATTTTAAAGCTCGACAACTAGCTCGACAGATAGCATCTATCGAGATTTAAAAGGCTTGTTTAGCCCAATGCTCGACAGCTGCTCAATAGATAACCTATCTATCGAGATTTACAAAAATCAGTTTTTTTTCAAATCTGATTTCACACCAATCCGTGTATATTTGTTTAGGCTTTCTTTTCTCACAACCTTAAACATATATAAGGATTATTTTAAGGGCCGTCACAGCTGATGCAACTGAATGCAAAAGTTTTTCACAAGCATATTGTGACCGGAGACATATGCAGCCAACATCCTTCTCAAGTTGGTGGTTAGTCACGTACTTGGATCTGTGCATCAATTGGTTAGTCACGTACTGGGAGCCGTGCATTGAAAATGAGAGATTGTCACTACAGAACAAGTCCAATTGAGTATTGGGGTAAGGGTTCAACTGTAGGTTGGTATAAAGTACTAGGATTCCTTTACTTGTAACCACTTGTTATGATAATAGTGGATTCTCGGGAGTGGTGACCTTAAATTCACCTAGTGGGGTTTTGCTTAGGAGGTTTTCCCCATTCATAAACAAATCACCGTGTCAACTTTATTTTTCGTTGCATTTTAACTTAGTTGGTGATTTTTTTGTGCCACCACGCGTATTGTATGTTAATTGAATTAATTAATTAACTTGGCTAATTAATTGGTTAATTTATCATAAGGGGTCAATACTATCAAAGTCCAAACAATGGATGAGCAAACACTTAACCATTTCAAAGTCCCTAAATAAATAAAGTCCAAATCGTGGACGAATAAATACTTAAACAGTAAAGCTAGCCAAAAAAAAAAAAAAGGATAAAAGCAAATGTCCAAAGATAGACGAGAATTGTATTTAAAAAATAAATTAAAGAGGGTAGACGACCACCGTCCAAAAATCCTTAAACATGGATGAAGTGAATGTACATAGAGAAATTTAAATTGGTCCAAAACAACGAACACCCCCCCCCCCAAAAAAAAAATAAAAAACGAAAATAAATCTTTGCTTACAAAGTAAAGCTACTTGGATAAACCACTGGATGGGGGAGGGAAGCGTCAACCTTAGAAGCCACAGGTGCTTGAGCAAAGGCAACAGGGTCAAGAACCACAACAGGAGTCGTGGACGGCGTCGAGGAGTCTAACTTCGGCCTCTTGTTACCCCGACGGCTAGGAAGGTTACCTGTGTCAAGCTTCTTAGACACAGTCTTCCTCTTTTCCAACGAGGCTGGAAGGACGAGCTTCAACGTGGGTGGAGCAAGTGGATGAGTCTAAATAGGTACCTCATCCCCCAATTAGACAACCTCATGACCAGCAGTAAGGTCTTTCCCCTTATTCTCCTTCATGGTGGCACCTCTTGCGAGAAAGAGGAAAAGGGTCGTCAAAATTTGAGATGAGTAAAAAAAAAAAAAATTTTTTTAAAGAGAAAATGTTACGATGATGAGTCGTAAGTTCGTGAGCTAAAGCCTCCTCTGAAGGTTCAAGTCCAAGCCCCCAAGTTGCTAGACGATAAAGCATCACTAAGGAATGGAAGGTCCTGTCAACAAAGGAACGTGCTTATTGGACACGGTTTAGGAAGAAGTTGGTTAGGGAAGGATGTCTTACAGCTGAAAAAAGGAAAATGGAGTTGGATAAATATGATAGAGTGAGTAAGTAACATACCCCTAGAACGTAGATGACTCATCTCACCAGTAAAAGGAGGAAATGGGTCCCTTCCTACCTTAACAAGGTTCCCTACCCAATACCCAGAGACGAAGAAGAACTCAATCTTCCACCTCCTATCAGACGAGGGAAAGGACCTTATTAACCTACAACTAGAACCCCTAGCTGAAAACTGATAGAAACCTAAATATTGGCTTATTTCAGAGGGTTTATAATAATACATGTAAATTTGTGATTTACAACTATTTTGTGTTGGCTTTAATTCCGTGCCAAATTTTATTGTAATTATGTTTAATCTTATATACCCTGTATTTTATGTGGGATTTCTTTGTAAGGGTTGTGTGTGAGAGAGAGTGTGAAGACTCAAGGCAAAGTACAGAGCAAAGAAGATTTCGCAGGTAGCTCGCGAGAAGCCTTCCCGTGAAGTGAAGCATGTGATCAGCACATGACTGGAATGCGAAGAGTCATGACAGATGGTGACAGCTGGTTTTCGCGAGTGTCTCGCGGGTAAGGCCTTCCCATGAGATACCTGCGAAACATTCTATTTTACCAATTTGTCATATCTAATATACCCTATCTCTACCCACACTATATATACTCCCATTACCCACATATGTTGAGGAGTGCTTTTCAGAGAGAAAACCCTAGCCACTATTCTTGAGAGTGAGAGATTGTTATACCCACAATTCTCTACACAATCCATTGTGGCTTTCCTCAACTCCTACCTCTCCATTTCCATATTCTTGAGAGGTTGATAAGCTCAAACACTTACCACACCCATTCTGAGTATCAAGTGAGGTTTTGGTGCTGCTTGGAAGCATTAGAAGAAGCCAAGCTTTGGCGGATGCAATCGGGCGTATTGTGGGATCCGGAAAGCTAGACAAGACACGGTTCCAAGAAGCCTTGTTGGAGTAGGAGCTTGGAGGGCTTAGGTGCATTGGGTAGATTAGGCTTAGAGGGTCTCTTGCTATTCGTGTATCCCAACTGATTGTCTAGTGGATCGATTTACCGCTTGGAGGGCAGCGGAGAGGTTTTACGCCGAGTACTTCGGTTTCCTCTTCGATAACACATCGACGTGTTATCTTGTATTTCCATTCTTCTTCCCTACTCTTTTAGTTTTCATTTTACTGTTGTGTTTTGATGAACATGGCTTAGAGTAGTTTTATTGTTTATCCGCTCACATTTACTCTATTCCGCACTTAGTATAAGTTAGAGTAAAATCAATCGAGCTGTAATTTTTAATTTGGGGGTCTAAACAGCTCTTGTGTTTTAACACATTTTCGAGCTTTCAGTACAAGAACTCGTCCATGGTAAGAGGACGGTCCCATCCAAAACCTCTCTCCACAGCACTTGCATGGACACAATGGTTCTCCATGCATTGGGGTTGAGTTGGTTTGGTCCTATACCTAACCTATGGAGATGCTCTTTAGCAAAAGCATTCAAAGGTAGCCTAAGTCCCCCTAATAGGTAGGCCTCATATATGCCAACCCCAGAATTTAGTGTACAACACCATTCACCAGGAGCAGCAAGACGGGGATTAACCTCGTCCGAGATTTGGCATTTATCCCTAAGAGTGTAAAGCCTATTCTTATCTATTTTGGACGAAATATCCATGGCACAACAATACAAAATGTCCTCCTCCTCACTAAGGGAAGGGGTGGACGAACCAATGGACGACCCGAAAGCTACCTTCTTCCTTATATCCTCCTAGAGGACCTCTAGGGGAACTCTAGGGACTCTAGACGAGTACTGCTCATCCGTAGAATCACTACTACTACTACTCTTCTATTTCTCTTTCATTCCTATCACTAGACGAGGACACTACAATCTCAACCATTTTGTTAAGAATTCTAAAGAAGAAAACCTACAGACGAAGAAACGAAGATACCTGATTCTAGACGGAGAGGACTAAGGATGGGAGGAAACTTCTAAACAAGGCGCGATGGACGACTGATGTCAGAGAAGAAAATATGAGAAAGTGAGAGGATAGGAGAGGTATTGGCCTATTTATAGGCAACAAGGAGGGACACCAAAGTGACACAAGCCAATCAGGAAATGCCACGTGGCGATTTCCTTAAAAAATAAACTGACGCGATGTGCAAGCCATCGGGATTGAGCCACGTGGCGATATTTAGGATGTCTGATCATAGACCACACTAGAAATGCCACGTGGAAAATTCTTCAACCACTGAAAAATCACCACGTGTAAAGGCAACAATGAAAGCAATCATAATTCTAATAGTGGTATCGACGACATAAGGACAAAGGGGCAACTGATGGAGGTCTAAATTAAGCTCAGTTCATCCATGGTAGTCGTCCATGACCAAATCACCTCTAGAACATTTTACAAGGAAGGAAGCCCAACAAAAGCACCACAAACATGAATAGGATCCATCCATGAATATCGTGATCGTCCAAATCAGGATAGTCGTCCGTGGCATACAAGGGCATGGACAATCAAAAAACACTTAGCTAATTTCAAAGGGTATTTCTACAAACACCAAGCAATTAGACCACAATTCATCATTCTAGAACGTGGGGAGGATTCCCCTAAGTCTGATCCATTTTCTCCACTAACTATACACATCTCCCATGATGATAATGGATCCGAACAAGTAGACCCACTAAAAACTCTCTATAAAAAGGATCTGACCCCATCAGGCCAAGGTACATTTTTACTATTCACTAACTCACCATTTTGGTGTTCTAGAGAGAAAACTGACTTAACCATCGAAAGTTCCTTAGCCGGTTCACCCCGATTGCCCTTGACAGTCTTTTTTTCTCTTCAGGTCTTCAAGCTGTCACCGTAGCTCAGAGCATTCAGCCTACTGATTCTCGTGTACCATCAGAGATAAAGCATAGAAGCAAGCAAGCAAACACAGACATGCAAAAGGAAATGATCCAAACCCTTTAATATAGGCCTTGGTGTGAGGATGTAGGCCTAGACCACTTGATCTAGATCTACACCCCACCAGAAGGGCCAAAAAGTAAAAAAAGAGAGATATCAAGGGACAAAGGGCTAAAGTAGCACATGGCATAGCAACCAACATAGATCTGAGCACACAAGCATGGCACGAAGCACATAAACACATAAATCTAAGCATAGGGACATATATCTAAATACTAACATGTATATCTAAGCAAAAACATGGCAAAGAACACATAGGCATGTAGATCTAAGCATAAACATGGCAAGGAGCCTAAAAGCATGTGGATCTAAGCACAATTATTAAATTTAGACATATCTTAGCCCAAGAAGGCTAGGCTAACAACATCAAAGCAATAAATCATGGCAAAAAGCAAAGAAACATGCTAGAGAAACCATAAAACATGCTAGGAAACAAAATAAAGCAAGAACATGCTAAGAAAAGCAATGGGTGTGGATTGTAGCTAAAATGCTACATCCACACCCCTAAACATCAAATCCAAGGTATAGAACCAAGGAGAGAAAGATTAAGAGCAAGAACACTACCTTATGATTGTTGAGAGAGAGGAGGAATCAAAGGTTTTTTGATGTGTTTTTGGGAGAGAAATATAGAGAAAAGAGAGAGAAAACTGCCCAAAAACTACTCCAAGACTGCCCAAAAATGTTCCTACTTCAGATCTGGTCTAGAAAAGGACGTTTTGGCTACTTTATAAGCCAAAAAGTGCTCGACGGCCCTTGTAGGGCTGCCAACTTTGGAAGCCTTTTTGAAGGCCTTCCTAAACTCGAATTAAGCTGATCTTGGTGTCCCTGGAAAGCTCTAGATTTCTAGTTTCTGGAAAGATAAAAATTTGAAAATCTAATGATTGGATCAAACGTTATGGCCTCAAGAAGTAAGCTAACGCGCCCGACATGGTTTTCAGGATATCTCAACCGTTTTAATTTTGATTTTGACCCATGAATTGGAAAGGTAATTTGATAATATTTGTAATGGCACTAGTCCCAACCTGTTTAAACGGTCAGATCAAAATTAGAATTTTTGGTGTCCTTAAGAGTCAACCTCGGGTCAGACTTGGTCAAAGTTGATGAAAACCACCGTGTAGCTTGGGCTTGATGTAGAAACATGAAAAATGTCATTTTGGGATTATTTTGACCGACTTTGACTTTCGGTCAACCTAGGGTTAACTAGGGACATTTTGGTCAATTTGACCGAAAAAGGCACTTTGAGTGCTCCAATGCCCAAACGGGTTGCGCCACATCAATGTAAATGTTTCTGCAGCCCCTTGGAGAAAAGATAATATTTTTGAAATTTTCAGAGTCTGGCACGCAAATCGAGGGCGAACAAAATACGGTGTCTACAGCCATCGAAAATATAGAAGAGATTGAGATAGAGGCAAGAGTCACCCAGAAAAGTTTGAGACAAAAGCTGCAGACTAACACCCTAGATAAGTTCCCTTTCTAGCTTGATAGAGCACCCTTGTATGATTTGTGTGATGTTTGTAGGTGGTGGAGTGCTCTTCTTATCTTGAGGCTATTCGCCGTGTTTATTTTTCGTTTTAATGACTCTAGGAGAGTGAGTCACTCGTCGTTTTCTTGATAATTAGCAAACTAGGCTCTTAAACATTGAGCAGAACCCATGGGAATTCAGACATACGAATCCGACGCAATTCTTTGAAGTCACACCTGCCCCATGTATTCGTATTCTTTGCCATATGCATGGGTGGGCCCAAGCTGTATGTCGAAACAAAATGGTTTGTCTCTTTTTCTTTTGACCCCATCAGCAAGGCTAACGAATCAAAAGAGGGACAACTATAAACACCTCATTTTATACCTCTTATGACTCGAGCCCCCATTCCCTAATGATGATATCACTAAATAGGTCTAGGAATGATCAAGGGCCTAATCAAAGGAACTCTTTGGATGAAGGATGTTTTTGGAAGAGAAAAACTTGGCATAAACTCTTTAGATGATGAATATGAGATGTATGTTATGCCATGATAGATAAATGCTAGGTTAGTTACTATATGCATGTTTAGTATAAATTATGTGTGTGCGCTCGTGTATGTGCATAGAATAAACTATTAGAGGATTTTTTTAATGGAATTAGGATGTGGAACACAATGAGTGGAGGCTAACCCACGGTTTAGGTGCTAAATGAGTGGAGGCTGACCCACGGTTTAGGTGCTTAACACCTTCCCATCCTTATACCTAAACTCCAAATACATGCTCTAGTAAGATCAGTCTTTCACAAAAGGGCGCTACATTTATGGTTCCTAGATCTAATCTAGGTGGCGACTCCATTTTACACCCTCCACCCAGTCAACTCAGCCAAGGCATAGTTCCACGGGCCCCGTCGCAAGCTCTTGCACCCATAGGGAGGGCTCCACAAAGCTAGAGTACGGGTTTGTTTAGGATGGGTAGGGTTCTGGGCTTGGCGAAATTCTTCTAAGTACCGAGAGGCCTTGTTGACGATGTTGGCCGCTGATTTGCAATGCCTTAATGTCTGACTTTATTCCTATTCTTCCACAAACCCCACGTTGTTGTCGCAAAGATTTCCAAGTTTACATTTTTAGTTCATATTTAACAAGGCAGATAAGTCCAAGAAAGTCTTCAATGGCTCAGCCAGGTTAGGCATCTTGAAATTAAGCATGGTCCATGCATCATTTGCAATATCGCAGCCCCAGAAAACATGGCTAGAGTTTTGATCAGCCCATAATGGTCACACTCCACCTTGACCGGTATCTGCCAGTTCTAAGCTAGTTTTCACTAGGGGGATATCCTTGCACGCTTCCCAAAAGAAATTCCTAATCTTGTTTAGGCATTTTACACTCCAGACTGATTTCCACAAAGCCACCATATTTGAGCTATCAGAGCGATATTCTTGAGCTACCTTGTAGGCACTACGCATTGAAAATGAGCCATTTGGGGTTGCAGTCCAGACCAAGGAATCGAGCAAAGAAGTAAAGCTGAGGGGGGATTGACAAGATCTCATATGCTTCATGGGGAAGTAAAGTGTCTCGGATTAGTTGAGTCTTCGATGAGCACAGATCATGATTAATAAGGTTTGAGACAAGCTCACCATTTCCCACGTACATTTTTGGGCTAATAACTTTAAATGTGGATGGAGTTAGCAGCCACTTGTCATCCCAACTGCACACACTTTTGCCATTGCCAATGTTCCACCTTACTCCTTGGTTCATGATTCCCTTCGCTGCCATGATGCTCCTCCAAGCAAAGCACGGCTGCTTCCCCAACTGAGCATCAAGGAAAGACATGTTGGCAAAGTACTTAGTCTTAAAAACTTTATGGAAAAGGGAGTCTAAATTTGTTTGCAAACATCAACCCTATTTTCTAAGATATTATGAAATTATTTTTCAAAATTGTAAATTTCTTATATGTTTTTGTCTAATGGGTTATTTGTAATTTTGTTTTATGTTTTGGGATGTTCATATTATGTAAAAGTGAAACTTGTGTGTTTGTTTTAATTAGACTTTCAAAGGTAGACTAGATTCCTTTGTGTTTATACTATTTTGTTTTTAGTTAGCAATGTTGAAATTTATATAATTTTATAATTATTGAGCATGTATTAATTTGTTAAGCTAAGTCTTTCTTGATAGGTGTTAAATTCAAAATAATACATTTCACACAAAATAATTTGCTACATAACTTACCAAATTACAAATATAAGTTTTATTCTAAAAAAAAAAATCACGTGAAAAATACAAGTTGACACAACCCACAACCCAATTGACCCGACCCTAATCTAAGGCAGTCACCATTTCACCAATCAATCGACTATGCTAGTACATGTCGACTAACCATGGTTGAACAGTAATGCAACATCACCAAACAAAGATTTTGTTTTCTTAGATGTGTCAGGTCTGTCACGTGGCGTGGAGCATACTATGTGTAATATTTTCCCCTTTCTTTTGCTGAGGAGATCAATAAATAAAAGTACGTTAAAATATGTGTTTCATGGTATATAAGTAATTAATAGAACGCATGCAATGGCGAAATCAATGAAAACTTCGACAACTATCTTCCCTTTTGTCTTCTTTTAACCATCGAAGTAGCTACCAGGAAATATTCTTGATACGTGTGCGCAAAAGAAGATAATGCTCGTAAACATAAATTTCATTTAGAATGTACATGGATATTGAATTGTGAAGGTTTAATATAGCCCATAGGTGATGCTTGTAATCTTCATTTTCCTTAACGAAATAATGAACCCAAACGCCAGTCTCTAACAACAATTCCTCACTAATATTTTTTCAGCCCATCATCCATCACAAAAAAGCTTCTTTTTTTTTTTTTTTTGGTCCTTTGGCTAGAGAGAAGTAGAGCAACAAGTAAAAAAAGGGGCAGGAGAAATTTATTACACAATGCAACAGAGCTTTGTATCAATAGAAGCCAAACATATGCAAAATGCTTGGAAACCTGTCAAAGGATATCTGCACAAGAAATTAAGGTTCAATGTTTAGGGTTAAATTTCTCATTTTTTTTCATTTCAATGGATATAACTATCAATTATTTACTCCTAGATATAAATGTCAGGAAAACCTTACTTTCAATAAAATCAATACAAGTAATTGTAAAAAGGTTCTTGCATTATTACCTGTAATCCATTACATACTTTGATTTCCCCACCCTTCCAAGCTGCAAAATTGACTGTTTTCCATTCTCCTATGTTGAACCATATACAAGTAAGTATCCTAAAGTAATATGTTTCTGCAACACTCATTTAGGAACCCCTTTTCATAAAACCAAACACACTTAAAAGCGCCTCAATTCAAATGTTGCAAGTTCCAACTGTCTACAGATATTGATAAATTTTGTCTACAAAATAAGTGTGTTAAATTTTGATGCTTTAAGTCTGTGCCAGTGTGATCTTTGAGTCAATGAAGTTCTAATTACCTCCAAAGTCAGTTGGAAATTTTTTACAGAACTTTGGATTCTAAGTCCAGCCCTTCCTCTGTCTCTGTAATCTAGCTCATATTGCTTTGAAATCTGGAGCAACATAAACAATTAAAAAAGAGATTTGAGTCTGCTATAATGACAGAAAACAGTCTCTATGCACTTACTTTGCTGTAATTTGGAACTCTC
Organism: Notholithocarpus densiflorus; assembly: GCA_030021035.2. Classification (NCBI taxonomy): domain Eukaryota; kingdom Viridiplantae; phylum Streptophyta; class Magnoliopsida; order Fagales; family Fagaceae; genus Notholithocarpus; species Notholithocarpus densiflorus. The sequence continues at coordinate 953,916 of JARYZH020000016.1, read as the reverse complement.
GAGAATAGCTCATGAACATGGTCTACTTTTCCCTCCCAGTCCTTTGGCAGTCCATAAATGTGTTGTACCTGGGTGAAGTTTGAATCACAGTATCCTATTTCATTAAGTCCTAAGATAGCATTAACTCAACATCAACTTTGTCATAAAAAGTCCCTTTCATATCAGATCATATTATAAATTGGTAAGGAGCTCAGATATCTTAGAACTGTTAAGCTCACCTGGTTTGCATTCTTTAACTGCATAAATTGGTGCTTGGGTATGTATGCCATCATGCTTCTATAACTTCCTGTACAGGTGGCTACCGTAGGCATGAATCTGCAAAAGCACAGAAAGACCATGTAACCAGAGAGCAAGCAAGCAAGTGAAAGAGAGGGAGAGCTCAACTTTGCTTACCTGACAACAGCCAGAAGTGATTTAGACTGCATAGTTTGGGAATTGAGGCGTCTCCCCTGCCATAAAATGTAAAGTTTACTAACCAAATTCATTATAAAGATCATCGCATATATCAGTTTTTTTTTTAATTGACAAGTTCAAAGGTAATATAACTCATTATAAACATTTTAAGTTTTAAGAAACTGAACCTGATTCCAAATATGGTACTTAGAACCAATGAGGTTAGATGTTACAACCCCAATAAAATTATCATCTGAATCAGGCACTATTCCTTTTGTATTCTGAGCTATTGTAAACTCAGACTTTCCATTGTACCGCTTGTGGCGAGCAACAGCTAGTTTCCGATCCTGTCGTCCCTGACCTTCCTGAAATCGAAAAATGAGTAAAACTTTATTCATTCATGGAAGTTTACCTTGCTCCACAAGAAAAACCAAATATCTTCCAAATATAGATAATTAAATAATCAAACATAACTAATCAAAGCTACTTAGGAATTCCAAAGAAAAGATGAAGCAAAAGAATTTATGTGATGAACTAAAAGAACCATGACACAAATACTTACTAAAGAGGGATTGCAGAAGCTATTAACCCCAATGCCCTAAATAGACTGGAAAGACCGGATCCTAGCCACTTGAATATAAATTTTACAACTTCCACTATAATTAAGCATACGTTGCCTTTGGCATTGGACAAACATATCTCAATCAAGCTCCTTATTGAAATATTGGGAACACTAAGTGATGCAAGCACCAAAATTATTTCAGATTTTATTTTTGAATTTGAATTTGAATTTTAAATTTTGAATTTGGTTTTTAATGTTTTGAGGATTTTATGGGATTTGTCTTGTTTATCTTCTGTTTCCTTTGTTCAATTTTCCTACCCCAGTCCTGCATCACTAAGTCTAGTTAATTGAGTAGTACCTCAATTTAACAAACAGGTCTGAGCATCCCCATGGTGGTTAGAAGTTATAACACACCAGAGCTTGCACACCATTTAAACCATTGATTTGAAAAACACTAGTGTATTGAACATTAGCCAGTTAGCCACTGATAACAGACTGTCACAAGGTTGACAGGCTCAAAGGGCTACTCACAAACCAACTTGATGACCACTAAAGCCAACCAATTTTAGTTTAGACCAATTGATTTTAGTTTAGAATCCTCACTTCATTATTACATTCAGTAGTTAACTCGCAACATTGGACTCAAAACACCACTTAAAGAATGGTCGGGAAAAAAAATACATAGAAAAGTATAATTACCTTTGCAAGTATGATATTTTTCATAAAACCTATAGTTTAATAAGATTATCCGCATTTGACCTTCCTGTTAAAACAATTCATAAGGCTACCATTCCTTCTACAAATGGAGTCATTCTCACTTTGTTCATTATTCAAAAAAGCAACTGCTTATATTAGATTTAAATTCTCATTATCATAAAATTTCTTATTTACTTTCTAAAGTTTCAAAAGTAAAGAAATTATTCCAGAGTCCAAGACCACCATGGTCTTTCAATTCAAATGACAGGATGGGGTAAAAATGAATTTCCATATAAAAATGAATTTTCATAAATATTTGGCTACATGACAGGCCTAAGTATCCCCTAGAATTATAAGTTTAGAAATCCTGATTCAACCACCAAACATGATAATGAAGGGAGACATCAGTGAAAGATTTACAGTCATATTTATCCTAGCGCCAGAGTATCAAAGATGTACATCTGTATGGGTGGACTCATAATTCCTAAAGTAACCTAATTTTCAATTGAATTGGGACAGGCTTTCATTTCTGCCATCCTAAAACAAATATTCAGATTCCCATGACCAGAAACTGCCATCAAAGATGTTGAATTGAAATTTCTCAAAATTAGTTGACTGCAATGACATGAATTGACCATAGCCCATAAAATTAATGCTGATAAACATCTCAGAAACCCATAGATTGTTTTTATGCAATAATTTCTAGCAAATTGTTTAACTGCTTGAGAGTAAAATGACCACCAATAAAAACTCTTATGAGTAAAATGTTTCCCATTGGGATTCCCCCTCCAACAACATTGCAAGTTTGCAACAACCATTGCCAAAATCAGATATACAACCGTGTCAAGCATACATTTACCAAGCAAAATTACAAATACAGAGAAAGAAAAATTCAATGATTCCAAATACTAGGTGGTATATTTAAAAGAATAAATAAATAAATCATAGTTCGGAAGAAAAAGAAAATATAACATGTAGGCTTTGCAAGCTACAGGGATCTTACATTGGTATAAAGAGAGTATAGAGTACCCCGATGAAGTCCCTCTGGAGATGCTTCTTCTTTCACAATTACACAAGTACACCTTCCGATATCCAAAGGCAATGGCCTACACAACAAGGACCTGACCAAACACAAATATAAAATAAATACAAATACATATATTATATCAATAAATGTTTGTATGAAAATCCCAAAAGGGAATCGAGAAGAGAAAAGCAACCTATTAGGCAGTGTAGACCAAGAAGAAGCCGGAGCGGCTTCAGAATCGGAATAGTCCCAAATATTCAAAGAACTGGAATTCTCGGACTCAGGGGGTTCCCAAACCTTAGAGGCGAAAAAGGCCTTGTCGGGCTCATTCATTTGCATGCAAAACTGAAGCGAAGAAGGCTTCAAGTTCACCAAGACCCTGGTGTTGGTAGATAAAGATTTGTTGATATTATTAGAAATAGAAGAAGAGAAAGCAAAACCATTTGCATTTTGTTTGTGCTTCCTATTAGTGTTAGTGTTGGGCTCATCGTTCTCTTTGTCAATGTTGTCAATGTCGTCAGTAGTGAATATGATGTCTGGGGTTCTGGTACCTCCTTCGCTGCAGCTACGGTTGTGTTTGAGTTGGTAATTGAGAGGGTTGACATAGAGGGAGTTGTACGAGGATTGCCTTGGCATTGAGGATTTCTTGCATACGCTCATCATTGCCATTGCCTAGCTTGAAGCTTCTCTCTCTCCCTCTATCTGAGACTCAGAGAGAAGATTGAGTCTTTGATGGATTTTGAATTTGAATGCTGTCCACCTGTGGGAATGTTGCTGTTGGATAATGGGATTTGGTAGATATATTGAAATCCGTCGCATTGAGAAAGAGAGAAGAAGGAAAGTTGGAGTTTCAATCAAGGAGTTTTATCTTGTTTTTGTGTCAAAGGGGTATTTTGAATTTGAATAGGCATGGGGAATTGTGAGGTTTCTTTTCTTTTTTTCTTTTCTTTTTTCTCTTTCGTCCTTGGGTGGTGGGAATTGGGATGTTTTTATATTATATGTGTCAAATAAATAATGTTTGTTTGGTAGGGCTAACGGTAACTTTTCGAAGTTTCAAAACTCATTTGGCCTTTTGTACGTGTTTAGGTTTGACTAGTAGAAAGAGACAAGGGTGTAAGAACAAGGAGCAGCGGGAACTATGTTTGAATATGGAGTTGTCCGCGAGTGTTTAAATTATTATTATTTTTTTTTTATATATACAATGAGTGTTTAAATTCTAATTGTATGTATGTATGTATGTATGAGTGCGTGACACCAAGATGTTTTAGTTTTTTTTTTTTTTTAATGAACAAGATGTTTCATTTTGGGGATGGGCTCCTCTCCCATTATTATTTCTCCCGTTATCTCCAGTTTTAAAATAGATGCATTACATCTGGTAGTTATCTAATCTAAGGATATTCATTAAGCTACATCACATGAGCAAAATTTTATCCCATTTAATAGAGATTAATACAAAAACTCTGTTTCCCGTGCTCAAAATTTTCACAAAAAACCATTTCGCTGAAACTTCTAAGCAACCCGCTAAAATATCTAACAATTCCAAAATCTTCCAATCATTCGAATTCCAACCCAACAAAGAAGATTTGCTTTCTACTTAGTGTACCTAAGACACAAATCTTCACATCATTCCAACTCTAGCGAGACCACAAAGTAGAACCCCTGCTAATTTCAACAACTTGACTATAATTCAAAGTTCTAAATTCCAAGGGGTGCTCAATCATTCTTTGCATTTTTTCTTTGTGTTTCTTTTTTTTTTTCCGTAGTTTTTATAATGTTTTGCTAAGTCTTTAACTAATCTCCTAACTAATAATTGAATTCCATGTTTGATTTGGATTTGTTTTTCCTTTTTCCTTTTTGCTTCACTACTAATTTAGCTTTATACTTTGAAAATTATTTTCTAAGTAATCAAAATAATTGCAATCAGTATTCATGGATCTGATTTGACTTCCTTATCTAGTATTATCAAGTATTTGTCCATAATTATTTTACTTGTTACCATGCTCAATTGATTATATCTAGCAAGCATGAGCATGACATAGGGTAAAGTGCTCTCGTCAATGTACAGAAAAAAGGGATTTGCAGAAAGTAACATACCTCTAACATCTCAATGGGAAATAGTGACCACTAGTTGAGTTCCTTGTCTCATAACATGGGGAAATAATTTCCTTGAGACTATTGTACATCTTGGTCCAAATTTGGTATAAAATAAACAAGTTTTACAAGAATAGGGTAAACAATTACCATGCGGAATAGGCTCCATTATCAAATTATATAATATTGCAACACTAGTTTATTTGTATTTATCATTGTTGTATTAAAAACTTGTAAACATGGGTATTCAGTATCTTATTATTTGTTTTATTTTTATATCATTGACTGTTTTATCAACAACAATAACTTGTTTTGCTTTAATTTGGTTTTTGAATTTCTATTTAGGTGTTCTCTTCTTTTCAAAGTTACTAGTCAATATAACGCCTATAATTAGTGATGAACAAATATGCCCTGGAAAGAAAATGAAGATATTTATGGTAATATTATGCAGAATTTTGATTGTCAAGGGAAAATATATGTTTGGAAAATGGAGTTTGACTCAGAAGAGCATGCTCACCAATGATATAATGAATATGCTAAAGAAGTTTGTTGGGAAATTTAGACCCCGGTTGATAGAATTAACAAGTTTTAAACCCAAGTTGTTAATTAGATTTATTATGAATAAACCTTGTTAAAACAAACAAACATCAATATCATGCACAGCAGAATAGTAAATAAGACAAGATATGATGACCCAAGAAAACCAATGAAACAAACTAATTTCACAGTAAAAAACCTGGGGGGGAAACCTTCATGAAAGTCAATTCACTATAGTAAAGAGAAGTTTCAGATCTAGTACAAAACCTTTGTCCCTAGACTCTACAATCCCCGTAGATGAACTTACAGCAGAATCCTTCTACCGCTTCATAACCAGAACTCTTTAAAATATGAGCGTCACCCTTTTGCTCGGATCCTAGTACGTGACTAACTCCCAGCAATCTTGAAGAAGGTTGTTGGTTGCAGAAATCTTCACTTCATCAACAATGAAGAATAGGAAGCTCCTTGGTTACAAAACCCTTTGGCGCAAAGACGCAATAGCTTCTTTCAGAGAGAACAAGGCACTAGGTCACTTTCTGCATGTGTTCTCCATGTATAACATCTTTTAAAATAAGCCTTATATATGTCTAGAGTTGTGAGAAAAGAAACCCTACACATGTGTTCTTTCAGAGGTATCTTTCTCTCGGTGGAGGAAAGTAGGTCTACCTTTGGCGTTATGGCAGGAATCTAGGCCAAATTTTAAGGGATTACCAAAGGTAAGTGGAGCCACCACCAATCATTGGGTTTTTCTAAGGTGTGATTGGTCACCTGTTTCTAGTTGATTTTATTACCAATCCTAGGCTAAGAAAAATGTCATTTTTCCTAATCTAATGTGGATGGAAAAAAAATCTTGATTCTTAGGTCCGAAAGTTTGGTTACGTGTGGGGAAGGTGTTAGGCACCCCACAACGCCTGTCCAAGGATAGTCCTTTGTTTTGATAAAACCTTAATTTTCAAAAATTGGCAGTAAAAACATGATTTTGGCATTGGCTTTTGGGGTTTTGCATGCATAGGGGCTTTGAGGTTTTGGCTTTTGAAAGGGTGTGGTCTCAATCTATGCTTTCCTAAGGCATTTGAGCAAAGTGCCAGATTTTCACTGCGAAAATCCGGCGAGAAGTCACCTTACTTTTGCGGTGGAAATTAGGCATCGCTAGCCTTAGGTGACACGGATCGTGACAATCGCACCGGAAAGGGGAAAGCAGGCATATATATACATGCATCATGCACAATGCTAGCACATAGAGCAGGAAAATAAATGCCTACATCCCTAGAGCATGGCCCAAAATATAAGTGCAGGTAAATAAACAGGGGTCGCCATACTCTAGAGATGAGGACGAATGGTACACAGCATGATATACCTAATACAGACCATCTAAGGGAGAAAGGGAAGAGGAATGAGGGGGGTTTTAAAAGAGTACATAACCAAAGGGGAAAAAGCTAAACTCCTAAACCTACTGACTGCAGTCGCTCGGCTTATATCGGTATGCTTGCGCTTGTGCCCTTTTTGCTTGCGCCTAGGAGACTGTGCCCTAGCTCCACACGTCCTCGCTCCATGTGTGTGCATGCAAAGGCAAAGGCAAATACAAGAAACCAGCAGACAAGTAAGGGAAGGAAAGGATGCAAAGAGTATATGAAAAGGCATAAAGCGAATAAACATGATAGACATGGCAAGCATAGAATGTGACAAGAGATAGGGCAAGCGAGATGCACAAACGAACAAGAAAGCAAGCAAACAAACAAACAAACAAACAAAAGGTGGTGTCCGCTAGGGACAAATGTAGGTTTGGATCGGATGTCCATAGCTTCATTGTGTTGAAGTATGGATGACACATTAGCAAGCAAGACTCATGCATGGACATGTAAGCAAGCGTGTAAAGATGCAAAGAAAGCCAACGGGTGGCGCAAACAAGCATGATAAGCATAGCATCGCACGGAGTGGGAAAGGGAAAGGGTATGCACGAAGCAACCGGCATCACGGTGATGCATCCCAAGTGATTACATCCAAACAAGACCTCATGGGCGTTAAATGTAACCACACAACCACGAACCCACTAAAGGTGTAATACGTGGCAAAGCCTAGAACAAGAGAGGCTAACACAAGCATAAAGCATAGAAGCAAGCAAGCATAGACATGCAAAATGGATGATCCAAACCCTTTGATATGGGCCAAGGTGTATGGACGATGACAAAGACCATGGGGTCTAGATCGGGTCCGAACCATTAGGCCAAAACGCAAAAAAGAAAGATAAAGCGACAAAAGGGCTACAATAGCACATGGCATGACAAACATAGCCTAGGCCTAGGCACACAAACATGACATAGAGCGCACAAGCACATGGAAGATGGCATAAAGCATATAGAACATAGATCCAAGCACGCAAACATGTGAACACATAAATCTAGGCATATAAGCATCAATGGATGCGGATCTAAACATAAAACATGGCAAAAAGCATACGAACACATAGATCCGAGCAAAGCATAACCATAGACATGACATCGAGCATGTGAGCACATAACCCTAACATCAACGCAAAGCTAAGAGAGGAACGAAACAAAGGAAACATGGCATAAAACCCTAAGCATGTAGATCTAAACATATAAGCATGTAGAAACATAGATCTAAGCATAAAAACATGGCAAAAAGCACATAAACACATGTATCTAAGCAAGGAACATACATAAAGAAAGAAACATGCAAAAGAAAACAATAAATCATATTATTATGGGAAAAAGAGCAAGAACATGCTAGGAAAAAGATTTAGAACGTTAGAGGTGTGGATGATAGCTAAACAAAAGCTACATCCACACCCACCCTTGGATAGGTCTTCATTTCCAGTTTCTAAAAAGGTATGGAACTCAAAAATCCAACGGTTGGATCAAAAGTTATGGCTCTCGGAAGTTTGCGGTGCGTCAATCGGCGCCTCATCCTAGTTTTCATGATATCTCGGCAGTTCTAACTCCGATTTCGACCCATGAATAGTCGTTGGAACGAGAATTGGATAATATTTGCAATGGCATAGGTTTCAATCCGTTCTAACAGCCAAATCAAAATTAGGGTTTTTGGGGCCCATTAGGAGTCAACTTCGAGTCAAACTTGGTCAAAGTTGCTAAAAATCTCCGAGGAACTCGGGTTTGATATAAAACCATGAAAAATGTTATTTTGTGAGGATTTTGACATTGTTTGACCTTTGGTCAACTCAGGGTTGACTAGGGGCATTTTGGTCATTTTGGTCGAAAAAGGCACTTTGAGTGCTCCGGTGTCCGAACGAGTTGCGCCACGCCATTATATATGTTCTTGTGATCCCATGGAGAGAATGATATTTTTGGGTTTTTTAGGGTCTAGCACGCAAATCGAGGGCAGACAAAATACGGTATCAATAGTGTGAAACAAAGCAAGAGTGCATAAGTGTCTCATATTATGAAGATTTGAGACAGGAGAAAATCAAATACACTCACACACAATCATAACTGTGTGATGGAGACTATCACCTTCGAGGTACATCCTATAACTCTCACATCTCCTAGAAACACGCTTGCAACCATATTAAAAGCATTTTGATTCTTTTTGCTTTTATTTTTTCTTTGCATATTTTTATTTTAAGCATAGCATGCATGGGCATATAAGAGAAAAATAAATACCCAATTATGTAAGCCAAAATATCACAATTTTGTTATGTCAAAGTACACAGATGTTATACATGATTGGCGGGCTTTAGTGGTGAGATGGTTATTTATGCCTTTCTCTTAGGATTTTCTAGTCCTTCCCATCAAAAAGAGTTATATGAATATGAGATATAAGAGATAACTTAATCTTACTCATCACAAACACAAGCCATAAAGCTCACTTGCTTAGTTGTGCATAGAAATGCTCATCTAAGCTACAAGAGATACAAAGTTTAGAAACTTTGTTTCAATGGCCATCAAAGGTACAAAAGTACCAACATACACAAACACACACTGTTTTTGTATTTTTTTTTTCCTGATTTTTCTCTTTCTATTTTGAAAAACAAACAAAATAAAAACTAAACAACCAAACAAAAATAGACAATCAACATGAAAGCATGAAAGAAAGATGCAAATGCATGAAAAACATGATTCCAAAAGCAGATAAGAAATCAAGCAAAGAGAGTCTTACTTTAAATAGAAATAATTAAAGCAAAGGACAACAGAAAAGACAATTAAGTCTTAGGCTCCTTTCTCACCCATACAGAATGAGTCTTTGGCCTTGAAGATGAAAAGACACGTGTTCTAGTATGTCTACTAAAGGACATAGAAGAATTAGAATTCTTCTAAAATTGAGTTAAAAAACTCAAGGATTTTAATAACTCTCCAAACAAAGATGTAGTTCCTTGAGAGGAAACCTGTGACCGTTTATACACTTACTTTTGAGGATACAACTTAAAGCAATTAGGATGAATTTGTCTAGAAACACCACAATGGTGACAAACATGAGTAGTTTTAGGACTACTAGACTTCCTAGAATGAGGTCTAACAAAGGATTTAGAATTAGACAAATCAGTTATGGATTTCATACCTTTATCACCTTTCTTAGATTGGGGCACAAAGGCAATCTTTGGTCCAGAAGCCATGGAAGAGGAGGGACCGGAGGAGTTAACATATCCTAAGCCAACCTTATCAGAATTAGGCTTTTGAGCACTCAAGACCTCATCAAGCTTTGCACTAGACATCCTCTTTATTTGAGTTCTAGCTTGATTAAGCTCTACCTCAAGATTCTTGATCTTCTTATCTAATGAGGTATTCTCCACAACAAGAGTCTCAACCAACCTTGTAGTCTCATCTAATTTGACTAATAGATCAGTTTTTACCTCATTAAGCTCTTTTCTACAAAGATGTAAAGCCTTTTCAGATTTTATAAACTCAGTGTATAGCTTATCATAGGCTTCCTGAAGGTTCAACTTCTTGGGTACTTCATCATCAAAAGAATCCTCAATGTCACTGCACTCTCCACAATCACCTTATCAGTTGTGGCAACAAAAGCCATAAAGTGACCACATTCATCCACATACTCATTAGAAGAGTCATTCTCAGTATCACTCAAGGTAGCAACCAACCCTTTATCATTTGACTTGTTAGTCTTTTCCTTCATAAGGTAGTTTTGGCACTTTATCCTCATATGACCAAAACATTTACACTTATGGCACTGGATAAGGGGTTTCTCACTCTTACCCTTCTTAAAGGATTTAGATTTCCTAGGAGGTTTGTCCTTATCATTTTTCCTATATTGAAGAAGCTTGATAATCTCATTAGCTGTGAAGGTTAGATCCTCATCCTTATCATCATCTTCATCTTCATCTTTGCTTTCATCTTCATTTTCAGAGTCATCAATCTCTTCCTATATACCCTTAAGAGCCAAGTTTCTACTATTTCCCATTAAACCTAATCCCATATCATAGGTTTGAAGGTTCCCTACAAGCTCAGTCAAAGGAATTTGATCAATGTCCTTCACTTCTTCAATGGCAGTGATCTTGGCATGAAATCTTTTAGGTAAGGACCTAAGGATTTTCCTAACAATTTTGGATTCTGCTATAGATTCTCCAAAGTTGAAGGCAGAATTCACAATATCCTTGAGTTTAGCATAGAACTCATCAAAAGTCTCATCCTCCTCCATTCTTATTTCTTCAAAACTACTAGTGAGTCTTTAAAGATTCACAGTCTTTACTACCTTGGTAACTTCATAGGTGGTCTCAAGAATGGTCCATGCTTCCTTGGCAACTTCCGTGGATGATATTTTCTTGAATTCCTCATTGGTCACCCAACTAAACAAAGCATTCAGCCCTACTGTTGAAATTTTCCGCTTTAATTGTTGCTTCATCCCAATCCACCGGCGCTTTCTTTGGCTTAATCCAGCCAACTTCAACAGCTTGCCATACATTTTCACCTAGAGCCTGCAAAAAAACTTTCATATGAACTTTCCAGTACGCATAATTAGTGCTATCAAATAAAAGAGGAATCAAAAGAGATTGTCCATGATCCATGACAACGGGGGTCAAGGATCATTCTCAGGAAATTAATCCAATCAGAGTGAACCTACTCTAATACCACTTGTTGGGAAATTTAGACCTCGGTTGATACAATTAACAAGTTTTAAATCCAAGTTGTTAATTAGATTTATTATGAATAAATCTTGTTAAAACAAACAAACATCAACATCATGTCAATATCATGCACATCGGAATAGTAAATAAGACAAGATATAATGATCTAAGAAAACTAATGAAACAAACTAGTTTCACAGTAAAAAACCTGGGGGGAAACCTTCCCGAAAAGTAATTCACTATAGTAAAGAGAAGTTTCAGATCTAGTACAAAACCTTTGTCCCTAGACTCTACAATCCCCGTAAATGAACTTACAGTAGAAACTTTCTACCGATTCAGAACCTCTGAACTCTTCAATATATGAACGCTACCCTTTTGCACGGATCCCAGTACGTGACTAACTCCCAGCAATCTTGAAGAAAGTTGTTGGTTGCAGAAATCTTCACTTCATCAACAATGAAGAACAGGAAACTCCTTGGTTATAAAACCCTTTGGCGCAAAGATGCAGTAGTTTCTTTCAGAGAGAACAAGGTACTAGGTCACTTTCTGCATGTGTTCTCCATGTATAACGGCCTTTAAAATAAGCCTTATATATGTCTAGGGTTATGAGAAAAGAAACCCTACACATACATGTTAGCTAGGGCCAAAAATCATATCTGGAAATTCTGATTTCGTAGATCTCGACAAATTCAGCTTCTATCGAGCTTTTGTCAAGCTTCATTCTTATATCTCGATAGATACTGTTTTTGTCGAGGTATCTGTCAAGCTTTAATGAACAAATTTTCTTCACTTGTTTCTTGGTCCAATCTTCATGGATTTAATACTTGACTTGAACTCTTGTTTCTTGAAGTGCTAAACCCATCCTAGATCTACCCAATTACAAGTAAAGTTTATTTTGTCAAAAGATTAGCCAATTACATAAAATATGTCCTTAACAAAGTTGGATTTAGCATTCGAAAGCAATGGAAGAATGAGGATAGATTTAGTGGAGTAATATCAAGTAGAAGATTTTTCTGTTATAAGGAAGGTTAAAGAAAAAAAAGACAAGCGAGTGTGTCGATACCATATTTTGCTTGGTCTCGATTCGCGTGTCAGAATAAAGACCAGAAAAACAAAAAAAAATTAGAAAATGTGGAAAACCATGAATTTCAAAGCCAAAAAGGGCAAAAATAAATATAACATGTTTGAATGGTGAATCAAAAAGTCGCAACATTTGAAAAAACCATTTTACTGAAAATCTGGCAAAATCCCTAATCAGGTATGGTAAAAAAGTTAACTTTTTGATCGGACCGTGGGATCGTGTTGAATTTTAAATTATCTAGTAGTACCCTTCAAAACGATAGTTTATGGGCAAAAATCGAAATAAAAACGGATAAGATATCACAAAAATTCCAAAACCCTAATAAAATCTTCACTATATTTTTCAGGAAAACTAACGGTTTTCGACCCAGCTTCGCGCAATAAGCTATACCGATTGGGTAAGAACTGGGAAAAACGGGATGGACTTTCTTGAAGAACAAGGTCTTAGCTAATTTTCACCAAAAGGGTTTGACAATATCAGCTCCGGATTAAGAGATATGAATTTTTCAAGGGAAGACATTCAAAAATTTTCAGCTTTGCGTCACCTCCCTTTCGATCGAAATATCTCGACGACCGTAGCTCCAAATCGAACGAGGCTAGAACCATTCGAAACTAGACATACAGAGCTTTCCATTCATATGAAGAAAATGGAGCTCTTAAATGCCTCCAAACAGCCATGCAAAGATCGGGTCAAAAGTTAGAAAAAGACGAAAAATGCTAACGAGGTGGATAAGGATGGAGCTAGCATTGGTGTTCTAGGGTACACCAATGCTACCCATCCCTTTTAAGGGGTGACTAGCACTAGTGTACAATGGTACACTAATGCTAGCCTCCTATTCCTTCATTTTTGCTATAAATAACCCCCCCCCCCCCCCCATTATTGGAAAAATCATTAAGAAATAGATGAAAAAGTGAGGTAGAAAATTTGTGTAGGATTTGTGAGAAAAAAAGAGAAAAAAAAAAACAAGAGAAAAAAAGAGGAAAATCCAAAAACCCTTTAGAAAAAAAAAAAAAAAAAAAAAATCTCTCTCTCTCTCTTTAGGAAATGCTATACAAAAATCTTTCTTCCTTTCTCCTTTGTTGTAATTTTTGTGGGTAAGGTTTTGGGATGGGTTTAGTTCTTTAATAACTAAACTCATCCCTCCCTTTTACTTTTGTAATCATCTCTCAATATATAAAAATGCTTTCTTTCCTTCACTTTGTTGTGTAAATAGTTGTTTCATCTTACTTGTTGTATACTTTATGTTTGCATCTAACCCTTTATTTTCAATGCTTTTAATATCAATGTTATATATTATATTTGTGTTGTTCATCCTAGATGGGTATTGGACCATCATCCTAGGCCATGACTGGGAAGTATCCTTAGGGGGAAGAAATCCCATACCACCTAGGCATCTAGGATTTTATTTGCCTTTACATTAATTGCAATCCCTTTTATTTTCTTGCAATCCCTTTTACTTTCCTTGCTCTTATATATACGTAAATATATATATATATATTATCTAGACACTAAAAAAAAAAATTTCTATCATCCTCTTTAAATGGTGTTTAAACTCCCATTTGGGCACAATATGGGTATGTGTCCCAAGAGTGGTGATGGCATAAGAACTCCCACATTTTTGTGTTAAAGGATCCATAAGGCTTGAAGGGGATTAGACTCTATTTAAGGAGACAATAAATAAATAAATAAATAACATTTTTTAATGAACTTTACAATATTTCAAGTCTTTACATTTTAAGTCATTTATATTTCAAGCCATTTACATTCCAAGCTTTTATATTTCAAGCTTTTACAATTCAAGTCTTTATTTTTCTTGCAATTTAAATTCCAAGTCTTTACATTTCAAGTTCTTTACTTTTCAAGCTTTATTTTATGGACTCTTATCTTGTTGTTGTCTCTTTATCTTTTCCTTGTTGATAATGTGCCATAAAGAAAATGCTTGAGTATACATCTCTTTCCACCCCTTTCTAAAAATAAAGTCTTTTTCAAAAAGGTTTTTTTTTTTTTTAGAAAATGTCTTTTGTCTTTTAAAAAGTTTTCAAAATAAAATATTTTCTTTATGTTTCTCCCTGCTCCAAAAAAAAAAAGAAGAAGAGAAAGTTGCGAAAAAAAAAAAAAAAAAATCTATTTTAAAGGGAAACCGAAACCCTAAAAATAATGATACATTTGTTTTCAAAAAGTTTTTTCAAAGTGCTTTCAAAAATGTTTTTCTTCAAATCCTTTTTCAAAAGTACTTTTAAAATAATAACTTTTTTAGGGGGAACCCGAAATTTTGAAACAAAATTTTTTTTTTTCAAAACTCTTTTTAAAATCTTTTCCTAATTAAAAAAAAAAAAAACTGTTTTATAAAGTAGAAAAAATTTGTTTTCGAAACTGTTTTTCTGCACTGTATAAAAACTGTTTTTCTGCACTATAAAAATTGTTTTTCTGCACTACAAAAACTGTTTTCTGCACTGTATAAAAACTGTTTTCTGCTGTATAAAAAACTGTTTTCTGCACTGTATAAAAATTGTTTTCTGTACTGTATTAAAAAAACTATTTTTTTAAAAAGAAAATATGTTTTCAAATGGAACTAAAATCTGTTTATTTAAGGAGGGCCGAAACTTTAAATAAATTAAAAAAAAAAGTGTTTTCAAATTTGTTTTAAAAATGTTCTCCAAAGTGTTTTCAAAAATGTCTATTTTCTACAAAAGGATGTTTTTGAAGTGTCTCTTTTATAATACGTTCTTTCAAAAAAGAATATGTTTTTCATGAGCCCGTTTAGCACATAATTTTTTTTTTTCCAAAAGAAAAGTTCTTTTCTAAAATGATAACGGTAACGTTATAACCCCTTCTTTTCAAGCCTTTTTCTTAGAATAGTGGTAGATTGTAGATTTGTGGTCAAGACTCACTCTCTTGAGTCTTTGAACCTCCCATAAGCATGCTGTGAGAGATTGGAATTTGTCCCTTATAGGTGCTCTCAAATCAAAGGAGAAAGTATTAGCACCTCTCCTTTGGGGTTATGTGGAATCGCCACTTATTTTTATATTACAAAAAATAAGAAAAACTATTAAAGAGTATAAAATATCTTAATAATAAAAATCCTCATTAACTTGAATGAATTACAATTCGATAAAAAAAACTATACATAGCTTTGTTTCCTAACTTACAATCTAGTAGAAAAAAGGTTACAAGGCTTTGTTTCCTAGTTACAATTGATCAAAATAAAAGACAGGTACTATTCTACGAACCAAAATCTGTGGTTCAGGGGCTAGGTTACAGAATGAGAAGGTGTTAGGCACCCATTTTGCCCAGACAGAGTCCGATCTTCATGAGTCTGATCTCAAAATATTAACTTTCTTCCATGAGGCCGTGGAAACATATAGATTGACGTGGCGCAACCTGTTTGGGCATTGGAGCACTCAAAGAGCTATTTCAGGTCAAATGGACCAAAATGCCCTTGGTCAACCCTGGGTTGACTGAAAGTCAAAACTAGTCAAAATCTTCCCAAAACTAGAGTTTTCATGTTTTTACATCAAACCGAAGCCACTCGGTGATTTTCATCAAGTTTGACCCATGATTGGCTCTTGAGGGCCCCGAAAACCCTAATTTTGATCCGACTGTCAGAACGGGTTGAGACCAGTGTCATTGCAAATATTATTGAATTACCTTTCTAATGACTATTCATGGGTCGAAATTGGGTTTAAAACGGTGGAGATATCTTGAAAACCGTGTAAAGCGCGTTAGCTCGCTTCCTGTGGCCATAACTTTTGATCCAACTACACATCCAGGCCTTTCCAAAGTCACCAAGATCAACCCAATCCATGCCTGGGAAAGCCTTCATCAAGCCATTCCAAGTCGGCAGCTTCAAAGTGGCCACCAGAGCTTGGCTAGCGGCCACTAAGTAGCTGCCTGAGCTGAAAAGTCACTTTTCAATATAAATACCCCTAAAGCCCCCTCAAATAAAAAACAAAAACAAAAATTGGGCAATTTGCCATGTTCACGCTTAGTTCTATTTGTTTATGTACTCATTTCCATGTTTATGCCTAGATGTACTTGTTTATGTGCTCTGTGGCATGTTTATTCTTAGATTTACTTGTTTATGTTCTCCTTGTCATGTTTATGCTTAGATCTATATCTTTGTGTGCTCCTTGCCATGTTCATGTGTCTAGATCTACATGTTGGTTGCTATGCAATGTGCTTATAAAGCATTTTTACCTTTTTTTTATCTCCTATTTCTTGTGTTTTGGCCCTTTATGTAGGGTGTAGATCTAGATCCTGTGGTCTAAGTCTACATCCCTACACCTAGGCCTATATCAAAGGGTTTGGATCATTTCTTTTATGCATGTCTATGTATGTTTGCTTCTATGCTTTATCTCTATGTTTGCCTATCTAGATCTAGGCCTTGCCATGCTTTATGCCCTTCATGGGCTTGTGCTTGTCAGTCTTTGAGGCCACTTGCTATGTGTGGTTGCATCCGTCCCTTTTATGAGTTGTTTGGGGGTGTAACCACATGTGAGGCACACCTCCGTGGTGTCGATGTGCTTGATACACATCTTTCTCTGCTCCGTGCGATGTTGTTATGCTTGCCTTGCTTGCTTTGTGCCACCCGTTTGGCTTTCTTTTCTTCTTTGCATGCTTGCCTACATGTTCATGCATGAGTCTGTGTGTTGTCCACACTCCAATCCAATGGAACTATGGACACCCGATCCAAACCTACATTTGTCCTCCTAGGACACCCTTTTTGTTTGATAACATGTTTGTTTGCCCCCGTTTGGATCTCTTTCTTTGATACTTTTCTTTTAGAATGCTTTCTTTATGCTTGTTTCTTTGCTTGTTTGCTGGCTTGTTTCTTTTGTTATTTCATGTACACGCATGGAGCATGGACACTTGGAGCAAGGGTGCGACCTCCTAGGTGCTAGCAAAAGGGGCAAGGATGCAAGCAAGAAGACGCAAGCCCACAAAAAGCAATGTTCAGTAGATTAGGAGGCCTAGCCTCCCTGAGTGATTATATATTTCTCCCTCTCTCTCTTAGCCTCTTCATTAGAGCATGTATTAGGGTTCCCCTTCTCCCTGTACCCTTTATTTTTCTTGCTCCTTGCATGGGCTGCATTCCTTGGTTATGGCAATGTCTGTTTTACATTTCCTGTACCTAGCTGGGCCATACCCTTGGGACAATGGCAATGTCTGTTTATCTTTCCTGCTCTGTGTGATAGCATTATGCATGATGTATGTATATATATATGCCTCTGTGTGTGTGGCTGATAGTGCACTTTGAATGATGGACTCTCGTGGCTACGTGAGCAACCATCTCTAGCCATGAGTGCTCTTGACCTTGTGACATGAGTATGTGCTCAAGGCATTTGCTGCAAGTGCATATTCATGTCATACTGTGTGCACAGTCACCGCGGTGTGACCGTCTCAATCCATGCCACCAAGTGACATTGGTTTCCCCGTGTATGCGACACATATCAACGTTTTAAATGCTTTGAGGGGCTCTGGCTTGTCCTAGCATGAGCACGTTAGCACACACCTTATACACGGCACAAAACCCTACCGATGCGCCATAACGCACCAAACACAAAATGATAGGCCAAAAATGTCACGCCCCAAACCCAAAGGGGTCCAAAGCATGAGAAATACATCCCAAGGGTACTTGTAGATTTTTTCCTTTTTGACAAATCAAACTATAGGAGATCTTTATTTTCCCTTCTCTTCCAAAGGATAAGAATATACAACCATATTAAAATCTCCACATTACAAGTCAGAGCTCTATAACACAATTACGAACAATAACTAAAAATCATATGCCTCCACATAATACATGAATATATTACAAAACTTTAAATTACACAAAGTCACAATCTTATCAAGAATAAGGACCTTAACATTGAGTCTAGGCCTACCACACCAAAGGCTAACAAACCTCAAGCGACCCACCTCTAATAGAATTAATTAAGGTCTCGTTGAACATAGCAAGATCGAGTCACCAACCATTTATAGCAAAAGTCTCCAAATTTAACATAGCACTCTAATTATCACCAAAGAAGTAAGCTCCATACCCAAGGTATAGCTAATAAATCTGAAAAACTGTTAAAGGGTGGGATGAGCTAATGCCCAGTAAGTAGCATAATTAATGGGGGTGGAGGAAATGCAAGTTTCATTTTCAATAATGATAATATGCTATGAAAAGAATGATTTAATAATGAAACACAAAGTTTCTCAAAGTAAATACCTTGAAACTATATACTAGAATCTGTGAGCACCAACAATATAATTTCCAAAGCCATAATATTTAACATAAGGTAAATCATCACAAATATACCACACTACCACATAGACCGGTCAAGGGATCCACCTATTCACAACTGGCATGATATTGTCCTCTCTGGTATGCAAACTCTTGGCCCCATGGACAGCAGTCTCACCCATACCCTCAAGGTTTTTCTCTCCCCCCATGGGCAGCAAAGAGAGCGCATCAAATAGGACCTCTCTTGCATGTGGTCTCTTGGCCCCATGGGCAGCAGCCTCACCCACACACAATCAAGGAACCTCTTCCCCCCATGGTGAAAGGACACTGACCTAGATTCGATTCCGTTGTCACAAAGACTACGAAAACCAAATCGGGTGATCACCGGGAAATCACACATGGCATGGTGTCAAAACCACATAAAGCTCACAAGTATACATTTCCTTTCAAATACATAGTTTATAACCAGGTAGTTTTAGAAAAACCTTAAATAATCTAACTTCTACAAAGTTTGTAAGGTTTTCAACTTCATTCTTGTCAAGAGATTTTCTATCAATTTTCCAAATAATACATGACAAGATAAGCATCTTTAAATTTTTCAATACACCATAAAATCAATGATTTTCTTATCAAATATTAAATAAAAGATGCTCATTTTTCCATATCAACAATTCATGCATTTCCCCAAATGCAATACCAAATATGATGCACTTTTCATATATAATAATATATAATAGAGTCACAACACAATACTTTTAAGAAAACATATATCCATATATAATTTTCTAAAATGTGTTTAACCCAAAAACAACATTTATAAAACATGGTTATTTTCCAAAAATCTCATTAAAAAGCTACTTACCTCGCAACCGCAAAAGCCTAATTCTCCAAGCTCCAAATAGATTAGCTAGAATCTAAACAATATCAAGTAAACCTATCACAATAAGCATAGAGCTTGAAATTGTATTTAGCTACAATTTAGGAATTGCCAAATAAACACTTAATTAGGCAAACCTAGTATTTAACCTCATCAATAATAATATATTCCACTTCCATAGTCTCTCAACAAATTGATTCACAAGACATAAACTCCAATTTATAAAGTTAACCCATTTAATATCATCTCCAACATTATGACTAGCTTCCATAAAATTTACACTACATCATTAAGAGACCCATGAAAGCAAAATCAATATATCCTCCAAGACAAGAAATTTAGAACTTCAACTAACTCCAAATAAACTCAATGGCAATGGAAAAATTAAATTTACTAACCATCACATGTTAAAACTCAAAACCCCTAAATTTTTCACCATAAATAAACCTTAGGTTGTCATCATTAGCACAAACCATATACCCACTCATCAAATAATTCCACCAATACAAAACCCATACATATAAACACATAAATATCACTTTCAATGCTCAAAAATCACATGTGTATCATTATTAAAACTTAGATAAAAATATAACCTCAAGCAAAATATAAAACTCACCAAAAGGATTAGAAATTTTACCTCAAATAAAAGATGAATATGCTTAGAGGTTCCTAAGGATTTCCGGTGACATTGCGGGAAAAATGATGGTGGAGATGTTGATTTGGAGTAGGTACCGTGGGAGAGGATGAGGGAGTATGAAAGAAATGTTTGTGTTGTGTTGAAAAAAAAAAAAAAAAAAAGAAAAAAAGAAAAAAGAAAAACAAACAATTGAAGTAAGTGAGCCGGCCAAAGAGTAAAGAGATAAGTGAATGAGTGGTGGGGAAGGGGGTTAGGTGGGGTAGTTAGGAGAGGCACGTGAGACCCATTAAAAATCTGACTTTCATTTTTTTTTTTTTTTTTTTTTTTTTTTGTGACTAGGACGTTACATTCTTCCCCTCTTATAAAAATTTCGTCCTCGAAATTTTACATACCTTAATCCTGAAAAAGTTTGGGTATCATGGCAATATAACGTCCTCAAGCTCCTAAGATGTCTCTTTCACTGAATGATTCTTCCAAAACACCTTTAGCCAAGATATTGTTCTATTGCGTAAGACTTGCTCCTTACGATCCAAAATCTCTACCGGAATTACTTCATATGACAAATCATCTCTAATCTGAATAGGCTCATAGCTCAATACATGTAAAGGGTTAGGAATGTATTTCCTTAACATAGACTCATGGAAAACATTATGAATTCCTGATAGGGCCGGTGGTAGGGTAATTCCATATGCAACTTCGTCCACTCTCTCCAAGACCTCAAAAGGCCCTACAAACCTAGGGCTTAACTTACCCTTCTTACCAGATCTCATTACTCCTTTCATTGGTGCAACTCGTAGGAAAACTTTATCTCCAATTTCAAGTTCCAAAGCCTTCCTTTTAATGTCATAATAGCTTTTCTATCTACTTTGGGCTGCTCGTAGTCTATCATGAATTTGATTTACCTTTTCACAAGTCCTCTGAATAATCTCTGGCCCCAAGATTTTTTGTTCTCCAACATCATCCCAACAAATTAGGGATCTACACTTTTTCCCATACAAAGCCTTATAAGGTGCTACTCTAATACTTGAATGGTAACTAATATTGTAAGCAAACTCCACCAAAGGTAAGTCACTAGCCCAACTCCCTTTAAAATCCAAAACACATGCTCTCAACATATCTTCTAAAGTTTGAATAGTCCTTTCAGACTGTCCATCTGTCTGAAGGTGGAAAGCTGTGCTAAAATCCAATCTAGTACCCAAGGCCTTTTGCACACCACCCCAAAAATGAGAAGTAAACCTTGGATCTCTATCTGAAACAATAGAAGTAGGTACTCCATGAAGTCTCACAATCTCATCAACATAGAGCTGAGCTAACTGATTAAGAAAGTAGTTCATCCGAATAGGGAGAAAATGAGCTGATTTTGCCATTCTATCAACAATCACCCAAATAGCATCGTCACCCTTAGGAGATCTCGGTAATCCTAAAACAAAATCCATATTAATTTTCTCCCAACAAACCTAAGGGTCGTTTGTGCAACACCTTAACTTGCTGACAAGCCAAGCATGCTCTACAAAGTGAGGAATCTCTCTCTTCATATTATTCCACCATAAATTTTCATGAAGATCATGGTACATCTTTGTACTACCCGGATGTATTATATATGGGGAATAGTGAGCCTCCTCTAGAATCTCCTTTTTAATCAATGGATCATTTGGCATACAAAGTCTACTCCCAAATCTTAAAGCATCATCCTTAGAGATAGAAATTTAGATTTCTTTCCACTATGCACCTCATCCATGATTTTCTTTAAATGCGAGTCATTGGCCTGTGACAATTTAATTATTTCTACCAAAGTTTGTTGAACCCTCAAACTAACCAAGTAGGCCTTAGAATGGCCCATAACGACTTCAATCTCCATCCTTTCAAGATCACGAATAATTTCCTTTCGAGTGGTTAGAAAAGCAACTGAAAAACTTGAAAGCTTTTTACTAAGAGCATCAGCTACAACATTAGCCTTACCAGGATGACAATTAATAGAGCAATCATAATTCTTAACCAATTCCAACCATCTCCGTTGTCCCATATTTAGCTCATTCTAGTTAAATAAATACTCTAAACTTTTATGATCCAGTGAAAATTTCATATCTTTCCCCATACAAATAATGTCTCCAAATTTTCAAAGTAAAAACAACTATGGCCAACTCCAAGTCATGAGTGGGGTAATTTTTCTCATAATTTTTTTTTTCAACTGACGAGAGGCATAAGCCACAACCTTCCCATTTTGATTCAACACACAACCAAATCCCTTATGAGAAGCATCACTATAAATTACAAAACCCCCTGTACCTAAAGGGATAGTAAACACTGGAGCTGTGACCAATCTCCGCTTTAGCCCTTGGGAGCTTTTCCCACATTCTCCCTTCCATTCGAATTTAACATTCTTCCGAGTTAATTGGGTCAAAGGAGCTGCAATGCGGGAAAATCTCTCTACAATCTTTTATAGTAACCAGCAAGGCCTAAGAAACTCCTAACCTCACTTACATTTGTAGGCCTATCCCAATTAACCACCGCTTCTATCTTATTAGGATCCACTGCAATTCCATCCTTAGATCACATGACCCAAGAACACTACTTGATTCAACCAAAATTCACACTTCTTCAGTTTAGCATACAACTACCTTTCTCGTAGAATCTGTAAAACAATCCTCAAGTGTTCTTCATGCTCTTCTTAACTCTTAGAATAAATCAAAATATCATCAATGAACACAATGACAAATCGATCCAAGTACCCATGAAATACCTTATTCATCAAATCCATAAAAGTAGCAGGGGCATTAGTTAATCCAAATGGCATCACCAAAAATTCATTATGACCATATCTAGTCCGAAAGGCTGTCTTTGGTATATCCTCACCCTTAATCTTCAATTGGTGGTAACCGGAACGAAGATCAATCTTAGAAAAGACTTGTACTCCTTGCAACTGATCAAATAGGTCATCAATACGAGGCAAAGGATATTTATTCTTTATGGTGACTCTATTAAGCTCACAGTAATCAATACATAACCTCATAGACCCATCCTTTTTCTTGACAAATAAAACTGGAGCTCCCCAAGGCGAGGCACTAGGGCAAATAAACCCTTTGTCCAGCAATTCTACCAATTGCTCCTTAAGTTCTTTCAACTCTGATTCACCTGGAGGCCTAAACACCACCTCTTTCTCAAAACAATGCATACTAGCATGGTAAGAAGCCAACCAATCCATGCCCAAAATGACATCAAAATCATGCATATCTATTAACACCAAATCAGCCAATAACTCTCTATCCTCAATACAAATAATACAAGACTTAATCACAAGATTAGTCATTAAAGTATCACCAACAGGGGTAGAAACCAATAACTCAAAATCAAGTAGTTTAGGGCTCTCAATAACTTTTCCATCTTTAGTAACCAATTCTTTGCTACAATTGGGTTAGGCTCCCCATTAAAAGTTCGAGAGTTTTTGCTTATGGAACTCCCCAAAAGAACAACCCTCCTACCTACGCTCACCACCCCGGACCGATCTAGAAATCCTAGCATAGATCCTGTCTGCCACCTCATCAATCTCACCACCATCAAGAGTGACAAATCTCTCATGCCCTTGGCATTGCCTAAGGCCATGCTTTGGAGCTGCAACCTCATCTACATGCCTTACTTTATGTGCTTTCTTTTTAGGAGGTATAGTGTACAAATGTACTTATATCTATACCCAAGAAACAAGGCAAGTAAGTCACAAGGCAACATAGAAGATTAGCATAGACAGTCTCAATAAGAATGAAGGAATAGCATGTAGAAGCTGAAACAAATGTATATAATAAAGGATTCATCAAACTCCTAATGCTCTGACTTAGATCAAAATCAATTCCTATTTTCAAAGTCTATAGAATCATAACCTAAGCTTTGATACCATAACTGTCACACCCCAAACCCAAAGGGGTCCAAAGCATGAGAAATACATCCTAAGGGTACCTGCAGATTTTTTCCCCTTTGACAAATAAAACTATAGGAGATCTTTATTTTCCCTTCTCTTCCAAAGGATAAGAATATACAACCATATTAAAATCTCCACATTACAAGTCAGAGCTCTATAACACAATTACGAACAATAACTACATATCATATGCCTCCACATAATACATGAATATATTACAAAACTTTAAATTACACAAAGTCACAATCTTATTAAGAATAAGGACCTTAACATCGAGTCTAGGCCTACCACACCAAAGGCTAACAAACCTCAAGCGACCCACCTCCAATAGAATTAATTAAGGTCCCGTTGAACATAGCAAGATCGAGTCACCAACCATTTACAGCAAAAATCTCCAAATTTAACATAGCACTCTAATCATCACCAAAGAAGTAAGCTCTATACCCAAGGTATAGCTAATAAATCTGAAAAACTGTTAAAGGGTGGGATGAGCTAATGCCCAGTAAGTAGCATAATTAATGGGGGTGGGGGAAATGCAAGTTTCATTTTCAATAATGATAATATGCTATGAAAAGAATGATTTAATAATGAAACACAAAGTTTCTCAAAGTAAATACCTTGAAACTATATACTAGAATCCGTGAGCACCAACAATATAATTCCCAAAGCCATAATATTTAACATAAGGTAAATCATTACAAATATACCACACTACCACATAGACCGGTCAGGGGATCCACCCATTCACATCTGGCATGATATTGTCCTCTCTAGTATGCAGACTCTTACCCCATGGACAGCAGCCTCACACATACCCTCAAGGTTTTTCTCTCCTCCCATGGGCAGCAGAGAGAGCGCGTCAAATAGGACCTCTCTTGCATGTGGTCTCTTGGCCCCATGGGCAGCAGCCTCACTCACACACAATCAAAGAACCTCTTCCCCCCATGGACAGCAGGGAAGAAGCGTCATCCAAAGTGAAAGGGCACTGACCTAGATTTGATTTCGTTGTCATAAAGACTACGAAAACCAAATCGGGTGATCACCGGGAAATCACACATGGCATGGTGTCAAAACCACATAAAGCTCACAGGTATACATTTCCTTTCAAATACATAGTTTATAACTAGGTAGTTTCAGAAAAACCTTAAATAGTATAACTTCTACAAAGTTTGTAAGGTTTTCAATTTCATTCTTGTCAAGAGATTTTCTATCAATTTTCCAAATAATACAAGACAGGATAAGCATCTTTAAATTTTTCAATATACCATAAAATCAATGATTTTCTTATCAAAGATTAAATAAAAGATGCTGATTTTTCCATATCAATAATTCATGCATTTCTTCAAATGCAATACCAAATATGATGCACTTTTCATATATAATAATATATAATAGAGTCACAACACAATACTTTTAAGAAAACATATAATTTTCTAAAATGTATTTAACCCAAAAACAACATTTATAAAACATGGTTATTTTCCAAAAATCTCATTAAAAAGCTACTTACCTCGCAACTGCAAAAGCCTAATTCTCCAAGCTCCAAATAGATTAGCTAGAATCTAAACAATATCAAGTAAACCTATCACAATAAGCATAGAGCTTGAAATTGTATTTAGCTACAATTTAGGAATTGCCAAATAAACACTTAATTAGGCAAACCTAGTATTTAACCTCATCAATAATAATATATTCCACTTCCATAGTTTCTCAACAAATTGATTCACAAGGCATAAACTCCAATTCATAAAGTTAACCCATTTAATATCATCTCCAACATTATGACTAGCTTCCATAAAATTTACACTACATCATTAAGAGACCCATGAAAGAAAAATCAATATATCCTCCAAGACAAGAAATTTAGAACTTCAACTAACTCCAAATAAACTCAATGGCAATGGAAAAATTAAATTTACTAACCATCACATGTTAAAACTCAAAACCCCTAAATTTTCCACCATAAATAAACCTTAGGTAGTCATCATTAGCACAAACCATATACCCACTCATCAAATAATTCCACCAATACAAAACCCATACATATAAACACATAAATATCACTTCCAATGCTCAAAAATCACATGGGTATCATTACTAAAACTTAGATAAAAATATAACCTCAAGCAAAATATAAAACTCACCAAAAGGATTAGAAATTTTACCTCAAATAAAAGATGAAGATGCTTAGAGGTTCCTAAGGATTTTCCAGTGACATTGCCGGAAAAATGATGGTGGAGATGTTGATTTGGAGTGGGTACCGTGGGAGAGGATGAGGGAGTATGAGAGAAATGTTTGTGTTGTGTTGAGAGGAAATGAAAAAAAAAAAAAAAAATTGAAGTAAGTGAGCTCGCCAAAGAGTAAAGAGATAAGTGAATGAGTGGTGGGGAAGGGGGTTAGGTGGGGTAGTTGGGAGAGGCATGTGAGACCTATTAAAATCTGACTTTCATTTTTTTTTTTTTTGTGTGACTGGGATGTTACAAAAAATGAATTGATCCTTTGTGATAAATTAATTGATTAATTAGCCAAGTTTACTTATTAATCAAATTAACATGAAAACGCGTGATAGCACAAACAAATTACCAACAAAACTAATTATGCAGCGGAAAATAAATTTGACACAGGTGATTTGTTTACGAATGGGGAAAACTACCGAGGCAAAACCCCACCGGGTGAATTTAAGGTCACCACTCTCGAGATCCACTATTATCACAACAAGCGGTTACAAGTAAAGGAATCCTAGTATCTTATACCAACCTACAGTTGAACCCTTACCCCAATACCCAATTGGACTTGTTCTGTAGTGACAATTTCCCCTTTTGATGCACGGCTCCCGAGTACGTGACTAACCAATGCGCGGATCCCAATACGCGACTTCAATCACCAACTAGAGAAGATTGTTGGCTGCAAAATTCTTCAGTTCATCCCAACGATGAAGATCAAGAAGATGCTTGGTCACAAAACCCTACGGTGCACATACACAGCAACTTCTTCAGAAGAATGATGAACTAGGGCAAAACTTTGTCTCCGGTTACAAATTGCTTGAACAAACTTTGCTCAACACTTGTGCAACTTGTGAACCCTTTAACGGCCCTTAAAATAATCCTTTTATATGTTTAGGGTTAGTAGAAAAGAAAACCCAAACACATAATCCTGGATTAGAGTCAAAACAGAACTGGAATTCTGTTTTTCATAAAGCTCAACAGATACCTGTCTGTCGAGGTGCTGTCGAGCAGCTGTCGAGCCACGGGGCTGGAACAGCTTCTTAAGCTTGATGGATAGCTAGCTGTCGAGATTTAATGAACAAAACTTCTTCAGCTTGAATCTTGGACAGACTTGCATGTCTTCAACACTTGATCTTGAAACACAGTTTCTTGAAGTATTAAACATATCCTAGATCTACCCAAATACAAGTAAAGTGCGTTTTGTCAAAGGATAAGCCAATTACATAGTGAATTACATATGTCCTAACAATCTCTCCCTTTGGCAATCCGTGAAAAAACCACAACAAACAAATAAACATATAAGAGAAGTCATAAATCACTAAACTCATATTCACTTGATGAATACAATAAAATCTATCTTAACACAAACTCTTGAAAAACTTTGCAAGCAGAGAGTTTATGGCAAGTAGACTTTGACAATTTGTATTTCTGAAACACTTTAAACAAAACTCATCAAGGCATCTTTGTGTGAAACATAAATAATAGATTGCATACAAGAATAAGAAGCATGTGCATAAAGAGAGAAAAGAAACAACACGTGTAAGGGTAGGTGAAAGAAACAAACATCAACATATATAAAGAAGATAAGTACAATGTATGTCAAAAATGGTCATAAGACCCATGTACAAGAACACATGTATCTAAAATAGATAAGAGAAAAAGATACAAGTAATCCTCACTACATCCGTCAAAAAAATATCAACACTCCCCCTAACAAAATGTCCTATACTAACTCTCCCCCTAAGAATGACTACTCTCATATCCAAAACTACTCCCCTTTTTTGTCACGAGTGACAAAGGGTAAGAGTGTCAAGTAGACATCTCATCGGTAGAGCTAGCATCTCCATCATCATCATCCGAAGCATCATCGTCATCACCATCATCATCATCATCATCATCCTCAGACTCAGAAGCCACTAGAGGAGGTGGTGGAGGAGAAGACTCAGAAGCATAACCACCCATGGTCGCCTGTCGTTGTGCAATACGACTGACACGAACGTTCACCTGATACATCTCCGTAGAAAGTGTATCAAGGTGAGCATCCACGCACTGCAACTGTGCCATGATGTCTTCTAGAGTCACATCGTCTGTAGAAGAGGAAGGAGCGGATGTGGATGGAGCAGAACGGGATGGAGCGGAACGGGAGGAAGGAGCTGCTGAATCCGACTGCCGAGATTAAAACTGCGCCTCTCTACGTTTAACGGTAGAGTAGTCTATGGCACACATGACAGTAAAATGGTCGGAAGAGGGAAAAGGAACAGAAAAATGGCATAGAATCCACGTGATAGCTGAAGGGAAAATGAGCTTATCATGGGTAGCCGTATCCCTATACACATCTAAGATAGAAAGAAAGAAATGTGAAGGAAAATCTATAGTGAGGTACTCTAACAAAGAAAGCAAAAATTGAGCACGAGGCTCTGTGATAGAGTTATAGTGAGAGAGTGGGTGCAAAACAAAAGTTATCACCATGTTCATGAATCCAGGACCTTTAGCAAAGGCCTTACATGGTGTAAACTGACGATCACCCCAATCTATGGGACGCTCACAGAAAGCGAAAATCATCTTGTCTTTGGACACAGTCCTCAGACGCTCACAACTGGGGTAGTCAAGATGCTCTACCCTTAGAACATGAGGCACATCCGCAATAAGTTGCGGGTGTGACTACAATACACGTACCTCGAACGCGAGTAGAAAAGAAAGGTACTGAAAAATTGAAACCATGCATGTTGGAGTAAAACTCCTGAATCAGTACGGTCGTACAAGTGACTGGGACGTCACATAGTGACTCCCATCCCCGACTGTGAATGACAGTGGGAAGGTTAGTGTCGACGAAGTCTGCCAAAATGACTCGGCGTTTCGAATGAACACCTTGTCGAGAAAAGTTCTCTGAGAAGTCCTTTCGGGCATCCTCATCACAGAACCGAATATGAGAAGGAGTAGGATCAGAAGAAGACGATGCCCTAGAATGCAAAGGGTTCTGGGACGGAGCTGACTTACGCTTAGGTGCCATAGACACGACTAACGTAAACAAAAAGAGAGGGAGAGAAAGAGAGACAATCAGAAAAGTCCCAAAGCAATTCAAATATAACAAGTATATTGAAAAGAGAGTACGTATGCATGGGGAGTGCATGAACATGTGATATGTAAAAGAAAATTGCATCATGGGCTCAGCCCAATCCAATCCTACCAACACACAATCAATTTGCACACATCTAAATGCATGATAATACTGTTATTATGCTAATGTGATGCAATGCGTGAGATTTTAAACTCATTTAAGTAAAAACCCATCCCAAAATTTCAACAATAACTCATCAATTTTGAAAAACCCCAAAATTTTTCAAAAACCCCAAAACCTAGGTTTCAAAACATGAAATGCATGTAAATGAAGGAGATTAGAAGCTTACCAAGTGAAGGAAAACCTGAAAAAGCTTGAAAAAAAAAAACTTGAGAAGAGGTTTTGAGTGAGAGAGATAGTGTTTGGGAGATGAGCAGGTGCGGACAGGTCGAGAGAGATCGAAGAAATGAGAACCGGATCGCAAAGAACCAATATATAGCTCCTCGGTAATTCTCGACAGATAGAGGTGTCGAGATGTGGTGAGAAATCTGTCGAGTAAGGTGTCGAGAAAACAAAACATCGACAGATAAAGCTATCGAAGATCTGTCGAGGGACACATCAACAAACAGCAAACAGA
Organism: Notholithocarpus densiflorus; assembly: GCA_030021035.2. Lineage (NCBI taxonomy): Eukaryota > Viridiplantae > Streptophyta > Magnoliopsida > Fagales > Fagaceae > Notholithocarpus > Notholithocarpus densiflorus. The sequence goes on along the minus strand of JARYZH020000016.1, from coordinate 923,895 downwards.
AGCTCAATCGATCCACCAGCTGTCGAGAAGCTATCGAGGATCTAGGAGATTTCTCGTTCGATCCACTAGCTGTCGAGGATCTATCGAGATTGCGATAAGAAAAGACCATAAGATCTCGACAGATAGCTAGGTGTCGAGGAGGAATTGAGGAAGTGTCGAGATTGCTTAAAAATCATTTTTCAAGAAGGGAAAAACACAGATATGAATGCAATCAAGCATGTAACTCAACCAAAAATCTAATCAGCATTTTAAGCTCTCAAAATCATTTCTCAACAAAAATTTTAAGCACAATGATCCCAAAAACACACACACACACATTAAACAAGTCTAACCAATTTTATATTTCAAAAACAAGTTAAGATAGTTTAGTGAGCATACATTAACACATGTAAAACCTTGTGATGGCCAAATCACATTGTACTTGCACATGTATCAAAAGTAGCATAGAATATTGCGTGTTGTGTGTGAAAAACATCGTAAGATTGCATAAGTGTATACATGCTATGACGATTTGAGATATGAGAAAATCACTTTAACTCACACACAATCATAACTGTTTGATGGGGACTATCACCTTTGAGGTACATCCTATAGCTCCCACATCTCCTAGAATACACGCTTGCAATCATATTTAAAGAATTTTTGATCTTTTTGCTTTTTATTTTCTTTGCATATTTTAGTTAAGCAAATCATGCATGGGCATATATGAAAGAGAAAAGAAATACCCAATGATGGTAAGCATTTGACATTCCAATTTTGCTATGCCGAAGCACACAAATGTCATTGACACTGCACTTTTGCTATGCCAAAGCATACAGGTGTCATATTATGATTGGCGGGAAACAGTGGTGAGATGGTTATTTATGCCTTTCTCTTAGGATTTTTTAGTCCTTCCCGTCAAAAAGAGTGATACGAGTGTAAAGTACAAGAGATAACTTAATCTTACTCATCACAAACAAGAGCCACAAAGCTCACTTGCTTAGTTGTGCATAGAGATGCTCATCTAAGTTACAAGAGATACAAAGTTTAGAAAACTTTATTTCAATGGCCATCCAAGGTACACAAGTACCAATGTACACATACACACACTGTTTTTGTATTTTTATGATTTTTCAAAAAAAATTTCTATCAAAAACAAAATAAACAAAACTGAAAACAACCAAAAACATGTTAAACAAATAAAAAGAAAGTATAAGACAAGATGCATATGCATGAAAGCATGATTCCAAAAAGATAAGAAATCAAGCAAAAAAGTCCAGCTTTAGATAGAAAGAATTAAAGCAAAGGACAAACAGAAAGACAATTAAGTCTTAGGATTCTTTATCACCCACACAGCACGAGTCTTGGCTGTGAAGATGAAAAGGCACGTGTCCTAGTATGTCTACTAAAGGACATAGAGGAATTAGAATTCCCCTGAAATTGAATCAAAAAGCTCAAAGCTTTTAATAACTCACCAAGAATAGGTACAGAGCCTTTAGACAAAGGATGAGACCTATTGGACACTCGCTTATGAGGAAACAACTTGAAACAATTAGGACGAGTGTGACTAGAAACACCACAATGGTGACAAACATGAGTAGTTTTTGAACTACTATGCTTCCTAGAAGGAGGTCTAACCTTAGAGGTTGACAAAGACCTTAATTTAGGACAATTTGGCCTAATATGACCAACAATATGACAATGATGACAAGTGGGGACAATTTCAGAATTTTTATTCTTCCTAGAAGGAGTTTTAGACATAGGTTTAGAAACTTCAGCATTAACATCGGATTTTTTACCTTTGTCTATCCTAGCAATATTAACCTTCAACTCTTCATTATTCCTTTTAAATGGAGGAATATAAAAATCTTTTTCTTTTGAGTTAGGCTCAACAGCAAGTTTGGCACTAGTTAATTTTTCAACTTCAGTTTTAGATTCAACTAGTTGCTCTTCCAAACTCTTAATTTTGTCCACCTGAGATGAAATTTGATTTTTAAATTTCTCATTCAAATTATTGGCTTCATCCAATTTTGCAATCAAATCATCTTTTTCAAGCTTGACCTTTTTAAAATTAGCTTTTAATTTTGTAGAACTTTTAAGAGATCTCATACAAAAATTATAAAGCTTACAATAGACATCTTGAATATCATCATCATCATTTAACACAAGATCATGCAAATCAAAACAATCAAGAGTTTCCATGACAACAGGGGTCAATGGATCACACAACAATGATTAAAACCTAATCAGAGTATGCCTGCTCTGATACCACTTGATAGGCCAAAAACGAATTGACCCCTTGTGATAAATTAATTGATTAATTAGCCAAGTTTACTTATTAATCAAATTAACATGCAAACGTGTGGTAGCACAAAAAAATCACCAACAAAACTAATTATGCAGCAGAAAATAAATTTGACACAGGTGATTTGTTTACCAATGGGGAAAACCACCAATACAAAACCCCACCGGGTGAATTTAAGGTCACCACTCCCGAGAATCCACTATTATCATAACAAGCGGTTACAAGTAAAGGAATCTCAGTACCTTATACCAACCTACAGTTGAACCCTTACCCCAATACCCAATTGGACTTGTTCTATAGTGACAATTTCCCCTTTTGATGAACAACTCCTAAGTGCATGACTAACCAATGCACGGATCCCAGTACGCGACTTCAATAACCAACTAGAAAATATTGTTGGTTACAAAGTTCTTCAGTTCATCCCAACGATGAAGATTAAGAAGATGTTTGGTCACAAAACCCTACGGTGCACATACACAGCAACTTCTTCACAAGAATGATGAACTAGGGCAAAAATTTGTCTCCGGTTACAAATTGCTTAAACAAACTTTGCTCAACACTTGTGCAACTTGTGTACCCTTTGACGGCCCTTAAAATAATCCTTTTATATGTTTAGGGTTAGAAGAAAAGAAAACCCAAACACATAATCCAAGATTAGAGTCAAAACAGAACTAGAATTCTATTTTTCATAAAGCTCGACAGATACCTGTTTGTCGAGGTGCTGTCGAGGTGCTGTCGAGCAGCTATCGAGCCACGGGGCTGGAACAGTTTCTTAAGCTCGATGGATAGCTAGTTGTCGAGCTAGCTGTCGAGATTTAATGAACAACACTTCTTCAGCTTGAATCTTGGACAGACTTGCATGTCTTCAACACTTGATCTTGAAACACAGTTTCTTGAAATATTAAACACATCCTAGATCTACCCAAATACAAGTAAAGTGTGTTTTGTCAAAGGATAAGCCAATTACATAAAATAGTGACATATATTCTTAACAAGTGAATCACATATGTCCTAATACAAAACTCTGTCGGATTTTTGCAGTGAAAATAGGGCATCCCCATTGCCGTATTCTCATAGTGAAAGCTTGGTGAGAATAACATTTTGCATGCTATGACGCACCTGAGGTGAAGTGCTGCTGAATTTCCACCATGAAAATAAGGCAAAATGCTGCCAAATTTTCGCCGTGGAAATTTGGCAACGATTCCAAACACACTAGGAAAGCATCGATTGATACCACACCCTTTCCGAATCAGAACCTCAAAGCCTAATTTACTTATAGCCCCAAAAGCTATTGCCAATAGCTCGTTTTCAATTGCCAATGTCCTTAAATTAAGATTTTACCAAAACAAAGGACTGTCTATGGATAGGCGTTGTGGGGTGCTTAACACCTTCCTCACACGTAACAAGACTTCCGAACTCAAGAATCAAGATTTTTTACCCGTCCATGTTAGATTATGAAAAATGACATTTTTCTTAACCTAGGATCGATAATAAAATCAAATAGAGTAAGGTGACCAATTGTTGGAAAAACATGGTTTGTATCACATACAAAACACACGCAGCAGAAAATTAACGGATCCACATCATTTGCAATTGATAACATATACTATGTAAATTTCAGAATTTAAGAACAAGAAAGCGTACCTTGGTGCGGTGAAATTTAAAACCAAAGCTTAGAAGTACTTGGGAACACTTTTAATCTTCACTCCAATTCCACTTAAGCCCAAGAAGTGTGGTCTCTGAATCAGTTTATATGTATGTGTTCAAAGGAGAATAAGAGAGTGGCTTACACTCACATACACACCATTTCATTCAATACAAAATTTTGTATATTTCTCTCCTTATATATAACTGATTATCTAATTGGGCTAGCCTTTTGGGCCATTCCAATTGGGCTTTAGTATGTGGCTTGGAGTGGGACCAAAAGGGACAAATAAGACACTAGCTCCAATGGGTTTTAGGCCTTTTTACCAACTCTTGACAAGCCTAAAATTATCATTAATTATATTTAGTACCACTATATAAATATAATTGCACTCTAGGCCTTATTAATAAATTATATCCCAAGACTTTATTATACATTCAACCCCTTCATTATAATATTCGTAGTAATACAAAGTCATGAATGTTGACTGCCGCTTTGAAAATTACCACATCTTAATCCTTAAGTACCCGGTTTAATCCTTTAAGTTATTCATCATATATTTATGAAATCCAATTTCATAAATATATACTTTAGTAATTCCTTACTAAAGTGGTTAGGTCTAACCCTCTAAATAACCAAACCTATTAACTTATCTCAAGGGAATATTTTATATCTCCGTTAAAAGATTATGAATTCCATCTTGAGAATATATGTTCCTTCAACATTAAATGTGACTGCCCAACATACTGAGATTTTGATCGTGACTTTAGATCTCACTCCTGATATATCAAAGTAACTTACACTTCATAATCAGGTTCATTATTCTCCCAGGATTGGGAGTTCATGTAAATAGAAGTTGTGAGATTTATTATTTATTTGACAGTCGTTAGTAGAATAATAAATCTCACAGCAGTCCAGTACAATATGTCTTAACACTTAAAACATATCAACTAGAAGTCTCCACTTCCATGATCAAGACAAATCATCTTAGTTGATATGTTATAGTCTTCAAAGATGAAATGCCTAATTTCATCACCGACTACAAACTAAAATTCTGAGTTCACAAAAAACTTGTGATTTATATCTTCTGTGACTAAATCACATACTATGCATCTCATGGACTATATGATAATGTCCAAATATTCATGTTATCATTATTTTAGATAATAATAAAACAATTTTATTAATCACAACATAATGTCATACATAGCATCATACAATAGGATTTAAAGGGCACATATCCTAACAATCTCCCACTTGCCCTAAAGATTATTGTGCACTAATCTAACTCCCATTCCCTCCAAATGTGACTCAAAAGTCCTTTGGGGCAAGGTTTTGGTAAATGGATCTGCTAAATTATTTGCACTATCAATCTTTGCTACTACTACATCTCTTAACAATGTCTCGAATGATGTGGTACTTTCTTTCAATATGCTTTCCTTTCTTGTGATTCCTTGGATCCTTGGATTGTGCAACTGCTCCACTATTGTCACAGAACAATGTGATAGGAACTTGCTCAATTCTCACAACACCAAGATCAGAAAGGAATTTCTTGAGCCAAGCAGCTTCCTTTGCCACTTCACAAGCAGCGCAACATATTCAGCTTCCATGGTGGAGTCAGCAATACAAGAATTCTTAACACTTCTCCAACTTATGGCTCCACCTCCCAAGGTGAACACACAACCTGAAGTGGACTTTTTGAAATCAAGATCTGATTGAAAATCTGAATTTGTATAACCAATGGGAATCAAATCCTTACTATGGTAAACAAGCATATAATCTCTCGTTCTCCTTAGATACTTGAGAAAATGCTTTATAGCTTGCCAATGTCTAAGTCTTGGATTTGATTGATATCGGCTGACCATGCCAATTGAATAACAGATATCAGGTCTAGTACAAAGCATGACATACATAAGACTTCCCAATGCAGAAGCGTAGGGAATTTATCTCATCATATTTTCTTCCTCAAGAGTCTTAGGCCTTTGGTCATCAGACAAAGGAACTCCATGTAGAAGCAATCCTTTCTTAGAGTTCTTTATGCTAAACCGTTTTAGAACCTTATCTATATATCCAGCTTGTGACAAGCCTAACATTCTATTCTTGCGATCTCGCCAAAGCTTGATCCCTAGAATAAAGTTGGCTTCACCCAAGTCCTTCATATCAAATTGGCTTGACAACCAAATCTTTACTAATGACATTACCCCGACATCGTTTCCAATGAGTAGAATATCATCAATATAAAAGCACTAGGAACATTACTACTTTATCTCGATGTCTTTTGTACACACCTGGTTCATCTAGATTTTGTTCAAAACCAAATGACTTGATTGCTTGATCAAATCTGATGTTCCATGATCTAGATGCTTGCTTAAGTCCATAAATGGACCTTTTCAACTTGCATACCATATGCTCTTGGTTCTTTGCTATGAAACCTTCTGGTTGCATCATATAGATTTCTTCTTCAAGATTGCCATTAAGAAATGCAGTCTTGACATCCATTTGCCAAATCTCATAATCATAATGAGCAGCAATGGATAAGAGAATTTTGATAGATTTAAGCATTACTACTGGTGAAAAGGTTTCTTCATAATCAATACCTTCTTTTTGTGTATACCCTTTTGCCACTAGCCTTTCTTTAAAGGTTTCAACCTTTCCATCTATCCCTTTCTTCCTCTTGTAAACCCATTTGCAACCAACATGTTTAATGCCGTTAGGCACCTTTACAAGATCCCAAACTTGATTGGAATAAATTGAATCCAATTCAGATTTTATAGCTTTGACCCAATGATATGCATCTATATCTTTCATTGCCTCTTCATAAGTGTAAATATCAGAATCAGCCTCTTCTGAGATAGCTTCATAAGTTTGTCCCTGACCTATAAATCTTACAGGTGGCCTTATAATCCTCCCACTACGATGAGGCACCTGTGTACTAGACATCTCATAAGCATAATCTTGTGGTGTATCTAATACAACCACATCATCCCTAGTTTCATCTATTGGTTGTTCAATTACAGGTTCATCTAATTCAGCCAAGACAACTTTACTTCTAGGATTAAAATTATTCACATAATCATCTTCTAAAAATTTGGCATTGGTGCTAACAAACACTTTGTTATCTTTATGATTATAGAATAAATAACCCTTTGTTTCCTTTGAATACCCTAAAAACATGCATACTTCTGTTTTTGCTTCCAACTTATCAGACTTCCCTTTCAACACATGTGTTGGACATCCCCAAATATGAAGATATTTCATACTAGGCTTAAACCCACTCCACAATTCCTTAGGTGTGTTGGGAACTGATTTTGATGGAACTAAATTTAAAATATGCATTGCGGTTTTTAGTGCATATCCCTAAAAGGACTATTTTCATTATTAGTGCTGTCATGATAATTCTTATCAAACACTAATAATATGCCGTATTAACTTTAGTCTCTAAGTAAATAATGACATAGCTCATTTGGGAGGTTAACATCACACTTAGTCTAGTGTAAATCGTTATCTAGAATCATGTGTAGCCACATTTCATCTCCCTTATAGTGTTTAAACTTGTAGTACCATGAAACAAAACACTCTCCTTTGGGATCGCGAGACATATACGCCAAGACGAGGTGCTTGTTCACACTACTTTAAATGGGTAAGTTCAATCCTATAGTACTATGAAGTAAACACCCTCCTTTGGGATCGCGAGGCATATACGCCAAGACGAGGTGCTTATCCACACTACTTTGAACCGATAATGGAGGCCGTGAGATCCAACCCTTGTATCTCTCTCCCACTAGATATTTTAAAAGAAAGGTTTTTTAATTAGAAAACATGTGTAATCTCATCACACATAGCCTTGCACTTTATCTATTTTTTAACACTTAGTGAAATTTCAAAAAACAATTCATTCGATCGATCGAAGGTATTTCTCGATTGATCGAAATATTCAACAAATCCATTTCAAGTTTCTGGATGACTAAATCGACTCTCGATTCCTATTCGATCGATCGAAAAAAATTCTCGATCGATTGAAAAATTGAAGAAATTCATCACAAAGTCTCGGGTTGACTCGATCGATCAAAAAAGAACATTCGATTAATCGAAGGTGATTCTCGATCGATCGAAACTCGTGAAACTAAATTTTTTCAAATTTTTTTGGTAACTGTTTTTTTTTTTTTTGACGTTTCACTTGTACAAACACATAGTTTCTTGATCACATCAGAATGAGATTGAGATCAAAACTGAATTTCATTGATGTTATAGCCTTAAAGTTCAATTTAACATACTTAATATCAAACTTAAATAACATCATAATCAGTTTTTATCAAACAGTAATTTCAACAACCATGTAGAAAATTGATTGTAGAATCTTCTAACATCATGAAATTACTATATTTAATTCCAAAACTCACAAAACATGTTATACAAATTCGAAATTGAAGACCACTCTGATACCAATTGTTGGGAAAACATGGTTTGTATTGCATACAAAACACACGCAGCGAAAATTTAACGGATCTACTTCATTCGCAATTGATAACATGTACTATGTAAATTTCAGAATTTAAGAACAAGAGAGTGTACCTTGGTGCGGTGAAATTCAAAACCAAAGAATAGAAGTACTTGGAAACATTTTTAATCTTCACTCCAATTCCACTTATACCCAAGAAGTGTGGTCCCTCAATCAGCTTATATGTATGTGTTCAAGGGAGAATAAGAGAGTGGCTTACACTCACATACACACCATTTCATTCAATACGAAATGATGTATGTTTCTATCCTGATATATAATTGATTATCTAATTGGGCTTTAGTATGTGGCTTGGAGTGGGACCAAAAGGGACAAATAAGACACTAGCTCCAATGGGTTTTGGGCCTTTCTGCCAACTCTTGACAAGCCCAAAATTGCCATTAATTATATTTAATACCACTATATAAATATAATTGCACTCTAGGCCTTATTAATAAATTATATCCCAAGACTTTATTATACATTCAACCCCTTCATTAAAATATTTGTAGTAATACAAAGTCATGAATGTTGACTGCCACTTTGAAGATTACCACATCTTAATCCTTGAGTACTCGGTTTAATCCTTTAAGTTATTCATCATATATTTATGAAATCCAATTTCATAAATATATACTTTAGTAACTCCTTACTAAAGTGGTTAGGCCTAACACTCTGAATAGCCAAACCCATTAAACTTATCTCAAGGGAATATTTTATATCTCCGTTAAGAGATTATGAATTCCATCTTGAGAATATATGTTCCTTCAACATTAAATGTGGCTGCCCAACATACTGAGGTTTTGATCGTGACTTTAGATCTCACTCCTAATATATCAAAGCATCCTACACTTAATGATCAGGTTCATTGTTCTCTCAGGATTGAGAGTTCATGTAAATAGAAGTTGTGAGATTTATTATTTATTTCACAGTCGTTAATAGAACAATAAATCTCATAGAGGTCCAGTTTAATTTGTCTTAACACTTAAAACATATCAATTAGAAGTCTCCACTTCCATAATCAAGACAAATCATCTTAGTTAATATGTTATAGTCTTCGCAGATGAAATGCCCAATTTCATCACCGACTACGAACTAAAATTCTGAGTTTACAAAGTACTTGTGATTTATATCTTCTGTGACTAAATCACATAAATCACATACTATGCATCTCATGGACTATATGATAATTTCCAAATATTCATGTTACCATTATTTTAGATAATAATAAAACAACTTTATTAATCACAACATAATGTCATACATAGCATCATACAATAGGATTTAAAGGGCACATATCTTAACACCAATCACACCTTAGAAAAAAAACCCAATGATTGGTGGCGACATCACTTACCCTTGGTAATTTCCTTAAAATTGACTCATGTTCCAGTCACACATTCGAGGTACAACCTCCTCCATAACACCAGGCTCTCAAGCCTGTATGCTTCCAGGCGCGCGCGAGCATCTTCGCGATGGATGGTCGAACTGCCACGAGGCATCGACAAACTGGTAACTCTACCAGGGACACTTGGAGAGTTTAGCCTTTAGAGCTTTTGATAAGATCTTAATCTTTGGACATTGGCTTTCAAAAAACATTGAAATTGGCATTAGCCTCCGACGCTTTCCTTTTGAAAAATGCTTTTACTATATCCTAGTAAACTATTTTTAAAACTCAAAAATATTTTCCAAATATGTTTTTCAAATTGTTTTCCAAAAACCAGATTTGAGGCATTTTTGTATGTGTGAAGCTTTCTTGCTTTCCTAAAGCATGCTTTACTGCTTTCCTTCACATGTGCAAACCTAGGGTAGTAGATTTTATTTCTACTACACCTTTATCTGTTGTGCTTGGAAAGCCTTTCCCCTTTCATTTCAAAATGCATGACATCACCCCTCATATTGGGTCGAACCCAAACTCAGCGTTGAAGGCGAATGCAGGATGCATTCACCTTAGGTAGTTACTGGATGCCGAATTGTAGGCTTTTCCTGGGTCTATGGGTGGACAGGATTATGCTGAAAAGGCTCCCTTGATCCGCTTTATCCCACAACTTCTATGAAGGGAAGGATTAGATGATCGAGGTCCCCCTTAAGAATAGGACTAATTTACCAGTTAAGCTGTGTCTCATATAGTTGGCCTAGACTAAGTCAAAACCTGTGAGGATTAGGAAAAGCCAAAGCGGAGTGAACATCCAAGCCTAGGGTAGGATATCCTTTATAGGATTGCTTTCAAAATGAGTCAAGGGGAAAGTGTCTAGTTTTCGTTTGTAGGTTTGCCCTTTTTGCTTTGCGTCTAAGAGTTGTGCTCTACTCCAGGTTTTATCTATCCTGGTTACACAGTATCTATGATTAACCCCTAGGGAAAAGCAACCCCGTTGCTTGCACATTAGATCATACCCAATCCTTAAGGGTTTTAGACCCAGCAAGGGCATGCATGCATACACTAATGGCTCTGTCATGTAAACGTGTACAAATAAAATTTGTGGCAAGTACCCGGAACTCCGCACTCAGGAAGACATTGCTAAGAGTCCAAGATCTTCTCCGAGAAGGCAAGGCCATCGAGAATGAAACCACTTCATTGTAAATTTGAATTTCCTTGTATTGGAAAAAGCCCGCTGTTGGAGCCATTGTATATAGCCCATGTTCTGGGGGCATTGTAAAAAGCCAAGGTTTTGTAAAAGCATTGATTTCTATGTAAATGAAAAGAGAATGGTCCATCCCACAATTTCAAGCATGATATGAAAGTTCCAGTTACTTGCCAAGCTTGTGCATTAATTTTGCATCACTATAAAAACTCACCATGATAAAAACTCGCTCAAGGGTCCAAGCCAATATTTTCAAAAAAAAAAAAAAGTGCATTTTTAATAAGCAAGAACCTAAACTAACTTCATGTTTGTTTTGTGTTTCCACATTTTCAAATTTTCAAATGTACCCTATTTCTTTCGCATCCCATTCTTTTCCTTTCTAGGATTATAAAGAAAAAAGATTGCTCAAAAGAAACAGTCCAAGTTACCATCACATCGTGATCCTATCATCACTAGGTCTCGTGCTAAAGAGATGTCTACTAGTGGCCCTTCCCCCCTTGAGGAAAATACTAATGAGATGGAGATGGCTCTCTTGAAAGAGTAGATGGCAGAAATGATGCGCATGATGTAAAAGCTAGTTGTAGGAGGGAACCAAGATTCATCTTGTCCCACTCCAGAGGGCTCTGTGCCTTAGTCTGAAAATGAGACTCGACCGCCACCAGATCCAAATCAAGGCCAAACTACACTGCCATTCATCCCACAAGTGGGTGACCAAGAATTGAGTCCTTCTAAGGATAAAACCTTAGAGTCTAGTTATGGTTAGGTCAAAGGTCAAGTGGAGACCCTGACTGAGAAAATTTGTATCATAGAGGGCTCCGACACCCGAGGAAATGTCGATTTGGATAGCCTAACCAATTTCCCCCAGGTCATTATGCCTCCCAAGTTCAAGGCACCTGAGTTTGTCAAGTATGACGGCACTGGAGATCCTTGCGCCCATCTACGCATGTTCTGTAGAAAGATGGCGCCTTATGGAGACAATCATCCTTTACTCTTCCAAATTTTCCCTAATAGCTTGACTGGCCTTGTGGCCACATCGTATGTGAGATTGGAATAGACCTATAGCTAGAGAGAGATGGCCAATGCATTCTTGGAGTATTACCGGTTTAATACTGAGATAACTTTCGACTGCACAGTTATTCAGAGGACAGAAAAGAAGAGTGGGGAATCTTTCCATGAATATGCCCAAAGGTGGTGCGAGTTAGCCGAATAAGTGCTTCCTCCCATGATGGAAGACGAAATGATCAAGTGGTTCATCGATAACCTTAAGCCTCCTTATTATGAGAAGATGATTAGTGCCCAAGTTACCCACTTCGCAAGCCTGATTCCTATTGGGGAGCGTATTGATGAGGGTATTAGAAGCAAGAAAATAGTCGATCCTGAGGCTTTTAATTCTATGATAGAATGGCAAGTGAAAAAGGCAACCGGTCGCAAAGGGAAAGAAGCCGATGTGCACATGATCGACAAAACGCCTGAAGGACCAAGGGGTGTCGTTTCTGCTTATACAGCCCCAAATGTTCGGCCTTATCAGCAACAAATTTAGCCAACCCAAGCACCTTACCGAGCATTCAATCAGAGGGGAAGGCCCGATCAACCCCGATATCCCAAGGCGTAGCCACAAAAATTCTCTTTGTTACCCATGCCCATGGTAGAGCTTTATGCTTATCTATTGGAGATGAAGCTAATGACTCCGATATTTGCAAAACCCAGAGATGGTCCTCATTTGCCCCGTTTTGACCCATCCAAAAAATGTAAGTACCATTTTGGGGCCAAAAGGCACACCTTTGAAGAATGTGTGCATTTGAGACATCAAATTCAAGATCTCATCGACAACAAGCTAGTATAGTTCGACAACATGGCCAAGCCGAATGTCATCACTAATCCTTTGCCCCCTCATCAGGAAAGGAACGTGAACGCTATCTCTACAGTGGAGGAGATGATTCCAAATTTCTCATTCCCTTGGAAAGCCACGTTGCAGGCTCTAGCCTACAAAACTCACATTGTTCTAGAGAAGATAGGAGCCCCAGGATTTGACTGGGAAGTCTGCTCATTCTATGACAATGGGGACCGACATGCCCTATTTGATTATAGAGTGCTCAGGGCACAAGTTCAGAGTTTAGCTAACCATGGCATTATCTGGATAAAAAAAGAGGTCGTACAGAGGAATGATTGCATGGCAGCTAGCCTATGCCTTCTAAGTACCCAAGCGGGAACTAGCCACAGCGCTATGTCAATAGGATCAAGGAAAGACTAGGACGAGTACTTACAAGAGTGCCTTTGTAAGTTTCCTCCAAGGATGAGGATACAAGCTCCTCTAACTTTGGTCGTTATCGAAGAGATTATAGAATCACCTGTGGATTCAGGAGTGCCAGCTCCAAAGAAGGGACAAACCATGCCAGCCATTGAGGGCTTTGCTCCTTTGATCTTATCTTTGCTGGGATTGTCGAGCCATCTCCAAGATTTGTCTAGAAGGGAACCCTTATTGTCCTCGCTATTCGAGGTTTTGATCCTCTAATTCTGCCAAAACCTATCCAAGGAATCTCTAGGGCTTCTGGCCCAACAGCTTTAAAAGCTGTTCTGCCCAGTCTAGTCATCATCGTTCCGAAGATGTTCTCCCTAGAGCCAAATCTACAGACTCAAGAAGGCTTCATCATCCATAGGCCGAAGCCCTTCCCTTACAAAGATAGTCATCATGTCCTATGGAAGTACAATGTGACTTTGATCTCCACCCGAACTAGAAAGGAAAAAGTTTTCTCAAATATCTCTTCAGGCCTATCTGGGCTTACTAGGAGTGGTCGATGTTATACTCCTAAGGAACTAGAAAAGAGAAGGAAAAAGATTGGCAAGGGCACAGCCGAGCCAGTTAGAATAGGGCCACCACTGAGGAAGCTGAGGAATTCTTGAAAATCATCCAAAAGGCTGATTATAGTGTGATTCAGCAGTTGAACAAATCTCCAGCTTAGATTTCTATATTAGCCTTGTTGTTATCTACCGAGGTCCACCATGAGGCTCTATTGAAGGAAACGTATGTTTCTACTGGTATTACAGACTCGTCCTTTAAGGGTATGATATCATTGGTGTTGGGCATCAACCAAGTCTCCTTTTCAGATGATCATACTTTGGCCATGCATATCATGGTCAAATGTGAATATATGATTGTCGTAAGGGTACTAATCGATAATAGATCAGCCTTGAATGTCTGCCCGATGGCCACTCTTTGAGCACCTGAAAGTGGATTAGTCTCCTATTCGACCTAGCATTATGATCATCAGAGCCTTTGACGGCACAGTCACGAAGTGCAAGGCGAAATCGAGCTAATGATTGAGATTGGCCCGAGATCCTTCATGGTCAACTTCCAAGTGATTAAAGTGGACTCTCCATACAACATGCTTTTAGGGAGGCCTTGGTTGCATACAGTAGATGCAGTCGCATCTACCCTCCATCAGAGACTCAAGTTCATCTCCGAGAATTAGTTGATCATTATTATGGCTAAAGAGCCCATGACTATCTTCCAAGAGACATCTATCCCCTACATCGATGCTAATGCTTTTCCAGAAGCATCTTTCCATAACTTCGAGCTAGTTTCCATGATTTAAAATGCTTCAGAGCCTGTGTTTGGCTGGCCTACAGTAGTTTTGATGGCCGCAAAGGAGATGCTCATATTTGGGTACAAATTAGGCCAAGGCCTCTTAGTCGTAGGACGAGAGAGCCTTGCTTTCATTGAACTCTCTAATAACAAAGGAAGATTCAATTTGGGGGTATGAACCCACTCATAAAGAAATCTTTCAATCATTCGAGGAAAAAAAAAGGTGTTAGGACATATGTGAATCATGTTAGGAACATATGTCAATATTTTATGTAATTGGATAATCCTTTGACAAAAAACACTTTACTTGTATTTGGGTAGATCTAGGATGAGTTTAGTACTTCAAGGAACAAGTGTTCAAGTCTAGTATTGAAACCATGCAAATCTATCCAAGAAACAAGTGAAGAAGTGTTGATTCATTAAAGCTTAACAGCTCTCGATACCTCTCGATAGCTAGGCTATCTATCGAGACCCTTCAGCTGCCTTTTATCGCATTCTTGATAGCTCTCGATAGCTACTTCGATCCATCGAGAAATTTTTTGGATGCTCGATAGCTTCTCGATAGCTCTCGATAACTCGCAACAAATAGCTCAACAGATAGCTATCTATCGAGAATTACGAAAATCAGTTTTTTGGATCTGATTTTCGGCCCATACTTATGTATTTGTGTAGGGTTTCTTTTCTCACAACCCTAGACATATTTAAGGCTTATTTTAAAGGCCGTCACATAGGAGAATACAAGAAGAACACATGAAAAAGGTGACCAATGCCTTATTCTCTCTAAAAGAAGCTACTGCGTCTTTGCGCCTTAGGGTTTTGTAACCAAGTGCTTCTTGATCTTCATTGTTGATGAAGTGAAGAACTTTGTAGCCAACATCTTCTTCAAGTTGGTGTGTTAGTCACGTACTGGGAGCCGTGCATCATTGGTTAGTCACGTACTAGGATCCGTGCAAAAAGGGTGGCGTTCATATATTGAAGAGTTCAGAGGTTCTGAAGCGGTAGAAGGTTTTTGCTGTAAGTTCATCTACGGGGATTGTAGAGTCTAGGGAAAAATGTTTTGTACTAGATCTGAAACTTCTCTTTATTATAGTGGATTGCTTTTCGGGAAGGTTTCCCCCCAAGTTTTTTACTGTGAAACTAGTTTGTTTCATTGGTTTTCTTGGGTCATCATATCTTGTGTTATTTAATTTTCCGTTGTGCATGATATTGACATGATATTGATGTTAGTTTGATTTAACAAGGTTTATTCATAATAAATTTAATTAACAACTTAGGTTTAAAACTTGTTAATTTTATCAACCGGGGTCTAAATTTCCCAACAAAAGGAAATGTGCTGCTTCAGGAATGTCTATTTCCCATATCAGGACCACTTTTCCGGCTTCGGCCGAGGTCATTATTCCATAACTTTTCAAGGAATTGGCAGTCGAGGAGCTAGATTTAGCTTGCATTATTCAGCTCTGTCCCAAAGAATTCTCTGTGGATGCTATCACATCTTTCGAAGATGATCCAACTTCTACTATCCAACCAAGGATGCCAGGAGAGATGGCCGGCCTTTGGACCATCAAGACTTGCTTTGTGGTTACACCGGCTGAGTGAGGAGTATTCCATCATCGAGTGATTGGACCTCCTAATCACCTGAAAGGGTTGGAATAGCATATTTAGTTTGTTTTCTCAGAAACAACAAAAAAGAGTATTTCCCTTTTATCATTATCAGGCATGAACTTTGTTCTCCCCCTACCCATAATCCATTAATGAAATATTTAGCGTATTATTCAGGGAAATTCTTGCATCTCTCTTTATTTGCTTTCCAATGAATATGTTTGTACAAATTATCTTATGTTTCTCTGTATATGTTCCGCTCTATAGGCTCTGTTCTAATTCTCAAGTGGGTACATCTTCCCTTTGCCATAACGAGGGTGTGGATGATGTGAATGTTGTTAGGATTAGTGCCCTTAAATCCTATTGTATGATGCTTTGTATGACATTATGTATGACTTAATGTTGTGATTAATAAAGTTGTTTTATTATTATCTAAAATAATGGTAACATGAATATTCGAACATTATCATATAGTCCATGAGATGCATAGTATGTGATTTATGTGATTTAGTCACAGAAGATCTAAGTCACAAGTTCTTTGTAAACTCAAAATATTAGTTCTTAGCCGGTGATGAATTTGGGCATTTCATCTGCGAAGACTATAACATATCAACTATGATGATTTGTCTTGATCATGGAAGTGAAGACTTCTAGTTGATGTGTTGATATATTTTAAGAGTAAAGACATTTTGAATTGGACCGCTGTGAGATTTATTATTCTCCTAACGACTGTCAAATGAATAATAAATCTCACGACTTCTATTTACATGAACTCTTAATCCTGAGAAAATAAGTGTAGGTTGCTTTGATATATCAGGAGTGAGATTTAAGGTAACGGTCAAAACCTTAGTATGTTGGGTAGCCACATTAAGTGTTGATGGAACATATATTCTCAAGATGGAATTCGTAGTCTCTAAACGGAGATATAAAATATTCCCTTGAGATAAGTTTAATGGGTTCAGTTATTCAGAGAGTTAGGCCTAACCACTTTGGTAAGAAATTACTAAAGTATATATTTATGAAATTAGTTTTCATAAATATATGATGTAGTGATCTACAAAGTGGCAGTCTTCATTCATGACTTTGTATCACTACGAATATTTTATGAAGGGGTTGCATGTACAATAAAGTCTTGAGATATAATTTATTAATAAGGCCTAGAGTGCAATTATATTTATATAGTGGTATTAAATATAATTAATGGTAACTTTAGACTTGTCAAGAGTTGATAGAAAAGCTCAAGGCACATTGGAGCTAGTGTCTTATTTGTTCCCTTTTGGTCCCACTCCAAGCCACATACTAAAGCCCAATTGGAAAGGCCCAAAAAGGCTAGCCCAATTAGATAATCGGTTATATGGAGAGAAACATACAGAATTTTGTAAGAACATGAAATGGTATGTATGTGAGTGTTAGACACTCTTTCATTCTCTCTTGAACATACACATATAACTGATTGAGAGACCACACTTCTTGGGTACAAGTAGAATTGGAGTGAAGATTAAAAGTGTTCTCAAGAACTTCTGATCTTTTGTTTTGAAATTCACCACACCAAGGTACACTCTCTTGTTCTTATATTTTGAAACTTACATAGCACATGTTATCAATTGTGAATGAAGTAGATCCGTTAATTTTTCACTGCGTACATTCATTTTTCCATCAAATGTGACAATAAATTTGGTTCATAATGTTGAAAGATTGGAAGAGGTCCCGAACTTACCTCGAGACATCTTAGAAGCTCTGAACAGAGAGAGTGAAAGGTCCAAGCTCAATATTGAAGAGATAGAGGTGATAAACCTAGCAGATGAAGGCGAGAAGGAAAAGCCCGTCAAGATCGGGGTTAAATTTCCCAAGGATGAAAGATGACCTCATAGCACTGTTGAAGGAATTCAAGGAAATCTTTGCTTGGTCTTATCAAGATATGTTAGGAATGGATATAAAGATTGTTGTCCACAGGATTCTGGTTAAACCCAAATGCCCCCTACAGGATTCTGGGTTGCAAACATTGTTCATGTGCCAAAGAAGGATGGGAAAGTATGCATGTACATTAACTATAGAGATTTGAATCGGGCCTGCCTGAAGGATAATTTTCCCTTGCCACATATCGATACCCTGATTGATAACACCGCGACCAACATGTTCTTCTCCTTTATGGAAGGGTTCTCAGGTTATAATTAGATCAAAGTGGCTAAAGAGGCCAAAGCCAAGATAGCATTCACCACCCATTGGGAAACTTATGCCTACGATGTCATGCCATTCGGCTTGAAGAATGTCGGTGCGACCTACCAACGAGCTATGGTAACCCTGTTCCATGATATGATGCATAAGGAGATCGAAGTCTATGTGGATGATATGATTGCCAAGTCACGTACTCCTAGAGATCATTTGATAGATTTGAGAAAGCTATTCAAGCACTTTGCCAAGTACAGTTTGAGGCTTAACCTTAACAAGTGCACCTTCGGAGCCAGTTCATGGAAATTGCTTGGCTTCATAGTCAGCCAAAAAGGAATTGAAGTGGACCCAGTAAAACTCTTAGCCATTAGGGACATGCTAGCATTGAAAACCGAGAACAAGTTTGAAGCTTCTTAGGAAGAATCAATTATATAGCCCGCTTCATAGCGCAGCTGACCGCCACGTGCGATCCCTTGTTCAAGCTCTTGATGAAGGATACAAAGATAGAATGGATAGATTAGTGTCAAATGACCTTTGCCAGGATCAAATAGTATTTGTTGAACCCTCCTATTTTGGTTCCCCTGACGCCGGGATATCCGTTGATTCTCTAACTAGCGGTGCAAGAGACATCCATAGGTTGCATGTTAGGCCAGCTAAATGAACCCGATAAAAAAGATAAGGTGATTTACTACCTGAGTAAGTAATTCACCAGTTATGAGATCAATTACATTGCCATTGAAAATACATATTGTGCCCTAGCATGGGCTACACGTAAGTTATGACAGTACATGCTCTACTTCACCATGCGGTTGATTTCCCGCATGGACCTCATCAAGTACATCTTTCAAAAGCCTACCCTCACAGGGAAGATCTTCACTTGGCAGATGTTGTTATTCGAGTTTGATATTGTGTTTGTGGTGCAAAAGGCCATCAAGGGCCAAGCCATAGCCTATTACCTAGCGGATTAGCCATTGAACGATCCAGATTTCTCAAAATCCCTCTTCCTAGATGAGGATGTCTTGGCAATAGAGCTAGAGCCCAGCAATATGGAACTGTGGCATTGAAAGCTATTAGGGACATATTTATGTAATTGGCTAATCTTTTGACAAAATGCACTTTACTTATAATTGGGTAGATCTAGGATGGGTTTAGTACTTTAAGAAACAAGTGTTCATGTTTAGTATTGAAGCCATGCAAATCTGACTAAGAAACAAGTGAAGAATGTGATGCTCATTAAAGCTCGACAGAAGTCTGACAGAATCCTTTCTATCGAGAATTACTGCTGAAACTCGATAGAAGCTGTATCTATCGAGAATTAGGAAATCAGAAATTCTTGATCTGATTACACCCATATCCATGAGTATTTGTGTAGTTTTTTTTTTTCTCACAACCCTAGACATATATAAGGATTATTTAAAGGCCGTCACAAGGTGGTTGCAATTATTGTTATATGCATTATGTGACCGGAGACAAAATTGCCCTAGTTCATCATATTCTCTGTAGAAGCTACTGCGTCTTTACGCCAAGAGTTTTGTGACCAAGGAGCTTCCAGATCTTTATTGTTGATGAACTGAAGAACTTTGCAGCCAATAATCCTTCTCAAGTTGGTGTGTTAGTCACGTACTGGGATCCGTGCATCATTGGTTAGTCACGTACTGGGATTCGAGCATTGAACGGAGAGATTGCCGCTACAATATAAGTCCAATTGGGTATTGGGGTAAGGGTTCAATTGTAGGTTGGTTTTAGGTACAGGGATTCCTTTTACTTGTAACCGCTTGTTATTGATAATAGTGGATTCTTGAGAGTGGTGACCTTAAATTCACCCGGTGGGGTTTTGCCTTGGTGGTTTTCCCCATTCGTAAACAAATCACCTTTGTCAAATTTAATTTCCACTGCATTTAACTTGGTTGGTGATTTGTTTGTGTACCATGCTATTGCATGTTAAATTGACTTAATTAATTAACTTGGGTAATTAATTAATTAATTTGCCAAAGGGGTTAATACATTTTTGCCCTATCAAGTGGTATTAGAGCAAGCACACTCTAATTAGGTTTAATCTTTGCTGTGTGATCCATTGACCCCTGTTGTCATGGCTACAAGCGGCATTAAAAGATTCTTTATTTCAAATACATCTTGCTTTTCTAATCTCTATTTGATTGAGTGTTTCAGAAAATGTAAGTCTAAAAGTTATTTGAAAGCTATCTTGATGATTGTTGAAAAAGGTCTTACTGTGACAAAGAAGAAACTAGACTGTCTCAAAATGAAGATGTGCAAAAGAGTTCGTCTGAGAAGGGTGAAACTTAAAGGGTTTATTCATAAATGGCAGATGAGAGAGAAAACCATTCCTACTGATTTGTCAAGCAAGCATGAAGTGTGCTTTATGATGAAGTTTGCATTTAAGGTAATGGATACATGTTTATGGTACCTTGACAGTTGATGCTCGAGACACATGGCTGGAGACCGTTCTCTCTTTAAGGTTTTCGAGTCTAAGAAAGGTGGAAATGTCACTTTTGTTGATGGGAGCAAATCACAAATAAAAGGGGAGGGAACCATCTCTCTACGTGGACTGCTAGACATTACAAATGTGTTGTATGTAGAAGGTCTGAGAGTGAACTTATTGAGCATAAGTCAGATATGTAATCAAGATTTCATGGTGCTGTTCTCAAAAGGGAAGTGTCTCGTTTTGAATAAGTCTAGAAAGAAACCCATAAGCGGAGTCCGCACTCTGGATAACTGCTATGGATTGGTACCTGATGCTGATATTATATGCAATAGTATTCGTTTGCCAAATGAAGACTTATGGCACCCAAGAATGGGACATGCTAGCTACAAACATTTGTCAATTGTATCTAAGCACGAATTAGTGTTGGGAATACCAAAGCTCAGCAGGGTTAGCAATGTTGTGTGTGGACCATGTTAGCTTGGGAAACAGACGAAAGTAAAACATCCAGGCATTCAGACATCAGCTACATCTAGACCTTTGGAGCTCCTACATTTGGATCTCATGGGTCCAACTAGAACCGAATCTCTTGGAGGAAAGAGATACATCATGGTTGTAATAGATGATTTCACTAGGTACACTTGGGTCATTCTTCTAAGATCCAAGTTTGAGCACATTGAAGCTTTGTGTATAAGACTGCAAAATGAGAAGAACATGAAGATTGATCTAATTCAAAGTGATCATGGTGAAGAATTCGAGAACTCATACATGGAATCTTTTTGCACTAGATATGGTATATCTCAAGAATTCTCTGCTCCTATTACTCCTCAGCAAAATGGTGTAGTAGAAAGAAAGAATAGAGTTATTCAGGAGATGGCTAGAGCCATGTTACACAATAAAGATGTGGCCAGAAATTTATGAGGAGAAGCAGTCAACACCGCATGTCATACGGTTAACAGGGTATATTTCAGACCCGGTACAAAGAAGATTCCCTATGAATTGTGGAAGGGAAGAAAGCCGAATGTGAAGTATTTTAGAATCTTTGGAAGTACTTGTTTCATCCTTAAGGATAGAGAGAATGTGGGAAAGATTGACTTCCGAAGCAATGAAGGAATATTTTTGGGATACTCCTCCACAAGCAAAACTTATTGGGTGTACAACAAAAGAACCAAGAAGGTGATGTAACCGTTAATGTTCCTATTGATGAAGCTTCAGATTCTGGTTCTGAGAAAAGTAGTGAGGAAATACCTAAGAAAATTCTTCCTTCAGAGCCTAAGGTTGTTCAAGAAGAAGTTGGTCAAGAGCCTGTTTCTCCAAGTACTCCAAGTGTTGTAGAAGTCTCAGCAGATATTCCTATATCACCTGAGTCTGAATCTCATGAAGAGAAAGGACCTTCCTTAAGGATCAAGCTAAACCACCCTCCTGAAGTTATTGTGGGAAATATGAATGAACTTACACTAAGAAAGCGTACAGTTGATAAATGTGTTGCTAACTTTTTGTCTTATTCTTGCTATTTATCGTAGGTTAAACCCACCAAGGTTAAGGATGCTCTTTAGGATGAAAGCTAGGTTGAGGCCATGCATGATGAACTGCTCCAGTTTCAATGGAATGATGTCTAGACCCTAGTACCAAGACCGTAAGGAGAGCACATCATTGGCACAAAGTGGATATTCCGAAATAAAACTGATGAGGAGGGAAATGTGATTCGCAACAAGGCTCGTCTAGTGGCCCAAGGATACTCTTAAGTGGAAGGAGTAGATTTTGATGAAACATCTGCTCCTGTAGCTCGCATGGAATCCATTAGGGTTCTCCTAGCCCTGGCTTGTCACTTGAAGTTCAAGCATTACCAAATGGATGTGAAGACTGTATTCTTGAATAGGTTTCTTAAAGAAGATGTCTATGTTGCTCAGCCTAAAGGATTCATTGATCCACACTTTCCGTATCGTGTGTTGTACCTCAAGAAGGCTCTCTATAGACTAAAGCAAGCACCCAGAGCTTGGTATGACCGGCTTACACAATACCTAGTCTCACATGGTTTCACAAGAGGACAAGCTGATCAAACTCTTTTTATTAAAAGGGAGAATGGCGAGTTAATAGTTGCTCAAGTCTATGTTGATGATATCATCTTCAGGTCTACAAAGGATGAACTTGCTCATGACTTTTCGAAGCTTATGCAAGCCGAGTTCAAGATGAGCATGATTGGAGAGTTGAATTACTTCCTTGGATTGCAAATTCGTCAGCAAGAGTCAATTATATTCGTATCTCAATCTAAATATGCCAAAAATCTTGTGAAAAAGTTTGGTTTGGATTCCGTTAGTCCTGTTAGAACCCCCATGAGCCATAATGTTAAACTCAATGTTGACTTGTTAGGCAAAAGTATTGATTCTTCTTTATATAGAAGCATGATAGGTAGTCTCCTTTACCTTACTGCTAGTAGACCTGACATTAGTTATAGTGTAGGAGTGTGTGTTAGATATCAGGCAAACCCTAAAGAGTCTCATATGATTGCTTTAAAAAGAATCATAAAATTTGTCAAATCCATTGCCGATTTTGGAGTGTGGTATAGCAAGGACACCAATGATGTCTTAGCTGGGTATTCTGATGCAGACTGGGCTAGGAATGCTGATGATAGAAAAAGTACTTCGGGGGGTTGCTTTTATGTGGGTAATAATCTTGTCTCCTATATGAGTAAGAAATAGAATTCCATCTCATTATCCACTGCTGAGGTTGAATACATTGCTGCCGGTAGCTGTTGTACCCAACTTATGTGGATGCAAAAACTCCTCTTTGATTATGGTATTCGTCAAGAATATCTTACCATTTATTGTGACAATACCAGTGCCATTAACATCTCTAAAAATCCTATTCAACATTCTCGAACAAAACATATAGAGATACGACACCACTTCATTTGGGAGCTTGTCGAAGATGGCACACTCACTCTTGAGTTCATCCATACTGATGATCAGAAGGCCGATTTGTTCACTAAACCTCTTGATAGCAAACAATTTGAATTCCTACGCCAAAACATTGGTGTAATCTCCATGGAGTGATCTCTCCTCTTTCTCCTCCTTTCTCATACATTTGCATCTAGTTTTATGTTTTGTGTGTTTCTTTATGTTTTTGTTTGGTTGTTTTTCAATTTTTGTTTATTTTTGCTTTTCATAAAAATAAAAATAAAAAAATTGAAAAATTAGAAAAATACAAAAACAGTGTGTGTTTGTGTATATTGGTACTTGTGTACTTTGGATGGTCATTGAAACAAAGTTTTCTAAACTTTGTATCTCTTGTAACTTAGATGAGAATCTCAATGCACAACTAAGCAAGTGAGCTTTGTGGCTCGTGTTTGTGATGAGTACGATTAAATAATCTCTTATACTTAACACTCATATCACTCTTTTTGACGGGAAGGACTAGAAAATTCTAAGAGAAAGGCATAAATAACCATCTCACCACTAAAGCCTACCAATCATGAATAACATCTGTGTGCTTCGGCATAGCAAAATTGTGATGTTTAAGCTTACATAATTGGGTATTTTTTTCTCTCTCTTATATGCCCACGCATGCTATGCTCAAAAAGAAAAATATGCAAAGAAAAACAAAAGCAAAAAGAATCAAAATGTTTTGAAATATGGTTGCAAGCGTGTTTCTAGGAGATGTGGGAGTTATAGGATGTACCTCAAAGGTGATAGTCCCCATCAAGCAGTTATGATTGTGTATGAGTGTATTTGATTTTCTCATATCTCAAATTGACATAATATGAGACACTTATGCACTCTTGCTATATTTTCACACACAAATTCTTTGCTACTTTTGATACATGTGTAGGTACAATGTGATTTGGCCATCACAAGGAATACATGTGTTAATATATATGCTCACTAAACTGTCTTAACTTATTTTTGAAATATAAAATTGGTTAGACTTGTTTAGTGTGTGTATGTTTTGGATCTTTGAATGCTTTGCATATATGTTGAGAAATGTTTTGAGAGCTTAATATGTTGATTGGATCTATGTTTGAGTAGCTTGCTTGTTGCATTCATTTCTATGTGTTTTTCCCTTCTTTGAAAAACCTGCTTTCTTCAAGCTCGACAGCTTCTCGACAAATCCTCGACAGATTCTCTTCTATCAAGCCCTTCTTTCTTCTTTTCTCAACAGATCTTAACGGAATCTCGATCCATCGAGCTTTCTGGGTTTCTTCTGAATAGAATCTCGACAGCTTCTTCGATCCATCGAGCCAAAATTCTGAGCTTTCTGTCTAGTCGATAGATTTCCAACAGATTCTCGATCCATCGAGGTGTTTTCACCATCGACAAATCCTCGACAGCACCTCGATAGATTCATTTCTGTCGAGATTTAGTGCTCGACAAATCTTCTACAGATACTTCGATCCATCGAGCTGTGTTTTCCTTATATAGTTTGAGCGCAAATTTGATCTCATTTTTCACTTCTCTCTCTCGACATAAACTTCTCTCTCTCGCCCTAAACACATTTCTTTCACTCAAATCTCATTACCCACTACTTTTTCGGCCTTTATCAAGTTCAAATCACTTAGTAAGCTTCCTAAATCCCTTCATTTTCATGTATTCATGCATTTTTGACCTAGGTTTTGGGGTTTTTGAAAATTTTTGGGGTTTTAAAGATTTTTGTGAAATTGTTGGGTTGGGTGTTTTTGATTTGATGTTATACGCTCATGCATTGCATTCTCATTGCATTTTAACAATGTTTCATGCATTTATATGTGTCTTTGATTATTGTGGATTGTGTGCTGGTAGGATTGGATTGGGTTCTGCCCATGATGTCTTTAAAAATTGCACGTCACATGTTCATGCATTTTTCATCCATACGTCTTTTCCTTTCTTTTTCTTTTCCTTGTTATTTGGTTGTGATGTGTTCTCTCTCTCTCTCTCTCTCTCTCTCTCTCTCTCTCTCTCTCTCTCTCATAGACTACACTATGGCACCCAAAGCGCGTAAGTCCACTCCGGCTCGGAATCCTTTTGGTTCCAGGTCTTCTTCTTCTAATCCTATCCCCCCTCTTCACGTTCAGTTCTGTGATAGGAAGGCCCAAAAGGACTTCTTGGAGAACTTTCAGAAACGTGGAGTTCATCCGAAGCGCCATGTTATCCTGTCAAATTTTGCCGACACTCCTCTCCCCGCTATCATTTGGAATCAGGGCTGGGATCTCTATGTGAGAAACCCTTAAGGTGTCCTATCGTGTTTATACAGGAGTTTAACTCCAATATACATGGTATCGATACCTCTGTACCTCGGTTTGCCACTACATTTCGAGGTACAAGTATTGTAGTTATCTTGGATCTTATATTCGAGGTACTACATGTTCTGCGGGTAGCACATCCTGACTACCCCGGCTGTGATTGTCTTAGGACTGTGTCTAGAGATGAGCTTTTGTCTCACTTTTATGAGACACCTTCCATATGGGGTGGGAAGCAAAACACCTCATGCTCGGGCTTTGCAAAAGGTCCGAGGTTCCTTAGCATGGTAATGACATTTACTCTTACTCCATTGTCTCACTATAACTCTATCACTGAGCCTCGTGCTCGCTTTCTTTTATCTTTTCTTGAGGACCTCTCTATTGACTTCCCCTCTCACTTCATCACTTCTATCCTCGATGTCTATCAAGATATGGCGACCCGTGATAAGCTCATCTTTCCTTCAACTATCACGCGGATCCTTCGCCACTTCTCCATCCCCATTCCTGATTCTCCTTATTTCACCACCATGGGTGCCATCAGCGCCGGTTCTATTTGGCGGAGCGAGGCCCAGCTTTGACCAAAGTGGCCACAGACAGAGACGACCGATCATGCAAACCCTGCAGCTCCTTCTTCTTCGGCTCCTTCCACCCCTGCTCCTTCTTCTTCGGCAGCTGGTGTGACCTTGGAGGCCATCATGGCGCAGCTTCAGCACATGGATGCTCGCCTTGACTTTCTCACTAATGAGATGTGTCAGGTGAACACCCGTGTCAGTCGTATAGCACGACGACAGGTTCGCCTTAGTGGTTTCGCTCCCTCT
Organism: Notholithocarpus densiflorus; assembly: GCA_030021035.2. Classification (NCBI taxonomy): domain Eukaryota; kingdom Viridiplantae; phylum Streptophyta; class Magnoliopsida; order Fagales; family Fagaceae; genus Notholithocarpus; species Notholithocarpus densiflorus. The sequence goes on along the minus strand of JARYZH020000016.1, from coordinate 897,065 downwards.
CTATCTCCTTTTCCAGAGGCTTCGGTAGATGAGGATGGTGATGATGAGGATGAGGATGCTAGCTTTTCCAGTGATGATGAGATGACAAAAAGGGGGAGTATTTTTGGATGAGAGTAGTCTTATAGTTAGGGGGAGAGTTAGCATAGGATATTTTTGTTAGGGGGAGTGTGTATACTTTTTGAGGGATGTGGTGAGGTTCTTATGTACTTTTCTTTTCTTTCTTTTACATCTTGTACACTGGTCTTGTGACCATTTATTGACATACATTGTACTTTACTTTTAATATATATGATGACGTATGTTTTTCTTCACCTATCTCACCATGTGTTGTTTCTTTTCTCTCTTTATACATATGTTTCTTTATGTATGCAATCTTTATTTCTGTTTCACACATGATGCCTTGATGAGTTTTGTTTAAGTTTTTCAGAAAGACAGGTTGTGAAAGTCTACCATGCCATGAACTCTCTTCTTGCAAAGTTTTTCAAGAGTTTATGTTAGGGTTAGATTTATTTTGTAAGTCAACAAGTGGTTATTTGTTTAGTGATTTAAGACTTCTCTCATTATTCATTTGTTTGTTGCGGTTTTGTCACGGATTGCCAAATGGATAGATTGTTAGGAACATATTTATGTAATTGGCTAATCCTTTGACAAAACACACTTTACTTATAATTTGGTAGATCTAGGATGGGTTTAGTACTTCAAGAAATAAGTGTTCATGTTTAGTATTGAAGTCATGCAAATCTGACCAAGAAACAAGTGAAGAATTGTTGGAAATATGCATGTACGCAGCGCAAAATTAACGGATCTACTTCATTCGCAATTGATAACATGCACTATGTAAGTTTTAGAATATAGAACAAGAGAGTGTACCTTGGTGTAGTGAATTTCAAAACCAAAGATTAGAAGTTCTCGAGAACACTTTCAATCTTCACTCCAATTCCACTTGATGCCCAAGATGTGTGGTCTCTCAGTCAGTTATATGTGTATGTTCTTGAAGAGAATGAAAGAGTGTCCAACACTCACATACATATCATTTCATGTTCTTACTAAAAATCTGTATGTTTCTCTCCATATAACTGATTATCTAATTGGGCTAGCCTATTGGGCCTTTCCAATTGAGCTTTAGTGTGTGGCTTGGAGTGGGACCAAAAGGGAACAAATAAGACTAGCTCCAATGGGCCTTGGGCTTTTCTGTCAACTCTTGACAAGTCCAAAATTACCATTAATTATATTTAATACCACTATATAAATATAATTGCACTATAGGCCTTACTAATAAATTATATCCCAACACTTTATTGTACATGCAACCCCTTCATAAAAAATTCGTAGTAACACAAAGTCATGAATGAAGACTGCCACTTTGTGAATTACTACATCTTAATCCTTGAGTACCCGGTTTAATCTTTTTAAGTTATTCACCATATATTTATGAAATCCAATTTCATAAATATATAATTTAGTCTTACTAAAGTGGTTAGGCTTAACTCTCTGAATAAAAAACCCATTAAACTTATCTCAAGGGAATATTTTGTATCTCCGTTAAGAGACTATGAATTCCATCTTGAGAATATATGTTCCATCAGCACTAAATGTGGCTGCCCAACATACTGAGGTTTTGACCGTTACTTTAGATCTCACTCCTGATATATTAAAGCAACCTACACTTCATGATCAGATCCATTATTCTCTCAGGATTAAGAGTTCATGTGAATATAAGTCGTGAGATTTATTATTCAATTGACAGTCGTTAGGAGAATAATAAACCTCACAGCGGTCCAGACAAATCGTTAGGAGAATAACTCTTAAAACATATCAACATATTAACTAGAAGTCACCACTTCCATGATCAAGACAAATCATCTTAGTTAATATGTTATAGTTTTCACAAATGAAATGCCCAATTTCATCACCGACTACGAACTAAATTCTGAGTTTACAAAGAACTTGTGATCTATATCTTCTGTGACTAAATCACATAAATCACATACTATGCATCTCATGGACTATATGATAATGTCCGAATATTCATGTTACCAATATTTCAGATAATAATAAAACAACTTTATTAAACACAATATTAAGTCATACATAATGTCATATATAATGTCGTACATAATATCATACATAGCATCATACAATAGGATTTAAGGGCACTAATCCTAACAATCTCCCACTTGCCCTAAAGACTATTGTGCACTAATCTAACTCCCATTCCCTCCAAAAGTGACTCGAAAGTCCTTTGACGCAAGGCTTTAGTAAATGGATCTGCTAGATTATTTGCACTTTCAATCTTTGCTACCACCACATCTCAACGAGCAATAATATCTCTAATGATGTGATACTTTCTCTCAATGTGCTTTCCTTTCTTGTGATTCCTTGGATCTTTTGATTGTGCAACTGCACCACTATTGTCACAAAACAATGTGATGGAAACTTGTTCCATTCTCATTACACCAAGGTCAGAAAGGAATTTCTTGAGCTATACAGCTTCTTTTGCTACTTCACAAGAAGCAACATATTCTGCTTCCATGGTGGAGTCCGCAATACAAGATTTCTTGACACTCCATGTTATGGCTCCACCTCCCAAGGTGAAAACACATCCTGATGTGGACTTTTTGAAATCTAGATCAGATTGAAAGTCTGAATCTGTATAGCCAATGGGAATCAAATCCTCACAACGGTAAACAAGCATATAATCTCTCGTTCTCCGTAGATACTTGAGTATATGCTTTACAGCTTGCCAATGTTTTGGTCCTGGATTTGATTGATATCGGCTGACCATGCCAACTGAATAACAGATATCTGGTCTAGTACAAAGCATGGCATACATGAGACTTCCTACTGCAGAAGCATAAGGAACTTCTCTCATTATACCTACTTCCTATTGAGTCTTAGGCCTTTGGTCATCAGACAGATGAACTCCATGTCTGAAAGGAAGTAATCCTTTCTTGGAGTTTTGCATGCTAAACCGTTCTAAGACCTTATCTATATATCCAGCTTAAGATAAGCCTAACATCTTATTCTTGCGATCTCGCCAAAGCTTGATCCCTAGAATAAAGTTAACTTCACCCAAGTCCTTCATATCAAATTGGCTTGACAACCAAACCTTTACTGATGACATTACCCCTACATCATTTCCAATGAGTAGAATGTCATCAACATAAAGCACTAGGAACATTACCACTTTATCTTGATGTCTTTTGTACACACATGGTTCATCAAGATTTTGTTCAAAACCAAATGATTTGATTGCTTGATCAAATATGATGTTCCAAGACCTAGATGCTTGCTTAAGTCCATAAATGGACCTTTTCAACTTGCATACCATATGCTCTTAGTTCTTAGCTATGAAACCTTCCGGTTGCATCATATAGATTTCTTCTTCAAGATTGCCATTGAGAAATGCAGTCGCGACATCCATTTGCCAAATCTCATAATCATAATGAGCAGCAATGGATAAGAGAATTCTAATAGATTTAAGCATTGCTACCGGTGAAAAGGTTTCCTTATAATCGATACCTTCTTTTTGAGTATACCCTTTTGCCACTAGCCTTGCTTTAAAGGTTTCAACCTTTCCATCTATCCCTCTCTTCCTCTTGTAAACCCATTTGCAACCAATAGGTTTAATGCCGTTAGGCGCCTTTACAAGATCCCAAACTTGATTGGAATACATTGAATCTAATTCAGATTTCATACCTTTGACCCATTGATGTGCATCTATATCATTCATTGCTTCATCATAAGTGTAAGGATCCGATTCAGCCTCTTCTGAGATAGCTTCTTAAGTTACTCCCAAACCTATGAATCTTATAGGAGGCCGAACAATTCTCTCACTACGACGAGGCACCTGTGTACTAGATATCTCATTTGTAGTATCTTGTGGTGTATCTAATACAACCATATCATCCCTAGTTTCATCCATTGGTTATTCATTTACAGGTTCATTCATTTCAGCCAAAACAACTTTACTTCTAGGATTAAAATTATTCACATAATCATCTTCCAAAAATTTGGCATGGGTACTAACAAACACTTTGTTATCCTTATGATTATAGAATAAATAACCCTTAGTTTCCTTTGAATACCCTAAAAACATGCATACTTCCGTTTTAGCTTCCAACTTATCAGATTTCCCTTTCAACACATATGCTGGACATCCCCAAATGTGGAGATATTTCATACTAGGCTTGCGCCCACTCCACAATTCCATGGGTGTGTTAGGAACAGATTTTGATGGAACTAAATTTAAAATATGCATTGCAGTTTTTAGTGCATATCCCTAAAAAGAAACTGGTAAAGTTGAATAACTCATCATGGACCTAACCATTTCCAAAAGAGTCCTATTCCTTCTTTCCGCTACACCATTTTGTTGGGGAGTTCCAGGTGCAGTCAATTGGGATACAATCCCATTTTGAGTTAAGTAATCCTTGAAATCCCTAAGATGGTATTTGCCACCTCGATCAGATCGAATGGCCTTTATGTGTTTACCTAATTGCTTCTCAACTTCAGCCCTAAACTCTTTGAACTTTTCAAAGGCTTCGAACTTCCGTCTCATTAGGTACACATAACCATATCTTGAGTAATCATCGGTAAAAGTGATGAAATACTCATAACCTCCTTTTGCTTGGGTTGACATAGGACCACACACATCAATATGCACTAGCTCTAGCAAATCTTGGGCTCTTCTACCTTTTGCATTAAAAGGTCGTTTGGTCATTTTACCTTCCGAACAAGATTCACAAACTGGAAATTCATCAAAGTCCATAGGATGTAAGAGTCCATCTTTGATCAGTCTTTGAATCCTATTTGAATTAATATGACCCAAACGCAAGTGCCAAAGATATGCATCACTAGTAGAATGAAACTTTCTCTTTAATGATTTCACATGAGAGTTATTATCTAATTCAGAATTATATAATTCATGCTTATCAGGAGTTAAAATATAAAGACCATCTACAATATTGCCAGAACAGATAAACACTTTATCCTTCTTTATTACAACATTGTCTTTTAGGATAACACAATATCCATATTTACCTAAGTAAGTAGCAGAAATTAAATTCCTACGAACATTAGGTACATACAAACAGTCTTCCAATATTAAAACTTTAGATACAAAACATAAATTATAAACACCAACAGCTACAACCGGAATCCTGCTCCCATCAGCCAAAGTAAGAAACAACTCCCCTTCTTTAAGCTTTTTGGTTTCCTGAAACCCCTGCAAGGAATTGTAGATATGATTAGTACAACCTGAATCCACACACTAGGAATCCGTGGGATTTTGTACCAAACATATTTCAAGAAGGAATGAACTTTTCATACCTTTATTGGCAGCCTTGAATTTTGGACAATTCCTCTTCCAATGTCCTTTCTCACCACAATGGAAACATTTTCCTTTGAGCTTCTTTCCTTTGTCGGCAACCCCTAAGGCAATTTGTTTACCCTCTTGCTTGGTGAAGTCCTTCTTCTTCTTCTTCTTACCCTTGCCTTTCGACTTAGGTTGAGAAGTAGAAGCTTCACCAATATTAGCTTCAACATTAGAAGTACCAAGGATGTCTTCCGCCGCTACCAACTCATTCATTAATTCAGACAATGTATAAATCTTTTTGTTCATATTATAGTTAAGTTTGAATTCCTTGAATGATTCTGGTAGTGACTGGAGTATCATATCCACTTAGGATTCTCCATCAATGTCGGCACCTAAAACTTCCAATGTATTCAGATTAGAGATCATTGTAAGACAATGCTCCCTAACTGAACTACCTTCAGCCATTTTGGTATTATAAATTTGCCTCATGGTTTCTTGCCTTGCAGAACGGCCTTGCTCACCAAACATCTCCTTCAGACTTAGCATAATGTCCGAAACTAGTTCTACATCCTGCATTCGATGCTGTAGAACATTTGAGATAGATGCTAGGATGTAGCACTTGGCCATCTCATTAGATTTCTGCCAACGATCATATCGTTGTTTTTCCTCAGGAGGAGCATCTAATTAAGGAAAGCTAGGACATGGTTTAGTAAGCACATACTTATGCTCTTCAGCAGTAAGAACTATGTCCAAATTTCTTTTCCAGTCAACATAGTTGGATCCAGTCAATTTGTTTTGATTAAGAATAGTAACAAGTGGACTAAAAGATGCCATGACAAATCTGAAAACAATAAACATGAATATAATGAGTAAACTGGACATTATCAATTTAGCATATAAGCATATAATATGGAACCTTAGTAAAACCATAATATAATATATGCAACGACAACTCAATCCATGTCTATAATTCCTTGGTAGCAAGTTTATTATAAATACATTAATTAATTGAGAACTATTCTCATTATTAGTGCTATCATGATAGCTCTTATCAAACACTAATAATATGCCGTATAAACTTTAGCCTCTAAGTAATAATGACATAGCTCCTTTGGGAGGTTAACATTACACTTAGTCTAGTGTATACCATTATCTAGAATCATGTGTAGCCACATTTTATCTTCCTTTATAGTGTTTAAACTTGTAGTACCATGGAACAAAACACCCTCCTTTAGGATCGCGAGGCATATACGCCAAGACGAGGTGCTTGTCCACACTACTTTAAATGGGTAAGTTCAATCTTGTAGTACTATGAAGTAAACACTCTCATTTGGGATTGCGAGGCATATACGCCAAGACGAGGTGTTTACTCACACTACTTTGAACCGATAATGAAGGCCGTGAGATTCAACCCTTGTATCTCTCTCCCACTAGATATTTTAAATTAAAGGTTTTTAAATTTAAAACATGCATAATCTAATTACACATAGCCTTGAACTTTATATATGTTAAAAACACTTAGAAAAAATTCAAAAATTTCCTAGGCTCGACAGCTTCCCGACAGCTGGTCGATCAATCGAGAAAAATCTTGCCATCTCGACAGCTGATCGATAGCTGGTGGATCGATCTAGAAATCTTCTGCTTGCTCGATCAATTCTCAATAGCTTCTCGATCGATCGAGCTTTAGAATCTTTAGGCTCGATCGATTCTCGACAGCTTCTCGATCGATCGAGTTTCGCGAATTTTGAATTTCTAGAATTTTTCTAAGGCAGTTTTTAATGACTTTTCATGAACAAACAAACATCATATGAACATGATAGACAGAGTTTGATATCAAAACTAAATTTCATTGATGCTATAGCCTTAAACTTCAATTTAACATACTTAAATTCAAATTTAAACAACATCATAACATCAAAATTAGTTTTTATCAAATCATAGTTTCAACAACCATGCAGAAAATTATATACAAGTATAATCTTCTAGCATTATGAAACTATTATTTCTAATTCCAAAGCTCGGATACCAATTGTTGGAAATATGCATGTACGCAGCGGAAAATTAATGGATCTACTTCATTCGCAATTGATAACATGCACTATGTAAGTTTTAGAATATAGAACAAAAGAGTGTACCTTGGTGCAATGAATTTCAAAACCAAAGATCAGAAGTTCTCGAGAACACTTTCAATCTTCACTCTAATTCCACTTGATGCCCAAGATGTGTGGTCTCTCAATCAGTTATATGTGTATGTTCTTGAAGAGAATGAAAGAGTGTCCAACACTCACATGTTCTTACTAAAAATCTATATGTTTCTCTCCATATAACTGATTATCTAATTGGGCTAGCCTTTTGGGCCTTTCCAATTGGGCTTTAGTGTGTGGCTTGGAGTGGGACCAAAAGGGAACAAATAAGACTCTAGCTCCAATGGGCCTTGGGCTTTTCTGTCAACTCTTGACAAGTCCAAAGTTACCATTAATTATATTTAAACCACTATATAAATATAATTGCACTCTAGGCCTTACTAATAAATTATATCTCAAGACTTTATTGTACATGCAACCCCTTCATAAAATATTCGTAGTAACACAAAGTCATGAATGAAGACTGATAATTTGTGAATTACTACATCTTAATCCTTGAGTACCCGGTTTAATCCTTTTAAGTTATTCACCATATATTTATGAAATCCAATTTTATAAATATATACTTTAGTCTTACTAAAGTGGTTAAGCCTAACTTTCTGAATAACAAACCCATTAAACTTATCTCAAGGGAATATTTTGTATATCCGTTAAGAGACTATAAATTCCATCTTGAGAATATATGTTCCATCAGCACTAAATGTGGCTGCCCAACATACTGAGGTTTTGACCGTTACTTTAGATCTCACTCCTGATATATCAAAGCAACCTACACTTCATGACCAGGTCCATTATTCTCTCAGGATTAAGAGTTCATATGAATATAAGTCATGAGATTTATTATTCAATTGACAGTCGTTAGGAAAATAATAAACCTCACAGCGGTCCAGTTCAATATATTTTAACTCATATCAACATATTAACTAGAAGTCACCACTTCCATGATCAAGACAAATCATCTTAGTTAATATGTTATAGTCTTCACAGGTGAAATGCCCAATTTCATCACCGACTACGAACTAAATTCTGAGTTTACAAAGAACTTGTGATCTATATCTTCTGTGACTAAATCACATAAATCACATACTATGCATCTCATGGACTATATGATAATGTCCGAATATTCATGTTACCAATATTTCAGATAATAATAAAACAACTTTATTAAACACAATATTAAGTCATACATAATGTCATACATAACATCATACAATAGGATATAAGGGCACTAATCCTAATAAGAATGTGCTGCTCATTAAAGCTTGACAGAAGTCTCGACAGAATCCTTTCTATCGAGAATTACTACTGAAGCTCGACACAAGCTATATCTATCAAGAATTACGAAATCAAAAATTCTTGATCTAATTACACGCATATCCTTGAGTATTTCTGTAGGTTTTTTTTTTTTTTTTTTTTTTTTTTTTTCTCACAACCCTAGACATATATAAGGATTATTTTAAGGGCCGTCACAAGGTGGTTGCAATTATTGTTACATGCATTGTGTGACCGGAGACAGAAATTTCCCTAGTTCATCATATTCTCTATAGAAGTTACTGCGTCTTTACGCCAAGAGTGTTGTGACCAAAGAGCTTCCTGATCTTTATTGTTGATGAACTGAAGAACTTTGCAGCCAAAAATCCTTCTCAAGTTGGTGTGTTAGTCACGTACTGGGATCCGTGCATCATTGGTTAGTCACGCATTGTGATTTGTGCATTGAACGAAGAGATTGTCGCTACAATATAAGTCCAATTGGGTATTGGGGTAAGGGTTCAACTGTAGGTTGGTTTTAGGTATGGGGATTCCTTTTGCTTGTAACCGCTTGTAATTGATAATAGTGGATTCTTGGGAGTGGTGACCTTAAATTCACCTGGTGGGGTTTTGCCTCGGTGGTTTTCCCCATTCGTAAACAAATCACTTGTGTCAAATTTAATTTCCGCTGCATTTAACTTAGTTGGTGATTTGTTTGTACTACCATGCTATTGCATGTGAAATTGACTTAATTAATTAACTTGGGTAATTAATTAATTAATTTACCAAAGGGGTCAATACATTTTTGGCCTATCAGAAGCTTTATTTCAATGGAGCCACCAATAGCATTGGAAATGGAGTGGAAGCAGGCCTAGTATCCTTGAAGGGCTAGCAAATCCCTATTTTAGTCAAGCTGAATTTTGATTGCACGAACAATGTCACATTGTATGAGGCATGCATAGTGGGCCTACAAGTTGCCTTAGAGTTCGGCGCATACAATCTAAGCATTTTCGGAGATTCCCTGTTGATCATCTCCCACATAGAGGGAAAATGGCAAGCTCAAGACACCAAGTTGATTCCATATCAGAAATGTGTCAGCCGCTTAATCCCAAAGTTCTGGAACATTACCTTTGCCTATTTTCCCCGAGCACACAATCAGTTCACAAATACTTTAACCACCTTGGCTAGCATGGTTAAGTTAGCAGAGGGAGAAGAGATGCGACAATTATGCATAAAGGTCCACGGCGTATTGGCCTACTACATGAATTTCGAAGAATGTATGAACGTCAAAGCTGAAATTGATGGGAAGCCATGGTACCATGATATCAAGGCTTATATCAAAGATGGTGAATACCTGCCTGGGGCCACAGATAGTGAGAAGAAATTCATTAGGCGCATGGCGTGCCAATTTTTCTTGTGTGGGGAAGTCCTGTACAAAGGGAACCACGACACAACTTTGCTTTGATGCATAGATGCCCCTAAAGCTAACCATTTGATGGAAGAAATGCATGAGGGCCTACTTGGAGCCCATGCTAGTGGACCCCTGTTAGCCCGAAAAATAATGAAATCCGGCTACTATTGGCTCACCATGGAAAGCGATTGCACTAAACATGTGAGGACTTGCCATCGTTGCCAAGTCTATCAGAACAGAAAGAATGTTCCTCCCCAACCCCTGTACTATTTAGTAGCGCCATGGCCTTTTTTAGCTTGGGGAATGGATGTCATCGGATTCGTGATTCCGAAAGCCTCAAATGGGCATGAGTATATCTTGGTGGCCATCAATTACTTCACCAAGTGGGTGAAGGCCGCCTCCTACGAAAGCGTCACCTAAGTTGTGGTGGCTCGATTCTTGAAATAAAACATCATTTGCCGCTACGGCGTACCAGGAGATCTCATTACATATAACGGAAAGAATCTGAATGGGAAAATGATTGAGCAGCTTTGCCAACAGTTCAAGATTAAACACCAAAATTCAGTTCCCTACCGCCCCTAGATTAATGGTGCAGTGGAAGCAACCTACAAAAACATAAAGAAGACCTTGGTGAAGATGACAGACACCTATAAGGATTGGCACGAGTTCTTGCCATTTGCCTTGTGCGCCTATCGCACTTCTGTTCGTACTTCCATGGGTGCAACGCCGTATTCCTTAGTCTTCGGCATGAAAGCCGTCCTCCCTATAGAGATAAAGATCCTATCTCTCGGAATCATATCACAGACAGAGCTGTCAGAAGCTGAATGGGCCCATTCCCGATATGAGCAATTGAACATGATTGACGAGAAGCGCATGATTGCAATGTACCGTAAGCAGTTGTACTAGTGCCGCATTGAGCGAGCATTTAACAAAAAGGTTAGACCCCGAGTCTTTGAAGAAGGTGACCTAGTCTTGAAAAAGCGCAACTAGGCCATGCCTGATTATAGAGGGAATTTTGCCCCGGCCTACGAGGGCACATATGTGGTGAAGAAGGCCTTATCTAGAGGAGCCTTGATCCTAGCTGACATGGATGGGCATGATTTCAACATGCCCACTAATTTTGATCTTGTCATATAGTATTTTGCATAAGGGAGCCTCGAAGTGCAACCCCTTTTTCTACATTCCTATGAAAACATAAAAAAAACAAAAAAAAAAACAAAAAAACAAAAAAGCAAAAAATACAAAAATTTGAAAAGGTAGATTGAAAACCCGAAAGGGCAGTCTATGCAAAAGGAGAGCAAAGGAAAAAGTGTGAGGGAGCCTGCTAGATTGAAAACCCAAAAGGGCAATCTAGGAAAAAATTAAGGCAATCAAAATTTGTAATGTTAGTTGAACTACATGATGACCTGATCCTTCCTAGTGAAGGTACATAAGTAGCCAACTCTAGCCCGGTCACTTTTTAAAAGAAAAATCAGTCAGTTGAATCTGCTTGGGTTTGTAATCAAGATCAAGGAAAGAAAGGACAGACCCTCTCGGGTTACTCTATGTTTGCAACGCGCATGGCCTGCTGTGGTTTGTTCAAAGATGCTATAGCACATGCCAATGGAAGGTGTACCCCAATGGGAATAGGAAAGATCCATCTAGAACCTTGCAACTTGAGATATTGATCTGAATAGACTTACATTTACCATTTTATTTGTATGATCTTGCATTTTCAAAGCATTTGCGCACATATTCGTTAAACATGTCTGTTTTGTGCCTTTCTAATCCTTTCAGGCATTCATCATTATGCATCCAAACATAAATCTCATAAACATAAATATCTCCTAATAATCAGTATATGCATAAACATCTCTGTTTCCACCTTCTTTCTGGTTTTAAGCATGCCCTACAAACGAGACTATGCTTTAAAAAACCCAAAAGTGGAAGGTCGTACGCAATTGCCTAGCAATTTACGACGGACCTTTCCATACATGGTGTAATATTAACTGCATAGCTCATGTGCAGAAATGAAAAGAAATAGAAAAGACTCCAGTAAGTCAAACATGGCCCAAACGGTCTGACACCGCCTTGCATAGCACCCCGAAGCCGGTGAGAAGAATCGGATCATCCGAGGAATAGGTATGAAGCAACCTTGCAACATCAAAGCCCAAATCTCTAGCAATTTCACTAAGCTTGCTATATGAATGTCAAAGACGAACCAGCTCCCTCTCCAAACTGGGACTCGAGGTGCAACTCTGCCTCTCTGTATCAAACAAAACATGTAGTGTGCTAATCTCAATAATAACAACTCTTAATGCCTCCTCCTTCTCGGCTACCTCAGCCTAGAGACAACGAAATGCCAATTATGGCTCACTGGGCTCATCAGTTGACCCATACTCTAGACTCAACGTGGAGTGAATGTAAGATCTAGCTTGCACTAGCCTCATGGCTAAATCATCAGCCCTGCTGCTCTCCTCAGCATGACTAGCCTCTAGGGTGGCCCTCTCCTCATCTTTTGTTTGGCCTAAGACAATGAATCTCTGAGTAAGATCAGCTAGCTCACTCTCCAAGCTAGTGACCTGAGATATCAATTAAGTACACTCAACCTCCACGGCTGAAGGGACCTGACCTTCTGCTTGAGCTCTGCATGAAGTGAAGCGAGCTCTACCTCGTATGTCCACCCCATCTCATTGAAGTCTTCCATAGTGGCATCAAGGATCTCCTTGCAACAATCCCTATCCCTGATAGCCTTTGTCAGGTACTTTCTCAAGTCCCCAAGGATGCTCTCAACTCTAACTTCAAACTCCAGTGTGTAATCCCTCTCCACTCTCTAAACTCGGCGGTAAACCACTCATAATCATCCCCGGGATAGATAGAGTAATCAATAATCGACCTGCGCTCCTTCTAGAAATCAGAAACGCGATATATGACGATTGTGTCAATATCCTGGAGACCATATTCGTAAGTGATGACAGAAAGATTTTTGAGTCGAGGAACATGCTAGGTACCCCTAAATTGCCTCAATGCCATACTTGAATAGTACCTTGTACAACCCCAGATGCCTACCAAAGGGATGCGAAGTAAACCAACACAGTAGGTCCAACCCTGCCACCTAGTAACTCCCCACTTGACTCTCCATACCAGTCAGTAGGACCCAAGCCAAACAAATACCTCAACCAAGCAGTGGTATCCCTAGTAAAAGGAAGATTAAGGGCTACAGTGATCTTAACTCTATTCTTCCTGAAGAACCCCATAGGTTGTGCCCCAGATATCACAATCAGATGACTACAAAACCAAAGCCTCAACAAATGCACACAAAAACCAAGCCTACCAATACCCATCTCACGGCATAGAGAAAGAGATCAAATAGTCTCAGAGAGTAGAAAAAGGATAAAGGAGGTGTAGCCCTTTAGGTAGAGTACTTACCAGGGGTAGAACTATAAAGCTAATAGAACCTGACTGAGAAGGGAATAACACCGAGCCAAAGAAGGCCACCATGAAGGCCTAGCACCTGTAGAAGTTCCAATGCTTCTCCAGATCCATAAAGTCTCCTCGGTAAACAGCAGGGCACACAGCCAGGCCAAACTAACAGATCAGAAAATCCCAAGGGATGTTACCTCCTAAACCACTCCCATATCAAGTCAGAACATCCACTATAAGCGTCTTTAGGCCTAATAGTTTCGCCAACCACTTGCGAAAGCGAGATCAAGTCGGCTGTCGATAAACCCGACTTACAGGGATAGGAAGAGAAAGAAAGCGATCATACTCCTCTAAAGTAGGGACCAAGATGGCCTCCAGTAAATGCTAATCTAGAGGAGGAAATAGTGAAGTGGCATCCTTGAGGAATTACTTGATGTATGCTCGATCCTTGGAAGAGAATGAAGTTCACCATCTCTTTACCTCCCTCTCATGAAAGGCTGCCTCTCAAGCTCCACAACTGTGTCATAAGACTTGAACCAAGAGCATCCATGCTCAGATCTGAAAAAATGCAGTGTTCTAATGCCGATCCATGTAAGAAAGTGTAAGAAAATAGTGTTTCTAAGTGAATTCAGTGAATAAAATGGGTAGGAAAAGACCTAGAAAATCGTAAACCAGAATATGGGAGGTCTGGGAGGAGCCTAGACCTTTATGCACACTTTTCGAGGTTGGCGCACCTTTAGTGGCCGCCGGCCCCAAGCAGCGCACCCTAAGTGGCAGCTAGGTTTCGGGACACATGCTAGGGCTTTTTAAGCCCCCCGACATAGCCCCACATGATTCAAACCATCAGATTTGAAAAATGAGAAGTTTCTGTCAACTCCAGAGCAAAGTGTTTGTCAACTCAGCAACAAACCAATCCGTTTGGGGATTTTTTACACAAATCGAGACCGCATAAAACCTACACCAGGGAAATTTATTTTTGTGCATCTTGTACATCATTTTGGAATATGTTGAACCTCATTATCGAAACCCGGTTCACCCAATTTAAGGGTCGGTTCAGCTCCCATCATCAGGACATGTAATAGGACAGTGCCAAGGCCATTCATAATCACTAATAGCAATCCATCCAGCATGGTATAAAGATCACAATGATCAATTCCTGTACGAAACCTTTTCCAAAGCACCGGTCAGTTCAATCGATAGCCAAGTCAGTCAATGCATTCCACCATATGGTGAATCCGAGAAATCCTGCTTGGGGAAGTCCATGTTGTTATGGTTTGTGCCTAAACTCAAATTTATTGGCATGTCATAAATAATTAAATTGTTTAATTATATGAGACTATTTATAAATGAACTAATGGGATATTATCTTAGTCCATGAGATGCATAGTATGTGATTTATATGATTTAGTCACAGAAGATATAAATCACAAGCTCTTTGTAAACTCAGAATTATAGTTTGTAGTAGGTGATAAAATTAGGCTTTTCATCTGCAAAAACTATAACATATCAACTAAGATGATTTGTCTTGATCATGGAAGTGGAGACTTCTAGTTGATATGTTGATATGTTTTAAGAGTTAAGACATATTGAACTAGACTGCTGTGAGATTTATTATTCTCCTAATGACTGTCAAATGAATAATAAATCTCACGACTTCTATTTACATCAACTCTAAATCCTGAGAGAATAATGAACCTGATCATGACGTGTAGGTTGCTTTGATATATTAGGAATGAGATCTAAAGTCACGATCAAAACCTTAGTATGTTGGGCAGCCGCATTTAATGTTGATGGAACATATATTCTCAAGATGGAATTCATAATATCTTAACGGAGATATAAACTATTCCCTTGAGATAAGTTTAATGGGTTTGGTTATTCAGAGTGTTAGGCCCAACCACTTTAGTAAAGAGTTACTAAAGTATATATTTATGAAATTGGATTTCATAAATATATGATGAATAACTTAAAGGATTAAACCAGGTACTCAAGGATTAAGATGTAGTAATCTTCAAAGTGGCAATCAACAATCATGACTTTGTATTACTACGAATATTTTAATGAAGGGGTTGCATGTATAATAAAGTCTTGGGATATAATTTATTAATAAGGCCTAGAGTGCAATTATATTCATTTAGTGGTATTAAATATAATTAATGGTAACTTTGGACTTGTCAAGAGTTGACAGAAAAGTCCAAGGCCCATTGGAGCTAGAGTCTTATTTGTTCCCTTTTGGTCCCACTCCAAGTCACATACTAAAGCCCAATTGGAATGGCCCAAAAGGCTAACCCAATTAGATAATCAGTTATATAAAAAGAGAGAAACATACAGAATTTTATAATGGTTTTTCATTAAGATCATAAAAGGAATGAAATGGTGTGTATGTGAGAGGGAGACAATCTCTTATTCTCCCCTTGGAAACTGATTGAGATATCACACTTCTTGTGCATCAAGTGGAATTGGAGTGAAGATTAAAAGTGTTCCCAGGTACTTCTAATCTTTTGTTTTTGAATTTCAACGCACCAAGGTATGCTTTCTTGTTCTTAAATTTTGAAACTTACATAGTACATGTTATCAATTGTGAATAAAGTAGATTCGTTAATTTTCCGCTGCGTATGTTTTGTATGCGATACAAACATGTATTTTTTCAACAATTGGTATCAGAGCGGTCTTTAATTTTGAATCTGTATAACATGTTTTCTGAGTTTTGGAATTAGAGATAGTAATTTCATGTTGTTAAAAGGTTATACATTCAATTTTCTGCATGGTTGTTGAAATTACTATTTTATAAAAACTGATATTAGTGTTATGATGTTGTTTAAGTTTGATATTAAGTATGTTAAATTGAACTTTAAGGCTATAGCATCAATGGAATTCAGTTTTAGTCGCAAACTCAATCTATTATGTTCATATGACGGTAGTTTGTTCATGAAAACCGTTGAAAACTGCTTCAGTAAAATTCTGGAAAATTCGAGTTTCACGTGTTTCGATCGATCGAAAATTACTTTCGATCGATCGAGTGAAACAAGAACCTTCTGTTTGATTCAATTGACTTTTGATTGCTAGTTGATTGATCGAATGCTCTTTTTCGATTGATCGAGCAACGATCGAGTACCAATCGAGCCAGGCAGATTGTTTGGTACGAATTTTTTAATTTTTTCGACTAATCGAGAAATACATTCGATCAATCGAAATCTGTGAATTTTGAATTTTTCTAAGTGTTTTCATATAGATAAATTGCAAGGCTATGTGTGATGATAGTACACATGGTTCTAACTAAAAGGCTAAGTGTTTTCATATAGATAAATAGAACTCTTAGTCTAAATAGTTTGGGACTTGTCCTTTAGGAAACATTCGAATGAGATTAGAATTTTTGTATGATTAAAAGTCCTTAATTTATTTTAATTAGAAGTTTTAATGTGATTAAAGCTTTAATTAAAAGGTATATAGTTTCTAATGAGATTAAAACTTTTTATTTAGTAAATTAAGGATAGAGTTCTTTATAACTAATTTTTGATCCATTAGAGTTTAAGGAATCCTAAATAGTTTAGGATTTCCATTTTAGTTAGTGATTCTAATAAGATTAGAGTCTTCAACAAGTGCAAGGTTATTAGTTGTGATGAGATCACAATTATTTAAAGAAAAACCCAAATAACGAGTAGGAGTACTGAAATAACCTTTTTGTTAAGTTTATTGTAATGTGAATAGATACCTTGTCTTGGCCTCGAGCCTTGCATTCCATGCGTAGGGTATTTACTTCACGGATTACATGATTAAACTTCTTTGTGATTACGAGAATGTTTGTTACACTATTGTGACGTGACTTAGTCAGATCACATTGAATTTAAACAATTAAACACATTTGATGTGTAGGGTTAAAATTATGATTAGATCACAATGATTTCAATACAATCCACTTGTTCTAAAATTCCTAGTGGGAGAGAGATGCAAGGGTTGGATCTCACGGCCTCCATTATCGGTTCATAGTAGTATGGGTAAGCACCTCGTCTTGGCATATATGCCTCGCGATCCCAAAGGAGGGTGTTTACTGTTAGGACATATGTGGAACATGTTTAGAACATATGTTATTTAGAATTGGCTAATCTTTTGACAAAACGCACTTTTCTTGTAATTGGGTAGATCTAGGATGTGTTTAATACTTCAAGGAATAAGAGTTCAAGTCCAAGTATTGAAGTCATGCAAATCTGTCCAAGAATCAAGTAAAGAATTGCTGTTCTTTAAATCTCGACAGATAGCTCGACAGATGTATCTATCGAGATTTAAAAGGTGAAGCTCGACAGATTAGCTTGACAACTGTATCTATCGAGAATTATGAAAATCAGTTTTTCAGATTTGATTTCACGCATATCCATGTGTATTTGTATAGGGTTTCTTTTCTCACAACCCTAGACAGTTATAAGGATTATTTTAAGGGCCATCTCAGATGATGCAACTGGATGAAACTTGATGCAAAGGTTTTATGCAAGCATATTGTGACCGGAGACATATGCCCTAGTTCATCTTTCTTTTGAAAAAGCTACTGCGTTTGTACGCCGTAGGGTTTTGTGACTAAGGAGCTTCTTGATCTTCATCGTGTGGATGAATTGAAGAACTTTGCAGCCAACATCCTTCTCAAGTTGGTGTGTTAGTCACGTACTTCAATCCGTGCATCGATTGGTTAGTCATGTACTAGGAGCCGTGCATTGAAAATGAGAGATTGTCACTACATTACAAGTCCAATTGTGTATTAGAGTAAGGGTTCAACTGTAGGTTGGTATAAGGTACTGGGATTCCTTTACTTGTAACCATTTGTTTTGATAATAGTGGATTCTTGGGAGTGGTGACCTTAAATTCATCTAATGGGGTTTTGCCTCGGTGGTTTTCTCCATTTGTAAACAAATCACCCGTGTCAAATTTAATTTCCGATGCATTTAGTTTATTTGGTGATTTGTTTATGCTACCACACTTATTGCATGTAATTGAATCTAATTAATTAACTTGGCTAATTAATTGATTAATTTACCACTTGGCCTATCATTTACTTCATAGTGCTACAAGATTGAACTTACCCGTTTAAAGTAGTGTGAACAAGCACCTCATCTTGGCGTATATGCCTTGCGATCCCAAAGGAGGGTGTTTTGCTTCATGGTACTACAAGTTTAAACACTATAAGGGAGATGAAATGTGGCTACACATGATTCTAGATAATGGTGTACACTAGACTAAGTGTAATGTTAACCTTCCAAAGGAGCTATGTCATTATTACTTAGAGGCTGAAGGAAAAGCGGAAAATTATTTTTGTTTGGTAAGAGTTACCATGATAGCATTAATAATGAGAATAATTCTCACCTGATCATAGTGGTTGGTATTCACTCTATGCTGAAGAATGTTAATTGAGGGATTAGGTTGTCGTTACACCTAGTATAATATGGTTTTCGGGTTCCATATTATATGGTTATGGATGCAAAATATAATGTCCCTGTAATTATGTTCATAGTATCAAAATAAAGTTGTCCTAAATTTTGTTCTCTAGCTACTATTTTAATTGAATCACATTAACTGAGAAATAATTTTGGACATGGTGCTTAAAGGAGATGAAGTACATAAATATGTTTCGATTCAGCGTTGTCATAATTTCTTATGCATGATACATTGATGGAAGATAGCTTATGATATGATCATAGTCTCCATTGAAATGCTAAAATGTTTCATTGGCTTCTATCTCAATTGTGCTACAATATGAGATGCAAGAGTTAGTACTAGACTTAGACTTTATATTAAGTCTAAATGAGAGTTTTGGTATGAATCATATTGAGTGCTAAGAAATGCTTAAGAGTTGCAATTCTATATCATTTTATGAAAATATTTTATTTTTAAATGAATTGGAATTCTTGGATGTAGAGATTAAGTGTTAATCTCATATGGATATGATCCACAAGTCCTTGTTAGAATCATTTGATCAATTCAGATTGTTTTGAAAATAAATTCTTTTTATATTATCTGAGTTGATAAGTGAGTTCTACGCAATGGAAGACATCCTAAAAGTTAAGGCTAGGATCAATATGATTTAATTCAAATTCTTAGCTTGAACCGAAAGGTAAGGGTGGTAAGAAGAGGAATTATAATACCAAACAGTTGGACAAGCTAGTTGCCAAAAGGAAATTAGACTCAAAAGTATGACCAAAAGGAAAGTGTTTCCGTTTTGGTAAAGCTAAGCATTGTCCATGATTGTTTTCTAGATGGAAATTTACATGTTTTACTTTTTAAAGAGAAAGTTTCCATCCTTTAGTATTGTATGTTTTGACACTTATGTCTAGATTTTATTAATCTAAATGGTATTCAAGATTGGTGAAAGATGGGCTTTTAGAACCATTATTTTGTTATATTCCCAGTCTATGAATTCTATTTAGAGGATAATATGATCTAGGACTCCTTTATTGTAAAGGAATATAGTTTCAATGACTTCTTTAAGTCAATGCATACACGAAGAAGGAATAAGACTCTTTAAGAAATAGTAAAGTACATTATAAGTATTTCCATTTGCTTGTTTCTTTTGGAGATATACTCTATGTATTACTATACATTTTCTAAAATTGATTTCAAAAGTTTGTTCCTAGAACATTTGTCAAATTGTGGATTGGGTAAAAACCTAGTATATGATACTTCCACTTTTGAAGATGTCTAGCACTTGTGCTAGAAAGGAAGTCTGACAAATTGAAATCAAAAGATAGAAAAATGTGTGTTTATGTTGGGTATCCAAAAGGAATTGCAGAAGATTATTTTGGTAGTCATAAAGAAGACAAGATGTTTGTAAAGTACAAATACAAAGTTTCTTGATGATGACTATGTGAATAATCTTAAAGCTAAACGTAGAATTGTTCTAGAAGAGAAATGTCAAAATTTGTTGTAGGACAACTATAAAATACATTAAGAAATGAGATGGTTGTATTAGATACACCACAAGGCATTATTTTATATATATAGCTAGTACACCGATACAATATTGTAGTGGGAGGATTATCAATTACCAAATAAATTCATACTTTTGGGATAAACTTTTGAAGTCATTCCACAAGGATATGAATTTGATCCTCGGTCCTACGTAGAGGCAATAGATGGTATGAATATGGAATTCTGGATCAAGGTTATGTGAATAGAATTAAATTCTATTTAAAGTCTAGAACTTGTAGAGGCGCCTAGTGGTATTAAGCCTATTATTCTCAAATAGGTCTACAAGAAAGATGAGATTGATAGATTTGAAGGTGCAAACCTTCAAAGTCAAGACTAGTGGCAAAAAGATTTATTCACAAAGAAATTGTTTGACTATGAAAATTTTTTTCACCAATAGTCAAGTTTGAGTCTATCTAGATTCTCTTATCCATTATATTTCATTTGGATGAAATATGGCAATGGATATCAAGAAAGCTTCTTTTAGTAGCAATCTTGAGGAAGACATCTATATGATCTAACTAGACTTGTACATAGCAAAGAATCAGTAGTGTTTAGTATACAAGTTGCTTAAATTCCATTTATGGACTAAAGCAAGCATACAAATCATAAAATATCATCTTTGATCAAGAAATCAAATTGTTTGATTTTGATCAAGTATTAAAAGGCCTTATGTGTGTAAAAGCTATATAGAATAATAAATCTCTTAATGTATGTTGATGAAATTCTAATCATTTAGAATGATGTAGAGTTATTGTCATCAATAGAGTTTTTGTTGTCTAGTCCAGTTTGATATAAAGTACTTGAGAAAAACTAGTCACATCCTAAGAATTAAACTTTGTTAAAATTCAGAAATTAGGATGTTGGGTCTACCTCAAATTACTTTAATAGATTAGATTCTAGCCAAGTATAGCATGTAATACTTCAAGAAAGGATTCTTTCCTTTTAAGTTTGAAGTTCCTTTATAAAGGACTATAGTCTTAAGACATATAAAAGAAAGAGCATATTAAGACGGTTCCTTATACCATATCAATAGGAAGTCTTTATGCTATGCTAAATACTAGGCTAAATATCTATTTTGCGGTGGGCATGGTAAGCAAATATCAACTGAATCTAAGATCACTTAATTTAGTAGGAGTAAATCATATACTCAAATATCTTAAGAGAATGAGGGATTATATGCTTGTCCACCAAAGTGAGGATTTGATGGATACTGGATTTACAAATACTGACTTGTAGTTTGATTGTGATTCATGAAGTTGGACTTCAAGATATGTGTTCATCCTAAGTGGTGAAGATACACATTAAGCGTAAGTATTATCTCATTAGAGACATATGAGTACGTGAGAAGTAGTAGCAGAAAAGATAATTTATGCAATAAATCTGGCTGAAACTTATTACAAAACCTTGCCTTAGAGTGACTATGAATTACTCTAAAGGGAAATAAATGTCGGATATATGGTAAATTGTCTTTGAGGGCAAGTGGGAGATTGTTAGGGTTTGTGCCCTAAAATCCAATTTATTGGCATGTCATAAATAATTAAAAATTTTAATTATATGAGACTTTATAAATGAACTAATGAGACATTATCATATAATCCATGAGATACATAGTATGTGATTTATGTGATTTAGTCCTAGAAAGTATAAGTCACAAGTGCATTGTAAACTCATAATTTTAGTTTGTAGTCGGTGATGAAATTAGGCATTTCATCTGCGAAGACAATAACATATCTGAAAGCTCTAAAATGTGTGAAAACACAAGAGCTTGTTTAGACCCCCAATTAAAAATAACGGCTAGATTGCTTTTACTCTAACTTATCTAAGTGCGGAACAAGAATAAATGAAGTGCAATCAATCGATACTACTCTAGTGCATAAACATGAACAACAAACAATAAAAGTAAAGCACAAGAGTAAGGGAAGAGAGAATGCAAACATAAGATAACATGCCGATGTGCTATCGAAGAGGAAACTGAAGAACTCGACAAAAAACCTCTCCGCTGCCCTCCAAGCGGTAATCGATCCACAAGACAATCAGTTGGGATACATGGGTTAGCAAGAGTCCCTCCAAGCCTAATCTACCCGATGTACCTAAGCCCTTCAAGCTCCTACTCCAACAAGGCTTCTCGGAACCATATCTTGTCTGGTTTTCCAGATCCCGCAACAAGCTCCATGTTGCATCCGCCATCCTTGGCATCTTCCAATGCTTCCCAACAGCACCAAAAACACTCTCAATAATTTGAATGTGTGTGGGTAGTGTTTGGGTAGAAATCTCCTCTCAAGGTATGTCAATGGGAGAGGGAAGGAGAAAAGGCTACAATGATTTCTCACTAAGTATGAGTAGCTTTCTCCCTAAAGATGGGTGTGTGTGCTGTTGAAAACCTATCTAGGGTTTTTCTCTCTAAATGGCCTCTTTTACATTTGTGGGTAATGAGGGTATATATAGTATGGGTGAAGGATATGAAAGTCTTACTTAAAAATCCTCCAGGCAGAATGTTTCACGAGTACCTCGCGGGAAGGCCTTACCTGCAAGACACTCACGAAAACGACAACCTGGCACGACTCTTCAACTTCCAGTCATGTGCTCCTCACGTGGCTCTTTCGCAGGTTAGCTTCTCGCGAGCTTCTCGCAAAATCCACTGATTCTTCAAATAAGCTTAAGTCTTCACCAACTTAATACTAAACTCAATACAATAAAATCCCACAAAATACAAGAAACAAAATTAAAGCAATTACAACACTTTTTGTCATGGAATAAAGCCAACATAAAACATAGTTATAAATCACAACTTTACAATCTCCCCCTTTGGTTATTCATTGACAAAACACCTTATAACAGACTCTAGACTTAAATGTGAGTTTGGGAACAATGGCAAAACTCACTCACACCTAAATCTAGAAGCTGTGATGAACTTGGAACATATATACCTGCAACCTGAAACACTTGCACAAAACACATTAGACCCTCAAGGTAAAGCAAGTAATAAAAGGACAAGTATAATGTAACAAGTAAATTGTGATCAAGTAAACATGATGTGAAACATGTGAGCAACTTGATCATACACCAAAGAGTCATATGTAAATGACTACAATGATCATATAGCAAACCAAATGATCATCCAAACATGCAACCAATAAAGGACAATGGCATAAGGATAAATGCATGTCCAACACATAAGTATGATGCGATGAGAGCAACAAAGCATAGATACTAAAAGTAACTCAAAGCACCATAAAACAACGAGAAAACAAGCATAAAGTAAAACAAAACAAAACAAGGTTTTCTCAACCAAAAAAAAAAGTCTTCTCCCCCTTAGTATATGCATCTCCCCTATGGCTTTCTCCCCCTATGAATGTGCACGAGGTAGAATTTCTCCCCCTAAGAATGCGCACATGAGTCATATAGAAATGACGAAACACACCGGTATACTATCCGGTATACTCTCCCCCTTTTTGTCACAAATAGACAAATGAATCAAGAGGAAGGAGGGAAAGAAAAGTAGATATGAACAAGGGTAAATGATAATGCATGAGGGGTGCAAGATGAATGAAAAAAAAATCAAACGAAAGACAAAAACATCTTTAAAAAATGCTACAAAGCATAAAGTAAATATGACATGCTAAGGATGATGGAACATGATATGGACTTAGGCATGACATAGACACAAGACCATGTTATATGTGCTAAGAAGTCTAAAAAGACTTAACTTGCATGAGTGAATGTAAAAACATGTCAAGTGATCAAGTGTGTGCAGCAAAGGTGCATCTAGTATGCATGTGAGATGCATGACCAATGCATGAATAAGCACTCACTGGGCAAATTGTATAAAACACACCACCAATGATCAAAACATGATAAACATGAATAATTATGGTGATCCCCAAATTTTGGTACTCATCGGAGTCCAAAACAACGAGAAAATATCATTTGAGCATTTTATCAAACACTTAGAGTGCACACACTACACATGTATGTTAAACAATGCAAGAACATATGAAAATCTTGCCTAAATACATGTTATTTTTGCCACAAGGGGCCAAAATCCAAAGCAAATGATCATTTTAAACAAAGCCCAATCAAAAAGATTGACAAAAAAATAAGTTTTCCAACTCCCATTTGAGAAAATCTCAACTATGAACATAAAACCCCCAAAAACATAATCTAAGGATCAAAATCAATGGAAAGTGTTAAAGATTACCTTAGAGATGTTAATGGAATGAAAAACACTTGAATTTAGTTGGGTTTTGATGTAGAAACACTAAAACAGGGGTTTGGGAGAAGATGAGAGAAGTTTAAAACAAATGTTCCACAAAATACCCTTTAAAAGCTGATATGGAAATTTTCGCTGGTAATTTCGCTGGTTAGCATCCCACAAAAATTTCACTGGTATTTCGCTAGGAAGCTTTACTCGCGAAACAGCCGCGAAACAGTCGCAAAACTCTCTGTCCAAGACTGAAAAACTTGAGAATTGGACCATTTAACTCCCAGCTGAGCTTACACATGAAATAGGTCACGAAAACACCCAGAAAACATTTTTTCACAAAAAAACAATTTTAAAAACTTTGAAAAACACGGGTGATACAAATCACTTCCAAAAGCAAACAAAAATAACAAAAAATCTTTTTGGTTTGAACCACATATGGTGAGCACACACACATCACATTTGAACATGTACAATCACACAAATGAAATAGACATTCATTGAACATTAGACTTGTGTGTTGTGTATGTGGATCAAGTGTGGAATAATCCTTAGTCTAGAGTGAAGCTTCAATGATCAATTCAATCAAGTCATACACAACTAGTACTAAGTCAAGTGGTCTATCTCAATTATAGAAATGAACATATATGACCTCCCACAAAAATGATTACAAAATCTTTGAAGCTTTTCATTTGGCTTCTTTACAAATCATAACATTTGATCATTTTTGAACAAATATATCTCATTTTGAGATCGGTGCTTGAAATTTTTTATATTTCAATTTTGTGAATAAGCCTTTGGCTTTTTGGGCACCATACATTTCAATACAAAGTCGCTTTCCCTTTTTTCTAGTCAAATACTAGTTTGTGCGACGGCTTTTGCAGCTCATTATCTCTTTACATTTTGAGATTTACATTTGTTGAGCTCTTTAAGCAAAAACATAAAAAAAATAAAATGGGAAGAGATATAGGCACAAGTCTATGCAAGTATCAAGACTATCAAGACTATTGACCAATCATTGATGACAAGCTTGAAGATCTATTTACAACAATCACACATAGTTTTCAAGATTTCTCCCACAAGGATAAATGTGCATACATAACAAGCTAAGCTCGTAAATATACTACGCCATTAGTACGAAGGTACTAGGCCAAACTCACATGTGACATGTGCTCAAACATATACAATCAAACTTTTTGAATTTTTCACTTTTTATGTGGTTTTGGATTTTTACACACAAAAACAAAAGCATAAAAGTATGATCAAATGCGAAAACAACAAAAACAATGCATATATAGAGATGCATGATGCACAAATGCATGACAATGAAACATCTAATGCATGAAGGGTCCTACAAAGATCGAAAGAATTAGATTAAGGACCAAAAAAACAAAAGCTCAACCATAGGAACCTTTCCTCATCCAAACGGAACAATTTTTTGGAGTGAGAGTCTCATGAGAAGTGAGACGAGGGTTAGAAGAATAAGAACCGGAGATGCACATAGACAAGGAGTTAAGAGCATTAAACACTTTCTTTAACAACATGCTATTTTCACTCAAATCTGGTTTACCTTTTTTAGCATAACTTCCAAGAAGCTCAAGTTTCTCTTTTCTTTTGATTCTTTTAAGAGCTCGAAACTTAGAGCAATGAGGTCTTAGATGATCAAAGGCACCACAATGGTGACAAACAATGTGTTTAGGTCCACTAGGCTTTTTGGGAAGGGATCTAGAAACATGGTTTTGTTCTCTCTTCAACTTGGAGCATTGAGGTCTTATGTGATCGATCACACCGCAATGGTGGCAAGTTGGAACAGACTTAGATCCATCCAAAACCTTAGGTTGAGACCTAAACGGAGGCTTTGGCTTAAGAGCCTTTCTCTCCACCTTTTGATTTCTTTTATGTGGAGGAATGTACACCTATTTTTCTTTAGAGCTAGAACTCACAATAGGCACAAAATCGGGTACCACAACATGATTGCAACAAATATTTTCATCATTTTTAACAATAGGTTTAGCAATCAAACATTTGGCATGCATCTTAAGAGATTCATTTTCACATTTTAGCTCATCAACTAGTTTGTTAGACAAAATAAGTTTAGCATCCAAGTCCATATTCAAACACTCAAACTCCTTTAGTTTCTCAAGAGACTGTTCAGCAAGTTTCTTATACTTTTCAACCAATTTATTGGATTCATTGAGCTTAGAAATCAAATCATCCTTTTCACAAATGAACTTGCTGAAATTCTCATGAAACTTCTTAGCCATTTTCTTTTAAGAGTTTGACATTATGAATATCAACAACAACATCCATAGATTCATGTAACATGTCATCACAATTATGAGGATTAACACTCATAGAGGCATTTTCACAAACACATGGCATGTTACACTCAACAACATCCATAGAAGCATACAAAGCATTATCCACGGCAATAAACACAAGAGGTCAAGGATCACACTTAGGTAATGAAAGCAAAACAAGTGTACCCGCTCTAATACCAATTGAAAGCTCTAAAATGTGTGAAAACACAAGAGCTTGTTTAGAGCCCCAATTAAAAATAACGGCTAGATTGCTTTTACTCAAATTTATCTAAGTGCGGAACAAAAGTAAATGAAGCGCAATCAACCGATACTACTCTAGTGCATAAACATGAAGCCTAATCTACTCGATGTACCTAAGCCCACCAAGCTCCTACTCCAACAAGGCTTCTCGGAATCGTGTCTTGTCTAGCTCTCCGAATCTCACAACAAGCTACATGTTGCATCTGCCATCCTTGGCATCTTCCAATACTTTCTAGTAGCACCAAAAACACTCCCAACACTTTGAATGTGTGTGGGTAGTGTTTGGGTAAAAATCTCCTCTCAAGGTATGTCAATGAGAGAGGGAATGAGAAGAGGCTACAATGATTTCTCACTAAGGATGAGTAGCTCTCTCCCTAAAAGATGGGTGTGTGTGCTGTTGAAAACCTATCTAGGATTTTTCTCTCTGAATGGCCTCTTTTACATTTATGGGTAATGATGATATATATAGTATGGGTGAAGGGTATGAAAGTCTCACTTAAAAATCCTCTAGGCAGAATGTTTCGTGAGTACCTCGCGGGAAGGCCTTACCTGCAAGACACTCGCGAAAATGACAGCCTAGCATGACTCTTCAGTTTCCAGTCATGTGCTCCTCACGTGGCTCTTTCGAGGGTTAGCTTCTCGCGAGCTTCTCGGGAAATCCACTAATTCTTCAAATAAGCTTAAGTCTTCACCAACTTAATACTAAACCCAATACAATAAAATCTCACAAAATACAAGGAACAAAATTAAAGCAATTACAACACTTTTTGTCATTTAATAAAGCCAACATAAAACATAGTTGTAAATCACAACTTTACAATCTCCTCCTTTGGCTATTCCATGAAAAAACACCCTATAACAGACTCTAGACTAAAACGTGAGTTTGGGAACAATGGTAAAACTCACTCACACCTAAATCTAGAAGTTGTGATGAACTTGGAACATATATACCTGTAACCTGAAACACTTGCACAAAACACATTAGACCCTCAAGGTAAAGCAAGTAATAAAAGGACAAGTATAATGTAACAAGTAAATTGCGATCAAGTAAACATGATGTGAAACATGTGAGCAACTTGATCATACACCAAACAGTCATATGGAAATGACTACAATGATCATATAGCAAAGCAAATGATCATTCGAACATGAAACCAATAAAGCACAATGGCATAAGGATAAATGCATGTCCAACACATAAGCATGATGCGATGAGAGCAACAAAGTATAGATACTAAAAGTAACTCAAAGCACCATAAAACAATGAGAAAACAAGTATAAAGTAAAACAAAACAAAACAAGGTTTTCTCAAAAACAAAAAGTCTTCTCCCCCTTAGTATATGCATCTCTCCTATGGCTTTTTCCCCTTACGAATGTGCACGAGGTAGAATTTCTCCCCCTAAGAATGTGCACATGAGTCATATAGAAATGACGAAACACACCGGTATACTATCTGGTATAATATCAACTAAGATGATTTGTCTTGATTATGGAAGTGAAACTTCTAGTTGGTATGTTGATATGTTTTAAGAGTTAAGACATATTGAACTGGACCGCTGTGAGATTTATTATTCTCCTAACGATTGTCAAATGAATAATAAATCTCACGACTTCTATTTACATGAACTCTTAATCTTGAGAGAATAATGGACCTGATCATGAAGTGTAGGTTGCTTTGATATATCAGGAGTGAGATCTAAAGTCACGATCAAAACCTCAGTATGTTGGGAAGCCACATTTAGTGTTGATGGAACATATATTCTCAAGATGGAATTCATAATCTTTTAACGGAGATATAAAAAATTACCTTGAGATATGTTTAATGGGTTTGGTTATTTAGAGTGTTAGGCCTAACCACTTTAGTAAGGAATTACTAAAGTATATATTTATGAAATTGGATTTCATAAATATATGATGAATAACTTAAAGGATTAAACCAGGTACTCAAGGATTAAGATGTAGTAATCTTCAAAGTGGCAGTCTACATTTATGACTTTGTATTACTACGAATATTTTATGAAGGGGTTGAATGTACAATAAAGGCCTAGAGTGCAATTATATTTATATAGTGGTATTAAATATAATTAATGGTAAATTTGGACTTGTCAATAATTGACAGAAAAACCCAAGGCCCATTGGAGCTAGAGTCTTATTTGTTCCCTTTTAGTCTCACTCCAAGCCACATACTAAAGCCCAATTGGAATGGCCCACAAGGCTAGCCCAATTAGATAATCAGTTATAAGGAGAGAAACATACAGAATTTTGAAAGAGAATTAAATGGTTTGTATGTGAGTGTAGGACACTCTCTTACTCTCCCTTGAACACATACATATAAACTGATTGAGAGACCACACTTCTTAGGCACTAGTGGAATTGGAGTGAAGATTAAAAGTGTTCTCAAGTACTTTTAATCTTTAGTTTTGAATTTCACCACACCAAGGTACACTCTCTTGTTCTTATATTCTGAAATTTACATAGTACATGTTATCAATTGCAAATGAAGTAGATCCGTTAATTTTCCGCTGCGTATATTTTGTATACGATACAAACATGTATTTTTTCAACACCAAGCATATGCCCTGGGATATATTGTCATGGAAAGGCCAGCATACTGCAGTCGCATGGCCGGGATGTACTCATATGCCCACCAAGTCAAATTCTGCCAACAACCCTCAAGGCTCTTGAAGCCCTAGCATGACGCCTGCCTCAAATAGGCAATGAAAAATTCATAAGAAAGGGACCCCCAATCATAAGCCCCTATAACGGACACCACTCTCATGGCTACCAGTAGCCTATAGGTCAGCACTGACCTGTTATTGCCGAGCAGGCAACTACCGATGAAGTAGAAGAAGAACCGCCTGAGAGCAACATCGTTTGGCTCTGCTGCCCAAGGTATGTTCTCCTACAGCCACCGTATACAAATCTGGGGCTCATCAGTAGGCCCAAAATACCCTTTGGTTGTCTTGGTAAAAGGGTAGGGAATGCCCAAAACCTCACTCGCCACTGTGAAGCTCACAAACTCAGTCGGGACAGGCTCCCCTCCAAATATAAGGCCCAAGATGGCCATCCAGCCAAGGGGAAGAACTGCATACTCCTCGTAGCTTAGGTGAAAAGTACCTGTCTTAGCATGAAATTGCTGCACCAAAGCCTCAGCCAGCCTATGCCTCATGGAACAAAGCAGAATACTAAGGAAGGCCTCGAACCCCTGCTCCATCAGGAAGGCATGATAGCGCACATTAGTAGAGGCACGAAACAAGCGGAGGGAAAATGAAGACCATGCCCCTCATCCAGGGACCCTATCAACACCCTGTGCTTAAAATCAAAGAAGAGCTATCCATTAGCCCAAATAATATATATATATATATATATATATATATATATATACTCTGAATTGACAAAAGGAAAGGAAAAGAAAAGCGTACCTGACCCTTCCGCGCCTGAGCGGAAGGATGCCTCTTTAAATCATGTTGTAGATGGGTGTCCTCAATGCTGTCATTTATCTCTCCAGTATAGGCTTCTGATCTGGCCTGATGAAGTGGGAACCTCAGTCTACGACTCCTGCACCTAAGAGCACTAGGGCCTCCCTCGGCTATATCATCGGCCTCCAAATCAGCATCAATATCAAACATGAGCTCGTCTCCAAACTTGTCACCCCCTGGGCCTCCTCCCTCCTCGGTCCAAGGGAACTGTGAAGAACCTCCTCCCGAATCAGTGTGGAATTGAGATAAGGCACTGGCTGTCTCTACCGAACATCAGCTCCTAGTACGATGTGCTATATGTATGTTCCTAGGGGGCGTAGTGTCATCATCTCCTCGATCAAAGTCCCTCTGAAGGGTCCGCGCAACCTGCTCGCTAGCCGAAACAGTGTCATCATCATCGCTGGATGAGTCCACTCAAGATGGAAGAATGACGAGAGCCTTCCCGTGATCCCCACTTGATCTTGGTCACCGAGACATAATCTGCAAAGAACAAATCCAGAGTTAATTAGTAAGCCCAAAACATATGGCAATGCAAGCAGACAAGTAAGTATATCTAACCCTAATACCTAACACATATCATGCATGTTCATACCAAGATGTCATGTTGCCTCAAAAGTATTCCAAGTTTTCAAAATACCTCTCTCGGGATTCAGATTCAATAATGACCGTTTAATTCTATCTCTTTTGCCTCAAAAGTACTCCAAGTTTTCAAAATACCTCTCTTAGGATTTAGATTCAGAAACAACCGTTTAATCCTATCTCTTTTTCCTCAAAAGTATTCCAAATTTTCAAAATACCTCTCTTAGGATTCATATTCGGCAATGACCGTTTAATCTTATCTCTTTTGCCTCAAAAGTATTCCAAGTTTTCAAAATACCTCGCTTAGGATTCAGATTCGGAAACGACCATTTAATCCTATCTCTTTTTCCTCAAAAGTATTCCAAATTTTCAAAATACCTCTCTTAGGATTCATATTCGGCAATGACTGTTTAATCCTATCTCTTTTGCCACAAAAGTATTCCAAGTTTTCAAAATACCTCTCTTAGGATTCAAATTCGGCAATGACCATTTAGTTCTATCTCTTTTGCCTCAAAAGTATCCAAGTTTTCAAAATGCCTCTCTTAGGATTCAGATTCGACAGCGACCATTTAGTCTCATTAGGTTTCAAATTCGGTAGCGACCGTTTAATCCTATGCCTTCTTTGAGATTCAGATTCGGCAGGGACCGTTTAGTCTCATCGGGATTCAGATTCGGCAACAACCGTTTAATCCTATGCCTTCTTCAAGATTCAAATTTGGCAATGACCATTTAGTTTCATCAGGATTCAAATTTGGTAGCAACTGTTTAATGCTATGCCTTCTTCAATATTTAGATTCGGCAGCAACCGTTTAGTCCTATGCCTTATTCGAGATTCAGATTCGGCAAAGACCATTTAGTCTTATCAGGATTCAGATTCAGCAGCGACCGTTTAATCCTATGAATTCTTCAAGATTCAGATTTGGCAGCAACCGTTTAGTCTCATCAGGATTCAGATTTAGCAGGACCGTTTAGTCTCATCAAGATTTAGATTCGGCAGCGATCGTTTACTCCTATTCCTTCTTCGAGATTCAAATTCGGTAGCGACCGTTTAGTCTAATCGAGATTCAGATTCGGTAGTGACCATTTAATCCTATGCCTTCTTCGAGATTCAGATTCGACAATGACCGTTTAGTCTCATCAAGATTCAGATTCGGTAGCAACCGTTTAATCCTATGCTTTCTTCGAGATTTAGATTCAATAGTGACCGCTTAGTCTCATTAGGATTCAGATTCGGCAGCGACCGTTTAGTCCTATGCCTTTTTCAAGATTCAGATTCGGCAGCGACAGTTTATTCTCTTTAAGATTCAGATTTGGCAGTGACCATTTAGTCTCATCTGGATTCAGATTTGGCAGTGACCGTTTAATCCTATGCCTTCTTTAAAATTTAGATTCGGTAATGACTATTTAGTCTCACCGGGATTCAGATTCGACAACGACCATTTAATCCTATGTCTTCTTCAAGATTCAAACTCGACCGCGACCATTTAGTCTCATTAGGATTCAGATTTGGCAGCGACTGTTTGATCCTATGCCTTCTTCGAGATTCAGATTTGGCAGCAACTGTTTAGTCTCATCGAGATTCAGATTCAGTAGCGACCATTTAGTCTCATCAAGATTTAGATTCGGCAGCGAACGTTTACTCCTATGCCTTCTTCGAGATTCAAATTCGGTAGCGACCGTTTAGTCTCATCGAGATTTAGATTCGGTAGCGACCATTTAATCCTATGCCTTCTTCAAGATCTAGATTCGGCAACGACCGTTTAGTCTCATCAAGATTTAGATTTGGTAGCAACCGTTTAATCCTATACTTTCTTCGAGATTTAGATTCGGTAGTGACCGTTTAGTCTCATTAGGATTTAGATTCGGTAGTGACCGTTTAGTCTCATTAGGATTTAGATTCGGCAGCAACCGTTTAGTCCTACGCCTTTTTCAAGATTCAGATTCGGCATCGACAGTTTATTCTCATTAAGATTCAGATTCGGCAGTGACCCTTTAGTCTCATCGGGATTCAGATTCGGCAACGACCGTTTAATCCTATGCCTTCTTTAAAATTTAGATTCGACAATGACTATTTAGTCTCACCGGGATTTAGATTTGACAACAACCATTTAATCCTATGTCTTCTTCAAGATTCAAACTCGAAAGCGACCATTTAGTCTCATTAGGATTCAGATTTGGCAGCGACTGTTTAATCCTATGCCTTCTTCGAGATTCAGATTCAGCAACGACCGTTTAATCCTATGCCTTCTTCGAGATTCAAATTCAGCAGCGATCATTTAGTCTCATCGGGATTTAGATTCGCCAGCGACTGTTTAATCTTATACCTTCTTCGAGATTCAGATTCAGCAGCAACCGTTTAGTCTCATCAGGATTCATATTCAATAGTGACCATTTAATCTTATTCCTATATCGAGATTCAGATTCGGCAGCGATCGTTTAATCCTTTGTTTTCCAAAACTACCTTCACTCAAAATTTACATTGTTCTCACTTTTTCAATCTCCCAAAATTTTCCATTTGTCATGCATAGTTTCTCATATCTACCTAGCTTTTCTCTTTGTTTTCGTAGTGTTTCATGTGTTTTCATAGCATCCAACATATGCAGGTTCGCCTATGCTACTCAAACATGTGAACAGATATATCTTCCAACATCATCATGGCATAAATGATAAAAACAAAAAAAACATATATGCAAAAGTACCAAAAATAAAATAAGTTCTAGCATGCTTTTCTAGTTGTGTTGTTACTAACATATTTGCAGAAAAAATAAAAAGAAAGAGAAAATAGACATTGACCTTAAGTGCAGAACAAAAGGCTGAAGCTGCAAACTGAAGCTGAAAGCTGGACCCGTTAGATCGCTACTTGCTCCAGAAAGCTTTTTTAGAAGTGAGAGTTCAGAAAAACAAAGTCAGAATGGGCCACCATACGGCATGCGCAGCCTGGCGCACCTTTAGTGGCCGCAGGGTCTACCTGGCGTACCTTAAATGGCCGTCAGTCAATGTTGAACGGTTGACTGTTGACCACAAAAAAAAAAAAAAAAAAAGAGAATTTCTACCTAGCACTAAGGACCAAGCCAGAATAAATTTTTCCGGACCAGTTGCAGCAGCTCAACCTTGTCAGGTAAGACCAATCTCGACCCATGAATAGCGCAATTTCTGTATGCAATTTTAGGGCAACAAAATGCAGAATTACATTCCTTATCCAACACCTCCCCTTACCATTGAGATGTCAGATAAAGAAGGGGCAGTTGTAGATACCGTATTTTGTCTGCACTCGATTTGCATGCTGAACCCGAAATATTAACTTTCTTCCATGGAGCCGCAAAAACATCTAGAATGACGTGGCACAACCCGTTCGGGCATCGGAGCCCTCACAGAGCTATTTCAAGTGAAATTAACCAAAATTCCCCTAGTCAACCTTAGATTGACCGAAAGTCAAAACTAGTCATAATCATCCCAAAACCACATTTTTCATGTTTTTACATCAAACCCAAGCCACTAGGTGATTTTTGTCAACTTTGACCAAGCTTGGCCAAGTTTGACTCGAGGTTAACTTTTGAGGGCCTCAAAAACCCTAATTTTGACCCGACTGTTGGAACGGGTTGAGACGAGCGTCATCATGATGATTATTGAATTCCTTTTCCAATGACTACTCATGGGTCGGAATCGGGTTTAAAATGGTGGAGATATCTCGAAAACTGTGCAAAGCGCGTCACCTCGCTTCCCGAGGCCATAACTTTTGATCCAATTGTTGGATTTTCAAATTCTTTAGTATTCCAAAAACTAAACATCTAGATCTTTCCAAAGACACCAAGATCAACCCAATCCAAGACCGAGAAGGCCTTCATCATGCCATTCCAGAGCTGAAGAGTCACTTTTTCAATATAAATACCCCTACACCCCCCTCAGATCGAAAAAAATAATAATAATAATAAATAAATAAATAAGTAAATAAATAAATAAATAATTGGGCAATTTGGAGCATTTTTCGGGCCAGATTCTCTCTCTTTTCCTTTCTAAATTCTCTCCCAAACACATCAAAAAAGCCTTTGATTTCTCTCTTTCTTCAACAATCAAGAGGTAGTATTCTTGCACTCTTTTCCCTTTCCTTGGTCTTAGGACCTTGGATTTGAGGTTTACAGGGTGTAAATGTAACTTTTTAGCTACAATCTACACCCTTTGCTTTATCTTTGTTCATAGCAGGTCTATTTGCTTTCCATAGTAAATCTTTGCTTTATCTTGCTTCCTAGCATGTTTTATAGCCTTTTTTAGCATGTTTCCTTGCTTTTTGCCATGTTTTACCGCTTTGATCTTGTTGGCCTAGCCTTCTTGGGCTAAGATATGCCTAAATTTTGTGTTTATGCTTAGATCCATGTGCTTAGGTGCTTTTTGCCATTTTCATGCTTAGATCTACTTGTTTATGTGCTCCTTACCTTGTTTATGCCTAGATCTACTTGTTTATGTGCTCCTTAGCATGTTTATGCTTAGATCTACTTGTTTGTGTGCTCCTTGCCATGTTCATGTGTCTAGATCTACATGTTAGTTGCTATGCCATGTGCTTCTAAAGTGTTTTTACTTTTTTTTATCTCCTCTTTCTTGTGTTTTGGCCCTCTAGGTAGGGTGTAGATCTAGATCCTATGGTCTAGGCCTACATCCATACACCTAAGCCTATATCAAAGGGTTTGGATCATTTGCTTTATGCATGTCTATGTTTGTTTTGTTTTATGCTTTATCTCCATGTTTGCCTATTTAGATCTAGGCTTTGCCAAGCTTTGTGCCCTCCATGGGCTTATGCTTGTTAGTCTTTGAGGTCACTTGCTACGTGTGGTTGCATCCGTCCCTTTTGTGGGTTGCTTGGGGTGTAACCACTTGTAAGGCACACCTCCATGGTTTCGATGTGCTTAATACACACTTTTCTCCTCTCCGTACGATGTTATTATGCTTACCTTGCTTGCTTTGTACCACCCGTTTGGCTTTCTTTGCTTCTTTGCATCTTTACACGCTTACCTACATGTTCATGCATGAGTCTATGTGTCGTCCATACTCCAATCTAATGGAACTATGGACACTCGATCCAAACCTATATTTGTCCTCCTAGGACACCC
The DNA here is from genome assembly GCA_030021035.2 of Notholithocarpus densiflorus. Taxonomy (NCBI): domain Eukaryota; kingdom Viridiplantae; phylum Streptophyta; class Magnoliopsida; order Fagales; family Fagaceae; genus Notholithocarpus; species Notholithocarpus densiflorus. The sequence goes on along the minus strand of JARYZH020000016.1, from coordinate 860,673 downwards.
TTTTTGTTTGATAACATGTTTGTTTGCCCCTGTTTAGCTCTCTCTCTCTGCTAGCTTGTCTTTTAGCATGCTTTCTTTCTGCTTGTCTGCTAGCTTGTTTCTTTTGTCATTGCATGTACACGCATAGAGCATGGACACTTGGAGCAAGGGGCAAGGATGCAAGTAAGAAGACGGGCAATGTTTAGTAGATTAGGAGGCCTAGCCTCCCCGAGTGGTTATATCTTTCTCCCTATCTCTTAGCATCTTCTCTAGAGCATGTATTAGGGTTCCCCCTCTCCTTGTACCCTTTATTTTTCTTGCTTCTTGCTTGGGCTGCGTTCCCTGGGTATCACAATGTCTGTTTTACATTTCCTATACCTTGCTAGGCCATACCCTTAGGATGTTGGCAATGTCTGTTTATCTTTCTAGCTCTATGTGATAGCATTATGTATATATGCCTGCGTGTGTGTGGGTAATCATGCACTTTGTATGATGGACTCTCGTGGCTACGTGAGTGACCCTCTCTAGCTATGAGTGCTCTTGACTTTGTGACATGAGTATGTGCTCAAGGCATTTGCTGCAGGTGCATATTCATGTCATATAGTGTGCATTGTCACAACGGTGTGACCATCCCGATTCATGTCACCAAGTGACATTGGTTTCCTCGTGTATGCGACATGTATCAATGTGCTTAAATGTTTTGAGGGGTTTCGGCTCATCCTAGCATGAGCATGTTGGCATGCGCCATATACACAGGCATGAAACCCTGTCAGTGCGCCATAATGCACCAAACGCGAAACTCTATTAGATTTTTTCCGTGAAAATGGGGCATCCCTATTGCGTATTCTCACAGCGAAAGCTTGGTGAGAATAGCGTTTTACGTGCTATGATAAATCTGAGGCAAAGCGCTGCCAGATTTTCGCCACGAAATTAAGGTAAAATGCTGTTGGATTTTCTCTGTGGAAATTTGGCAACGATTCCAAACACACTAGGGAAGCATTGATCAAGACCACACCCTTTCTGAATCCAAACCTTAAAGCCCGATTCGCTTAAAGCCCCGAAAACTAATGCCAATAGCTCGATTTCAATTGCCAATGTCCTTAAATTAAGATTTTACCAAAAAAAAGGACTGTCTACGGACAGGCGTTGTGGAGTGCCTAACACCTTCCCCGTACGTAACCAGACTTTCAAACTCAAGAATCAAGATTTTTTACCAATCCATGTTAGATTAGGAAAAACGAAATTTTTCTTAACCTAGGATTGGTAATAAAATCAAATAGAGTCAGGTGACCAATCACACCTTAGAAAAAACCTAATGATTGGTGGCAACTTCACTTATCCTTAGTAATTTCCTTAAAATTGACTCATGTTTTAGTCACACACCCAAGGTACAAACCTCCTCCACAGCACCTGGGCTCCTGAGCCTATACGCTTCCAGGAATGCATGAACGTCACCACGATGGCTGGTCAAACTACCGTGAGGCATCGATAAAAGAGTTTGGTCAATTAGTTTAAAAAGATTTCACCTTTTAATCCTCATTGGGCTCTTAGTGGGTCTACCCATGTCTTTGAGTTTTAGGGTTTTAAGACTTTCCAAAAGCATGGATGGATCCAACATTTTTTCAATAAAGTCAATAACATACTCATAATCTTGTGTTCTCTTGATTTGAAAAATATTTTTGAATTTTGACCCAAAATCTAGGACATGTCATGACTTCATGGCCTATTGTCCTCCTCCAAAGTCTATGGTATACCTATGGTCTTAGGCTCTTTTGATTTGAAATTTTTTTTTTTAATGGACCCAGAATTTAGGGTATATCATGCCTTTGTGGATCATCTCTTATCTTCTTTTTGGATTTATCTTTTCAAAAAAAATTTTCTTTTTCAAAATTTGTCTTTTTATTTTTTTTCTTTTGAAAACTTTTCTCTCTCTCTCTCTCTCTCTCTCTCTCTCTCTTTTTGAAAATTCCTCTTCTTAGAAAAAAAAATTTTACAAAAGATTTTTTTTTTGAAAACTTTTCTTCTTTGCAAAAAGACTTTCTTCTTTTCTTGAATTTTTTTTTTTTTTTTTTTAACTTTTTCTTTGAGGTTAAACAACTAGGTGGGCAATGATTCCAACCTTGGGCCTAAATGGACCCCATATGGATTGGTGGGCAAACCTTTAATGTACTCAAAGCGTATCATAGGCAATGGCACGGATTGTGAGTTGGTGGGATGAACTTTGGAAAGTCCTGGCCCGAATGGAGCCTCCATTTTCCCACACATCTCCAACCATGCTAAAAGGACAAAGAACCAAGTGAAAGTGTGTACCAAACCATATTAAAAAACCTTTGTTAAATTTAGGAAATGGAACACATTGTAGTCAAACTTCTTTATCCCTAGTAGAGATGCCGCTATGGACACAAGCGCCCGTAATGAGTGGTTTCCTCGTGGAAAGTACGCCTCAGTCTAGGGTGGACCGGGTGGAAGGTGTAAATGGAGTTGCCACCTAGATTAGGTCTAGGAACCATATGTATAGTGCCCTTGTGGAATGACTAATCTTTACCAAAGCACGTGTTCAGAGTTTAGATATAGGGATGAGAAGGTGTTAGACACCCAACCCCACCCAATCCGGAGGTCAACCTCCACTCATTGTGTTCCAAATCCTAATCCCATCAAAGAGTCCTCTAACAGGTTAGTCTAAACGCATACATGCATCTAACATCCAAACATGGCATATGTCCCATACTCATCCATAGTATAAAACCCTACCATTCATCTAACAAGATTTGTGCATTATATCCAAGGGCAACAAGCACAACAAGACAGAAACATATCACAAAGACAACCCACCCAAAAGCAAAAAAAAAATCAATCATCATATGCATATTCAATTGCCAAGGTATCAAGACATTCATCATGTTTATCCATCATAATCAATTAACTCATGTTCAAGTAATCAAATGCATGTACATATGATTTATGCATGACTTACCTCACTGCATCACAGCACCTATGCATCAATGGATGTTCAAGTTCTCATGAATGTTCATGTTGTTCACCAAAGCATGTAAACCCTAGTCATTAATCTAACAATTAAACAAGTAAAACTTATTATTCTACTGACTTTAAAGCTAAACATGTGAAAACTAAACTTAACAAGACCTAAACAAAGGATTGAAACAAAGCAAAACAAATAAAACAGCAAGAACCCTAAATCTAGATTTCTAGACATGAGTATGTGTGCCCATACATGAAGAATGCATACGCACGCATGAAGCACAGGCATACATACACATTTAGAAACACAGTTTTAAAGTAGTAACAAAATGACAATCAAACAAAACCTAGCATGCTTTTAATATATAAAGTACAAACCCTAAAATAACAACATATATATCAAAGATCAACAAAATGAAGAAATACAAAACAAAATCTATTCCTAAACATGCATTGGATCTAACTGTTAGGATTAGTGCCCTTAAATCCTATTGTATGATGCTATGTATGATATTATGTATGACATTATGTATGACATGATGTATGACTTAATATTGTGATTGATAAAGTTGTTTTATTATTATCTAAAATAATGGTAACATGAATATTCAGATATTATCATATAGTCCATGAGATGCATAGTATGTGATTTATGTGAAAAGTCACAGAAGATATAAATCACAAGTTCTTTGTAAATTCAGAATTTTTTCTAAGTGTTTTCACATGTATAAAGAGCAAGGCTATGTGTAATTAGATTATGCATGTTTTATAATTAAAAACCTTTCTTTTAAAACATCTAGTGGGAGAGAGATACAAGGGTTGGATCTCACGGCCTCTATTGTCGGTTCATAGTAGTGTGAAATATATACTTTGTCTTTGTTTCGAGCTTTGAATTCCATGCGGAGAGTATTTATTTCATGGTCCTACAAGATTGAATTTCCTGGTTTATAGTGGTTTGATCAAACACCTTGTCTTAGCTTTGAGCTTTGCATTCCATGCGGAGGCTGTTCTGTATCATGGTACTACAAAATAAGCCTGTTAAGGGGATGAAATGTGGCTACACATGATTCTAGACAATGGTATACACTAGACTAAATATTGTAGTATCCTCTATTCTGAGTTCTTACTATTATTATTTAGAGGCCAAATGTATAACGGCATATTATTAGTGTTTGATAAGAGTTATCATAATAGCATTAATAATGAGAATAGTTCTCAATCAATCATAGTATTTAATGTTCACTCTATGCTGAGGGATATTGAATATGGGATTGGGTTGTCGTTGCATATATTATATTATGGTTTTATTAAGGTTCCATACTATATGTTTATATGCTAAATTGATAATGTCCAGTTTACTTATTATATTCATGTTTATTATTTTCAGATTTGAACATGTCATCATTTAGCCCACTTGTTACTATTCTTAATCAAAACAAACTGACTGGATCCAACTATGTTGACTGGAAAAGAAATTCGGATATTGTTCTTACAACTGAAGAGCACAAATATATGCTTACTCAACAATGTCCTAGATTTCCTTCATTAAATGCTCCTCCTGAGGAAAAACAGCGATATGATCGTTGGCAGAAATCTAATGAGATGGCCAAGTGCTACATCCTAGCATCTATCTTAAATGTTCTACAACATCAAATACAGGATGTAAAACTAGCTTCGGACATAATGTTAAGTTTGAAGGAGATGTTTGGTGAGCAAGGCCGTTCTGCAAGGCAAGAAACCATGAGGCAAATTTATAATACCAAAATGGCTGAAGGCAGTTCAGTGAGGGAGCATTGTCTTACATTGATCTCTAATCTGAATACACTAGAAGTTTTAGGTGCCGATATTGATAGAGAATCCCAAGTGGATATAATACTCCAGTCACTACCGGAATCATTTAAGGAATTCAGACTCAATTATAATATGAACAAAAAGATTTATTCATTATCTGAATTAATTAAAGAATTGGTAGCGGCGGAAGGCATTCTTGGTACATCTAGTGTTGATGCTAATATGGTTGAAGCTTCTACTTCTCAACCTAAGTCGAAAGGCAAGGGTAAGAAGAAGAAGAAGAAGAAGAAGGACTTCACCAAGCAAGATGGTAAACAAATTGCCTTAGGGGTTGTCGACAAAGGAAACTAAAATCCAATTTATTGGCATGTTATAAATAATTAAGTTGTTTAATTATATGAGACTATTTATGAACTAATGGGACATTATCTTAGTCCTTGAGATGCATTGTATGTGATTTATGTGAATAAGTCACAGAAGATATAAATCACAAGTTCCTTGTAAACTCAAAACGTAGTTCGTAGTCGGTGATGAAAGTGAGCGTTTCATCTGCGAAGACTATAACACATCAACTAAGATAATTTGTCTTGATAATGGAAGTAGAGACTTCTAGTTAATGTGTTGATGTATCTTGAGAGTTAAGACATATTGAACTGGACTGCTGTGAGATTAATTATTCAATCAACAACTGTCACCTGAATAATTAATCTCACGACTTCTAATTTCATAGACTCTTAATCTTGATAGGGTAGTGAACCCCGATCATGAAATGTAGATTACTTTGATATATCAGGAGTGAGATCTAATATTCACGGTCAAAACCTCAGTATGTTGGGTAACCACACGTAATGTTAAGGGAACACATATTTTCAAGATGGAATCCATAATCTCTTTTTATAGAGACACAAAATATCCCCTTGAGATAAGTTTAATGGGAACTGGTTATTCAGGGTGCCCACTTTAGTAAGGAGTTACTAAAACTTATATTTGTTGAAATCAGATTTCAATAAATGTGAATAACTAAAAGATTAAACCGGGTACTCAAGGATAAAATAGTTATTTAGAAAGTGACAGTTTATTATGACTTTGTTCACTATGGATATTTCATGGAGGGGTCAAATGATATCATTAGAGTCTTGAGATATAATTTATTAATAAGGCCTAGAGTGCAATTATATTTATATAGTGGTATTAAATATAATTAATGATAACTTTGGACTTGTCAAGAGTTGACAGAAAAGCCCAAGGCCCATTGGAGTTAGAGTCTTATTTGCTCCCTTTGGTCCCATCTCAAGCCACAAACCAAAGCCCAATTGAGTAGGCCCAAAAGGCTAACCCAATTAATAATCAATTTTTATTTAATAAGAGTTATTAAATAAAGTAACTACTACGGTAGTTAGAATGTACGTATGATGAAAAGAAAAGAAAACAGTTTTTCTCCACAAATGAGAAGAATAAGAACTTTCTTTGAGAATCAACGTACAAAAAGACTGATTGAGAGACCACACTTCTTGGGCACTATGTGGAATTGAGATGAATATTAAAGGTATTCTCAAGTCTGGGTTTTGACTTTCACTGCATCAAGGTACACTTTCTATTCTTTGTTCTAGAATTCAAGATTACATGTTATCTCTCATGAATGAAGTAGATCCGTGATTGTTGCTTCTGTTATGTGTTTTGTATGAGATGCAAAACCAAATTTTCCAACAAGAAGATCAAAGGAAAGTGTTTCCATTGTGGTGAGAAAGGACATTGGAAGAGGAATTGTCCAAAATTCAGGGCTGCTAATAATAAAGGTATGAAAAGTCCATTTGTAATACCCCACATACTTTTATTTGAGGTTATTATTATTTTTTCTTTTAAAAGATAATTGATGGGCCATAGGTATTCTTTTTATTAGTAATTGCAGCCCGCTAACCCACTAAGCCCACATCTCTAATACAAACTACAAGGTAGAGGAAGAGACAGTCAGGGTTTTCATAGAAAGGGTTTTATCAGAGAGGTTAAGAGGTATTCCTTGGAGTTAGAGCACATACAATTGAAGAGGCAATCAGATTTTTCAAGGTATGATTTCTCACCATTAGAAACAAAAAATTAAAAGTTTATAAGGTTATCTTGGAAATCAGTTGTGATATTAGATTGTTCAAAAGTTTGATTTTGGTCCAAAAAATTCTACTTATATTTTACGGTTGGATTGCCGCTGTGTACCCCTGAACAAAGGCCTGACTTCTACGTTAAAAATATATTTTTTAAAAATAATTTTCATTATTATATAGAGAAGTTTTTTATTATCATTTTGTGTTTGTCTCTTTTAATTCCTAGATGAATTTGATTATATAGATTCTTTTTGCGGGTTATTTTTAAATATAAGTTATAGACACTATGCTGTATCTTGCATCTTTCGCTAAATTATTTAAGTTAGATGTTATTATAGTGCCTAGTGTGAAAATTAATAAAGTTTGATATTAGTCACCATTTATATCCATCATCATCTTCATCAAATTAGGTAGCATCCTCATATAATTCAGCATCTTTCTTGCTAGATTAGTTGGTATCCTCATGAGTAGGGATGACAATGGGGAGAGGCGGGGCCAAAGGATGTGATTTTCACCCCGTCCTACATGGTTTTGTCTTGCCCAATTCCCGCCCCGCCCCATAAAATTCTACTTCGTGTTAATTTTCCCATAATTATTACAATTTTTTTTAATAAAACATGCTTCATTAATATAAATATACTTGAAATTACAACTAAATATATCTCATCAACTCAAACTAATTTTTAGCAAGAATTGAATAATATTATCCAAGTTTTTAACAAGAAAATATCACAACAAAAACAAAAATCTTAATATCCATGCATTTAAATAAACTAATATTGATTTGTTTGTTTATAGGGATAGCAATGAGGCGGGGCGGGGCCGAAGGATAAGGTCTTCGTCCCCGCCCCCCATGGTTTTGTCTTGCCTCATCCTCATCCCCGCCCCGCCTCGCATGACGGGGAAAACTTTCTCTCCCCATCCCCGCCCCTTGGGGCCCCGCGAAGGCCTGCCCCACCCCATAAAACTCTACTTTTTGTTAATTTATCCTACAACTAGTACAATTTTTTTAATGAAACCTATTTCATTAATAAAAATATACTTGAAATTACAACTAAATTTATCCCATCAAATCAAATCAATTTTTAGAAAAAAATTGAATAATATATATAAGTGTTTAACAAGACAATCATAATAAAATAAAAAATAAATAAAAAATCTCATAGTATAACACATAACAAAATAAAGGCAACGAACCACATTGGGTAGAATAAAATAAGCTAATATTGATATGTTTGTTTAAATAGTAGGATTTTAGGGTATGAAAAATTTACAATTATAACTCTTAGCAACGCGGGGCAGGGCGGGGACGGGGAGGGGCGGGGTGAGTCTAAAAAGTTTAAACTCATCCCCGTCCTATGATGCGGGGCTAAAATCTTACCCCATCTCCGCTCCACCACCTTTGCGGGGTAGGGAAAACCCGAGCAGGGTGAAGCGGGGCGGAGAAAAATTGTCATCCTATTTGTTTAAATAGTGGAGTTTAGAGTATGAAAAATTACAATTATAGCCCTTATCAATGCGATGATGGGGTGGGGTGGGGCAGGGCGGGGCTAAAATGTCTAAACTCATCCCCACCCTGTCCCGTGACTGTATGTGTTTTCGAATAACTTTAAGATTTGATTATATATATGTGTTCAGTGGTTATTTATATGTTTGGAAAACTATATCGAATATTTTGAGTAAAATTGTGAAATCAAACTCGTGCTTTGCTTGACTCTATTCCGTTGTATATTGTGTATAATTGCTTACTGGATGTGTGGCTCACCCCATCAATTACAATTTTCAGATTAAAGTTTAGTTGGGGAACAGAACCTTTGGATTACTTCGTAAGGTGCAAGGTAGAGCGTGGAGGCTGCAGGCAACGTTAGTATTACTTGAAGCCTTAAAGGATTTTAGTTACCCTTAATTTGTAATTCATGTTTTTGTTATGGTGGAGATTAACTTCCCATTTGTGGTGTTTAGATTTTTGTAAGAGATTTTTAAAAGTACTGTTTCTTTGGAGTATTGAATTATTTTGGATTAATTATGCTTATTAAGTCATGTAAGATTAGCAAGTTAGTCATGTATCTAAATTCATGTTCCATGGATTTGGGGTCGTGACACCATTCCTCCTTGAAATATGTTTAGTACAAAATCCCACTGATTCTTGGTGTGTGCATTTAGGTTGTACTAATCATATCTGTAATTCTTTGCAGGGGTTCCAGGAGACCAGAAAACTTAATGAAGGGAAATTGTTTCTTACTTTGGCTGATGGGAGCAAAATACCAGTTGTAGCTGTTGGAGTTTTTAATTTATGCTTTAAGTCTAGGGTTTTAATATTGGAAGACTGTCTATATGTTCTTAATGTTCGTAGGAATTTAATTTCTGCAACTTATTTAGGTAAACATGGATATTGTGTTATCCTTAAAGACAATGTTGTAATAAAGAATAGTAAAGTGTTTATCTGTTCTGGCAATATTGTGGATGGTCTTTATATTTTAACTCCTGATAAGCATAAATTATATAATTCTGAAATTAGATAATAATTCACATGTGAAATCATTAAAGAGAAAGTTTCTTTCTACTAGTGATGCATATCTTTGGCATTTACGTTTGGGTCATATTAATTCAAATGGGATTCAAAGACTGATCAAAGATGGTCTCTTAGAGCCATTGGACTTTGATGATTTTCCAGTTTGTGAATCTTGTTTGGAAGGTAAAATGACCAAACGACCTTTTAATGCAAAAGGTAGAAGAGCCCAAGATTTGCTAGAACTAGTACATTTAGATGTATGTGGTCCTATGTCAATCCAAGCAAGAGGTCATTACTTTCACTGATGATTACTCTAGATTTGGTTATATGTACCTAATGAAATGGAAGTCTGAACCCTTTGAAAAGTTCAAAGAGTTTAGGGCTGAAGTTGAGAATCAATTGGGTAAACGCATAAAGGCCATTCGATCTGATCGTAGTGGCGAATACCTTCTTGGGATTTTTAAGGATTACTTAATTGAAAATGGGATTGTATCCCAATTGACTGCACCTAGAACTCCACAACAAAATGGTGTAGCAGAAAGAAGGAATATGACTCTTTTAGATATGGTTAGGTCCATGTTGAGTTATTCAACTCTACCAATTTCCTTTTGGGGATATGCCTTAAATACTGCAATGTATCTTCTGAATTTAGTACCTTCGAAGTCTGTTCCTAAAACACCTGTAGAGTTGTGAAATGGGCGTAAACCTAGTATGAGATATCTCCATATTTGGGGTTGTCCAGCACATGTGTTGAAAGGAAAGTCTGACAAGTTACAATCTAAAACAGAAGTGGTTTTCTTTGTAGGGTATCCAAAAGGAACTGTTTGAGGTTTATTCTATAGTCATAAAGATAATAAAGTGTTTGTTAGTACAAATGCCAAATTCTTGGAAAATGACTATATGAATGATTATACTCCTAGAAGTAGAGTTGTTTTGGCTGAAATGAATGAACCTATAAATGAACAACCAATTGATAAAACTAGGGATGATGTGGTTGTATCGGATACACCACAAAATATTACTCAAGAGATGTCTAGTACACAGGTGTCTCGTCGTAGTGGGAGGATTGTTAAGCCACCTATAAAATTTATAGGTCTAGGAGAAACTTATGAAGCTATCTCAGAAGAGGCCGAAACTGATCCTTACAAAGCTATGAAATCTAAATTAGATTTAATGTATTCCAATCAAGTTTGGGATCTTGTAAAGGCGCCTAATGGCATTAAACCTGTTGGTTGCAAATGGGTTTACAAGAGGAAGAGAGGGATAGATGGAAATGTTGAAACCTTTAAACGAAGGCTAGTGGCGAAAGGGTATACACAAAAAGAAGGTATTAATTATGAAGAAACCTTTTCTCCAGTAGCAATGCTTAAATCTATCAGAATTCTTTTATCCATTGCTGCCCATTATGATTATGAGATTTGGCAAATGGATGTTAAGACTACATTTCTCAATGGCAATCTTGAAGAGGAAATCTATATGATGCAACCGGAAGGTTTCATAGCAAAGAACTAAGAGCATATGATATGCAAGTTGAAAAGGTCCATTTATGGACTTAAGCAAGCATCTAGGTCATGGAACATCAGATTTAATCAAGCAATCAAGTCATTTGGTTTTGAACAAAATCTTGATGAACCATGTGTGTACAAAAAACATCGGGATAAAGTAGTAATGTTCCTAGTGCTTTATGTTAATGATATTCTACTCATTGGAAATGATGTAGAGGTAATGTCATCGGTAAAGGTTTAGTTGTCAAGCCAATTTGATATGAAGGACTTGGGTGAGGCTAACTTTATTATAGGGATCAAGCTTTGGCAAGATCGCAAGAATAATATGTTAGGCTTGTCACAAGCTGGATATATAGATAAGGTTCTAAAACGATTTAGCATGCAAAACTCCAAGAAAGGATTACTTCCTTTCAGACATGAAGTTCCTCTATCTGATGACCAAAAGCCTAAGACTCAAGAGGAAGAAAATATGATGAGACAAGTTCCTTATGCTTCTGTAGTGGGAAGTCTCATGTATGCCATGCTTTGTACTAGACCAAACATCTGCTATTCAATTGGCATGGTCAGCCGATATCAATCAAATCCCGGACCAAAACATTGGCAAGCTGTAAAGCATATTCTCAAGTATCTACGGAGAACGAGAGATTATATGCTTGTTTACCGGCGTGAGGATTTAATTACCATTGGCTATACAAATTCAGATTTTCAATCAGATCTTAATTCCAAAAAGTCCACTTCAGGTTGTGTGTTCACCTTAGGAGGTAGAGCCATAAGTTGGAGGAGTGTTAAGCAATCTTGTATTGCGGACTCCATATTGTTTTGCGACATATTGTTTTGCGACAATGGAGCAAGTTCCTATCATATTGTTTTGCAACAATAGTGAAGCAGTTGCACAATCCAAAAATCCAAGAAATCACAAGAAAGGAAAGCACATTGAGAGAAAGTACCACATCATTCGAGACATTGTTGCTCGTGGAGATGTTGTAGTAGCAAAGATTGAAAGTGCAAACAATCTAGCAGATCCCTTTACCAAAGCCTTACCTCAAAGGACTTTCAATTCACATTTGGAGGGAATGGAAGTTAGATTAGTGCACAATAGTCTTTAGGGAAAGTGGGAGATTGTTAGGATTAGTGTCCTTATATCCTATTGTATGATGCTATGTATGATGTTATATATGACATTATGTATAACTTAATATTGTGATTGATAAAGTTGACAACACAATATAAAAGAATATAAAGAATTGAAGGTACGTATGCATGAAAATGCATGAACATGTGACATGCAAACTTAAATACATCATGGGCTCAGTCCAATCCAAACCTACCAGCACACAAAAATTTAACATAGTAATCACACATCTAAAATGCATATATGACATTATGTATAACTTAATATTGTGATTGATAAAGTTGTTTTATTATTATCTAAAATAATGATAACATGAATATTCGGACATTATCATATAGTCCATGAGATGCATAGTATGTGATTTATGTGAAAAGTCACAGAAAATATAAATCACAAGTTCTTTGTAAACTCAGAATTTTAGTTCGTAATCGGTGATGAAATTGGGTATTTCATCTGCAAAGACTATAACATATCAACTAAGATGATTTGTCTTAATCATGGAAGTGGAGACTTCTAACTGGTATGTTAATATGTTTTAAGAGTTAAGACATATTGAACTAGACCGCTGTGAAATTTATTATTCTCCTAACGACTGTCAAATGAATAATAAATCTCACGACTTCTATTTACATGAACTCTTAATCCTAAGTGAATAATGGACCTGATCATGAAGTGTAGGTTGCTTTGATATATCAAGAGTGAGATCTAAAGTAACGGTTAAAACCTTAGTATATTAGGCAGCCACATTTAGTGTTGATGGAACATATATTCTCAAGATGAAATTCATAATCTCTTAACGGAGATACAAAATATTCTCTTGAGATAAGTTTAATGGGTTTGTTATTCAGAATGTTAGGCCTAACTACTTTAGTAAATAGTTACTAAAGTATATATTTATGAAATTGGATTTCATAAATATATGATGAATAACTTAAAGGATTAAACTAGGTACTCAAGAATTAAGATGTAGTAATTTACAAAGTGATAGTCCACATTCATGACTTTGTATTACTACAAATATTTTATGAAGGGGTTAAATGTACAATAAAGTCTTAGGATATAATTTATTAATAAGGCCTAGAATGCAATTATATTTATATAGGGGTATTAAATATAATTAATGGTAACTTTGAACTTGTCAATAGTTGACAGAAAAGCCCAAGGCCCATTGGAGCTAGTGTCTTATTTGTTTCTTTTTGGTCCCACTTCAAGCCACATACTAGAGCATAATTGGAAAGACCCAAAAGGTTAGCCCAATTAGATAATCAGTTATAAGGAGAAAAAAATACAGAATTTTGTAACAAGATACATGGAATGGTTTGTATATGAGTGTTGGACACTCTAATTCTCTCTTGAACACATTCATAAAAATTGATTGAGATACCACACTTCTTGGGCACAAGTGGAATTGGAGTGAAGATTAAAAGTGTTCCCAAGGACTTCTAATCTTTGTTTTGAAATTCACCACACTAAGGTACACTCTCTTGTTCTTATATTCTGAAATTTACATAGTGCATGTTATCAATTGCGAATGAAGTAGATCCGTTAATTTTCTGCTGCGTATGTTTTGTATGCGATGCAAACATGTATTTAACCATCACTAACAACAATCAAGAAAAACATTTAATACATCAAAACATGTTCATCAACATATCAGAAAAACATATCCAATCATTTAACTCTTCAATTAGGACAGAAAAATAACACAATATATTCAATAAAAAAAAATCAAAAACAAACTTCTAAGCATGCATAACATATAAATCAAAGATAGAATAACAAGAACACAAGTTATAAAAACCCAAATTAAGGAAGAGCCATGGAAAGAGACTCATTTTGCTTATGGAACACAACTTGGTTGATATTTAACCGACCCATTAGTGCCTACACAACAAGATTCAATGAGCTATCAAGGAAATCATAGGAGTCAATAGTTTATAGGTAATCACAACTCAAAATGAAAAAAGATGTTCTTGAAAAGCTTTAGAAAGAATGTTTAAAAAACGTTTCTTGGAATGAGATAGATAGATTCTACCTTAAGACCACTAGAAAGAGATTTTGAAAGACTTAAAAACATGCTAGCTGCTATGATATCAAAAGATTCAAAGTGGGAAGATGTTCTTGGAAGAGTTTAGTGAAAAAGTCATCTTCTCTAGCTAGGGTTTGATTTTGGAGGCATAAAGTTGTATTTATATGCTTAAACTAGGGTTTTTAGACTCATTTAAAGGACTTTGGACGTTCCTAAGTGTCTAAGGGCTGAGCCCCGTCAAAGAATGATGATTTGGGGCCCAAAATTCAAGTTATGAAGGCTTGGGAATGAGCCTACGTACGCATGTTCAAGGCATGCGTACGAATGCTTCCCCAAAACCCTAATTTTGACTATGCAGTTGGCCTAAATTCAAACGGTCATAACTCACTCAATTTAAATCCAAATTAAGCCAAATTTATGTTCAAATTGAAGTCCAGTATGTCTACTTTCCAATGAAACAAACCTAACTAAAATATTCTTTGTGGATCAAAAGGTATGGTCCAAACAATGAGAAAATGTCATTTTCAGCATCGTTTTCAAAGCGATTTAAGTACTTTTAAGTTGTGATTATTTCCAAACTACCAAAATAACTTCAATTACCCTTTGTAGTAGGGGTGTCCACCGAAACCCAGAAACTGACCCACCTACCCAAACCGCCCGGGCCGACCCGACACCAATGACGGTCAACAACGAGTCTCTGCCACCCAAAACTGACTTAGGCGGGTCGGATAGCGGGTTTTATTCTCCAAAACCCGATGAACCCGATCTAATTGACAAAATCCATGAAAGAAGGCCAAATTTACCTAGATCCGTTTAGATTTAGCAATATTATGGTGAAGGTTTGGTAGTTTTTGGTTAGATATGGTGAAGAACTAGTTTTAATTTTTATTTTTTATTAGATCCGGTGATGAGATGAAGTTTTCGCTCAAATCTGGGCTTGATGTGGTGGTTTTAAGCTTCAATCAGAAAAGACCCAACGGTTGTAACTCAGTTCCAAGGCCGACTGACCCGACCGTTGTCCACTAGAGACCGATCCAACTCGACTCGAGGTTGTCTACGGTCGGCGGCGGGTCATTCAACCATCCACCCGATGTAAGCGGTTCGGTTACGGGTTGGGCACAAACTCGACTCGGACCAACCCTTGGACACCCCTACTTTGTAGATATGTTGAGCTCATCATTGGGCTGGGGACCAAAGTTTACTATTCATGTACAAAATAAGGTGTCTACACCTGGTCAGCTCTATATCACTATATAAGCACCAAGCCTCCTTTTCTCCAGGGTATGTGAATTTCCTAGCTCTTATATTTTAGAGTTATTGGAGATCCTTCAATTACTGACTTAACTTTCAGATGTTCTTTGGCCAAAACCCCACCAATGCTCTCTGTACGTTCTTCACCTTTTGTTCTTCAGGTACCTCCAATCATTGCGCACATGGACACTTGACTCATTGAAGATTTTGTGCATCATCAGATTTAATTTTTACATGATTAAAAAACTTCTTATTTTATTTTTTTAACACCAAAAACCAGACATGGGATTTTCTATAAAAATTCCTTTGCTTTCTCAATACATAAAACCAGATCTGAAATTTTATCCTAAATCTCATTCATCCTTTTAAACATGTAACCAAATCTAAAATTTTATCCTAAATCTCATTCATTCTATTAAACATAAAACCAGATCTGGAATTTTCTCATAAAATTCCTTGTTTTCAATACATAAAACCAGATTTGGAATTTCCTCATAAAATTCCTTGTTTTCAATACCTAAAATCAGATATAGAATTATCTATAAAAATTCAGTGATCCTTTCAAAAACCATATTCAAATTTCTTTTCTCCATACCTTCATTATTTTTATCATTAAAAGATTAGATTTAAATATTCTTCAAAAATTACTTTCTTTTTCATAAGGATTAGATCTCCTGGATGGAATAAGGTAGATCTTAGATTTTCAAGAATATTTAGTTTCAGATCTATAACTAGCAAATTGCATGTTGCATCTCATAATTGCCTGCAATTTGATGGGCTTTATATATTTTTTAGCAGTTGGAGAAATAATACAATTTTAGTTTGTTCCAAATAAGTTTTTTCAAAAAAAAAAAAGTTTTGTATAAACCATGCTTTCTTATTTGGTTACACCTCCCTTGCATACTTCATTTGCTTGTTGCAGTCCTATTATTGTCAATATGGATTAGCTCTCACACTTGCCACAATTTAACCATCTCATATAGGGATGGCAATAGGACGGGGCAAGGCTGAAGGATTGGATCTTCGCCCCCGCCCTGCATGGTTTTGTCTTGCCCATCCCCGCCCCGTCCCGCATGATTGGGAATTTTTTTTTTTGCCCCATCCCCGCCCCTTAAAGCCCCGTGAAGCCCCGCAAAACTCTATTTCTTGTTAATTTGTCCTACAACTATTACAAATTTTTTAAATAAAATTACCTGTTTCATTAATAAAAATATACTTGAAATTACAAATAAATTTATCCCATTAGAAATGCTTCGAGATACAAAACCAAACACACCAATAGGTATAGTGAGTTAACTTTCATGAAAATATTTTGTTTATTTTTTAATAATACCTAATGCATTTTTCTGTCTTTAATTTTTTTTAACATCTTTTTTCTTTGTCTTTATTTATTTATTTTTTTTATAACATCTTTATCTCTTTCTAGAAACTAATCTGGAAGTCCTTTTTTCTTTATTTTTTCTAATATATATATACCTCATAGGACAAGCTATTATGTTGTTTTAATTTGTTCATGATAGAAATAACTACACAAACATTTAGACTTGTACCTCATAATAGCCACACACAATGACACAAACACAAACATTCAAACCCATAACTCATAAAAATAGAAAACATTCTATTATATTTATGATGAAAACTGATGATACCGAAAAAATCACTAGTGAGCCACACGGTTCTCGCACACTCGAAACAATACCTGCACAACAAAAAGAGAAGACCTCGCAGAGAGCATCGGTGTGGTGCCGGCCAAATACCCTCCGAAGGTCAAGTTAGAACTTCTCACAACTCTAAAGTGCCAGAGCAGGGTCAATTATGCATACCTTAGTTTGTGAGGGTATTGAGGCTTTTTATAGTAGTAAAGGGTTGACCTCTCTTCCTTGGTATAGAGTTCTTTTCCTTATAGGAATCCTAATGAGCGTATTTTTCGGAATCCTTTCCTTGTAGGAGTCTTTTTTGATTAACACAAAGCGTGGGGCGTAAGATATTTCTTTATATATGCAAACGTGAAGACTAAGCAAGGCCACGTCAGGGTCGTCAGCTTCGCCTACTCCCTCGCAGGAGTCGTCAGCTTCGCCTACTCCCTTGTCAGGGTCGTCAACTTCGCCTACTCCCTCGTCGGGGTCGTCAGCTTCGCCTACTCCCTCGTCAGGGTCGTCAGCTTCGCCTACTCCTTTTAGCTTAGCAGTGTCAGCTTTCCATTTATGACAAGTTAACCCCGTCTTCCTAAAGCTGTAGACGTCCTAAAGCTGTTTGACTGCCATTTATGACAAGTGAGGCCGACAGGTCTATTTTGAACGTCACTTCATGATACTATATTCATGAGTATTCACATTCACAATTTTACCCTTATCAGTTGCCCCCCACTCCATGATCTTGTCAGCTTAAATTGACAGGTTTATGGAGTTGAAGTCCTTTTCATTTGGACAATTCCAACTCGTCTCTTCAGTAGACTTGTTCATCTCGTTATCTTTTATGTTAAAACCGTCGTTTTGTAATATTAGTCATATCCTCTGGTGGACGAACTCGTCAGCTTTATGGGCTCGTCCGCTTTGGGGACTTGACGCAATCGTCCACTTCGTGGGTATTACTAACTGACTCGTCTAATCTACAGACTTAATGATAAACTCGTTCACTTTGTGGACTTAATAATTTTTCATTCTCTTAGGATGAGGTCGTCCACTTTGGACTTATCAATGTCGTCCACTTTGTGGATTTAATAGGGTCGTCCACCTTGTGGACTTAATAAGGTCGTCCACCTTGTGGACTTAATAACACGTGGTTATCCACTTTATGTCCATTTTATGGACTTCATAATTTTTTCATCCTCCTAGGATGAAATCGTCCATCTTGTGGACTTAATAAGCTTGTCCATTTTATGGACTTGATAACATTTCATCCTCTTGAGATGAGGTCGTCCACTTGATGGACTGCATATTAGGGTCGTCTACTTTGTAGACTTGGATTCCTCCACTTTGTGGACTTGTTGAGGTGACTAAGTGTTGGTACCTCGTCACCTTGTGAGTTGTCCACTTGGGGTCGTGGACTAATTGAGGTGACTAAATTTTGGTGCCTCATCACCTTTTTAGTCGTCTACTTGTAGGCGACTTAGTATGGTGATCATCCACCCATAGTCAACTTCGGTCATGTGTCTACCCGTAGGTGACTTAACGTAGTGACCGTTCACCCGTAGACGACTTTAGCCACGCGTCTACCCGTAGGTGACTTAGCATAGTGACCGTCCACCCATAGGCGACTTTGGCCATGCGTCTACCCGTATGTGACTTAGCGTAGTGACCGTTCACTCGTAGGCGACTTTGGCCATGTATGAATAAACTCCTCTTATTATAATAAACCATGCATTCGTAGAAAAAGTAGTTCTTAAAAAAAAAACGAAGACCTGCCCTTTGGGCTTTAAAAGAGTTATTGTAGCAAAAACTAAAGTAAATAGAAAAACTAATGAGTATAGCTAAAATTCACTAAGGTAAACTAGAAATAAAGGGGTGCTGCTCTTCATGCCATCCTTTTTACTGGTAGTACTTTCATAGGTGCTTAGTGTTCCACGAGTGGTGTAGCTTCTGCCCGTCCAGCGTCTCCAGTTCTTGCCATCTTCCGCCCTTTGTCCTGTCGCATATCCTCCTGCCTTTCTCTCTTTTCTCGAGTCAAAAGCGTGTCTTCAGCATTCATGTACTTGGTTTCCCTGTAAAGCACGTCTGACATAGTCTTCGGGTCATTCTTGTATAGTGAAAATAAGAACTTACCCTTCCGCAGCCCAATTGTTAAAGCGGCTACAAGTATTTTGTTGTTAGCTTCATCGATTGAAAGCGCCTCTTTGTTAAAGCGTGTTATGTAAGACCTTAGCGTCTCATCTTCCTGCTGCTTGATGCTTATCAAGCATGCTGTAGACTTCTTATACCTGTGTCCTCCGATGAAGTACAAAGTAAACTGGGCGCTTAGCTTCTTGAAAGTATTGATGAAGTTAGGCGTCAGCCTGCTAAACCATATCCTTGCGGGATCCTTCAGCGTGGTGGGGAAAGCTCTGCACATGATCTCGTCGGATACCCCCTGAAGGTGCATCAGGGTCTTGAAGGACTCCAAATGATCTAGAGGATCTTTGTTTCCGTCATAGATTTTCACCTGCGGCATACGGAACTTTGGTGGAAGGGGGAAGGAGTTGACAGACACGGTGAACGGCGAGTCGATTCGGTGGACCAAATCATCAAGGTCGCTGGACACTCGTCCTTTGAGGGCGTTCATCATGACATCCATTTGTTCCTTCATCGCCTGCATCTCTGTGACAATGTGGGGTGGAGCCATATCAGTGACGAATGGACGGCTCATATCTTGTCGCTCTGGTCTGTTTGGGGCATTACTACCTTTTGGCCCTTCTTGGTTCCCTTTCTCGGCGCTAGTACCTTCTTGATCTTCCTCTCGGGTACCCATCGCTGCGTTTTTCTATCGTAGCTGTTCTTCAAGGTCTTAATTATGTTTAATGAGACGTTCCACTGCCGCTGTGAGGGTTTGGACCTGCCTCTCTAGTGCAGTGGGTCGCGACTCGTCTCCCTAAACGTTGTTGGTGGTTGCCATCAAGCGAGTAAGTACAATGCAACTCTTCGTCCGGGAAGCGATAGTATGGCTTACAAGTCGTTGCGTTTCCCACAGACGGCGCCAACTGATGATGCCGAAAAAATCACCAGTGAGCCACACGGTTCTCGCACACTTGAAACAACACCTGCATAACAAAAAGAGAAGACCTGGCAGGGAGCATCGGTGTGGTGCCGGCCAAATACCCTTCGAAGGTCAAGTTAGAACTTCTCACAACTCTAAAGTGCTAGAGCGGCGTCAATTATGTGTACCTTGGTTTGTGAGGGTATTGAAGCTTTTTATAGTAGTAAAGGGTTGATCTCTCTTCCTTGGTATAGAGTTCTTTTCCTTATAGGAATCCTCATGAGCGTATTTTTCGAAATCCTTTCCTTGTAGAAGTCTTTTTTGATTAACACCAAGCGTGGGGTGCAAGATATTTCTTTATATATGCAAACGTGGAGACCAAGCAAGGCCACGTCAGGATCATCGGCTTCGCTTACTATCTCATCGGGGTCGTCAATTTAGCCTACTCCTTCGCAGGGGTTGTTAGCTTCGTCTACTCCCTCGTCGGGGTCATCAGCTTCACCTACTCCCTCGTCAGGGTCGTCAACTTCGCCTACTACCTCGTTAGGGTCGTCAACTTCGCCTACTCCCTTGTCGGGGTCGTCAGTTTCGCCTACTTCCTCGTCGGGGTCGTCAGTTTCGCCTACTCCCTTCAGCTTAGTAGTGTCAGCTTTCCATTTATGACAAGTTAACCCTGTCTTCCTAAAGCTGTAAACGTCTTAAAGCTGTTTGACTGCCATTTATGACAAGTGAGGCCGACGGGTCTATTTTGAACGTCGCTTCATGATACTATATTAATGAGTATTCACATTCACAATTTTACCCTTATCAAAAACTATATTGAGAAAGATGTTGAATGAAATTAATGATTCAATAGTAGATAAATTTGTTTCTAATAAAGACCAAAAAAAAAAAAAAAAAACGTTGAAATTGGTATCTTATTTCTAACTTTGCTAGAGAGAAAAAATGTAGAGAGCCACATTGGGTAAAATAAAATAAGCTGATGATATATTTGTTCAAATAGTAAGGTTTTAGAATATGAAAAATTTACAATTTAACCCTTATTAATGCGAGGCGAAGCAGGAGGGGACGGGGCAGAGCGGGTTGGGTCTAAAAAGTGTAAACCCATCCCTACCCCGCCCCGTGGTGCAAGTCTAAAATCTTGTCCCATCTCCGTCCCACCACCTTTGCGAGGCAGGAAAAACCCGTACGGAGTGAAGCGGGAATGGGATGGGTCAAGCAGAGCGGAGCAAAACTACCATCAAAATTCTTGTACGTGAATGGCATGAGAACCACAGTAACCCATAATTCATCTCTTGTTAATTTTCTTTGTTTTTTCTCTTTTTATTTGATTCTTTTTCTTTAAACAGTAGCATTATAAATTAGAAAATTCCCGTGTGGAACGTACCTCGTTCATAACAAGTATAAAAAAAGCACCAACGACCATTACAAGAGAACTATAAGCGTGGGTATCCAATGTAACATTCAGAGTTCCATTTTCTAGACAATTTTCAATTCTTTCAACCACGCTGTATGAAGGCAACATGGATCAGGTTTTCCTTGTGCAATTGCCTTCTCTGAGAGCGAGTAGAACCAACCATTCCTCCATTTGAACTACAAGCATCAAGAAAACTTAACAATGAGAAACAGATTTAAGTTCATGAATCAGACATTAATAATATCTGTAAATTGTATCTCTTACCTCTTTAATTGCCGTAGGAAAATGGGCAACAGCTCGGGAGTATGCACATAATCTATCCTCCATAGCCTCATCAAATACTAAACCTTTATCAGCAGCTGCTGCAGAAGCGAGTTCTACTATAAGGCTAGAGACCTAAAAGCATAAATGATGATGGTTAAGTATTGAGCTAATTCTGGTTCTCAACCCATAACCAATTTGAACTTGGCATTTCTTCCACAAGGCTATACATTCCATGCTCAATTTCACACAGTACCTCAAACTCAAAGCAGATTAAATTCATTATATTCCATTCATTGACCAACTTTGGTGCAATTGACATGAGAGATCCTTTCAAGTATACTGTTTAATGTGATAGATTCAGGGTGAAAAAGCACCATACATATTACAATTCAGTATTTTCTTTTTCCTTGCTAAATGATATTGTAATCTTGTTAAATACCCCCAAAAAGACTAGTCAAGTTATTAAAATCTCCCCTACTTAAATTCCTAATGTCCTCGTTAGGGGTACACGTGCTGCAGTGCCCCCAAGCGACCTGCCCCGAGGAAATCACTAGCCATATCTATGCTTACACCCTAAAAAGATTAGTCAAATTACAGTCATGGCTATCAGAATCTCGATCTTGGATCTTAGACTCCTAAGATCCTAGGATTCTACCCCCATAAAAACAATCCAAATTGGTGTAGAATATTTCATAGGGTAGGATTGACTTGGATCCCAATCCTGAATGATGGAATGTAAAATCCACCAATCCTACTCTATAGAATCCCTACAATCCTACCCCATAGAATCAATTTGGATCAGTATAGGATCGTTCATATAGCCTCTAAGCAACGGAATCGACGCCCATTAGAGTTATTACAATTATTTGTAATTATATCTTTCTATGGTGAGATTAGGATTCTCCAACCCTAGCGATCAAGTTGTATTAAGTTGTTAGTACCTTTTATGCGTAATTCGTGTCACATTTACTTTTTTTTTTTTTCTTTTTTTTTTTTTTCCTTATCTTTAATATATATTATCATTACTGATGATTTCTCATTATATATTTTTATGAAAAGTAAAATCTTACGATTCGATCCAATCAACTAATCCTCTCATCGATCCTATGTAGGATTTCAATCTTGATTACTTTAGTTACAATGACTCCTCGTAATCACTTATAAACCCAAGATCCACATAATACACAGCCAATATAGGACTCAGCACACGCCCGCACAACACAGACTCAAACAATCCAATCCAATCCAATCCAATCAACTCCACACAATTTAGGGTATTTCAAAATTGATCATATTACTGGGAAGAGAAGCAGCAAATAAGCCCAATCCAAAGATTCCAAACAATATCAACCAGTTTAGTTGGAGGAAAACTAGAAAACCTGATTCAATCCCTACTCCTTGACAAGGGGGGAAATTAAGTTCTTAAACTATGCAACCTAAATCCATCAAGATTGTTGAAAATGGAATGAATTAGATGAACTAAACAGAAAGCCCAATTTCCACTGAACTCAACCCCCTGATACCACTAAGAAGTCTTGTTTATAAAATAGGACTAATAAATTCTTCCACAAACCTATATTTAGTGTTCAGAAGGTCATCTTCCCAGTAACCAAGAAGGCTTATATAGAAATGTGAAAAACAAAACTGGCAAATGAAAGCAACCATTATGGTTTATTTGGAATAGAGTTAATTAATGGTGTTTGAGCACACAATTCTCGTACGCATTTCTAATGAAAACGATTAACAATTCTATTCAACTTTGGCCTCACCAAAACAATCATTTTACCGCCCAGTGAATGCTAAAGTCAACAATTGGATCAAATATATGTTTAAAGAAATACTGCTTCTTGCAAGACATATAATGTCAGTCATTGCAAACAAAGCAAAGACCTAGATGTTATACATAAATTATTCAAGAAAGAGTTTGAGATCAGGGTTTTGTCTACTTTTGTAATCAAGTTATGTGATTACACAATTTGCTGAGTGATGCCTCATATGATCATAAGCTGATATGAATTAATTCTATCAAATCATTTTAAAGATAATAAATACAATGAGTCTTGACTCCCCATATGCGTCTCTTTTTTAATAATATCATTAGGTATAGATACACAAACCCTCTGTGGTTTCCCTAAAAACATGGAGCCCACTTGAGGTTTTGAGTGTAAGTGTGTAACACTTAACCCTCATTTAGTTGTCTTATGGGTAAATCGTTAATTATGTAACACTTAAAAAAAACCAAAACAAAACAAACAATCTTGTGGTATTGTTTTATGTGAAAATGCAGCACTAAATATGGACATGTGTTGTCACATGAGCAACTTACAATTAATATAAAGAGATGTTTAATGGTTTATGCATAAAACAATAACAAAGGGGGGTTGTATTACATTCAAAACTACGGTTTCATGTTTTAAGGACACACCACAGTGGGTGTTTGTATATTTTTCTCATATCATTAAATTGTTGAGCTTAGATACTACAGTCTAAGAAAGAAGAGGGCACACAATTGAACAAAGAGGTCACTGAAAAAACAAAGAAAATAAGGAATTATGTTTAAAAAATAAATTAATGGCAGATCAGGGCAAAACCCTAGTTCACCGCCTGCAGCTGTAAGGGATAGAGAGGCATAGGAAGAAGTAGATAAAGCAAGAAATCAGAATCCAAAGCCCACATTCCAACATATTCTTTATGAAGCTCCAAAATCTAGTAATAGTTGCAAATAAAAATGATATGTAGCTAATTTAATCTTAACTTCATTTCTCATATTTTCAGCCCAAAAGTCTGATAGACAACACTAATTAATTTGCAGTGGAACTTAGAGGGGGAAAAATGTTATTCACAAAGGTAACATACTTCAGAGCGGTACTCCTTCTCCACAACACCAACAGTGGCCCCTGGATGACGAGCTCCCACAAGCATGAATGCTGATATCCATATCAGCTTTTCTAACATCTGCTTTTGAAACGCTTCCTTGTCCAGAACCTAGCTTAAGTTACATTACACATTACACAAGCTTGTATTGAATAGAGTACTCTTTCTCCTGTCAGGCAATATGTACAGTAGCATAGATGTAGATGCAGTACGTCAGGTTACTCAACTAAATCCAAACACATAGTTGCATTGAATTTAAACGTCCTAACAATATTTGCATTTTCATTGGTCTATGCAACGAGGTGTCTGAATTTAATTGGAGAACAGTATTTGAGCGAGTGTGTGTGATGTTAAAACATTAAAAAATTAATTTATGGGTGAAACTGAAAAAGGATAGTTGGGTTTGGGGTTACCTTGCAAGAAAGGGCAGCAGCATGCAACCTTGCAGCAACAACAGGGGCCCACTTGCCATAAGCTGCAGTTAGTCCTTCAGGATTGGTATCAGTCTTCCCATCCACAGGGGTTACTCCAAGCTTTGAAACTGCAAAATAGGCTAACACTTGCTCCGCATCACTTAGACCTTTACTATTAAGCCATGGCTCCAGCATTCCATTCTGGAAAAATACCAAATCTGCGCTACATTTTGATTTGAGATTGAGATTGAGATTGAGATTGAATGGCAAAAAAAAAAATTATAATTATAATTGAAATTAAGTAATTAGCTACCGTTCCATCTGGAGGGAGGAGTGGCTTGAAGAACGGAGTCAAGATCATCATTCCTAGTGCAGACCAAGATGGGTCCCTCGAAATCAAGAGGCACGGACTGTCCTCTCTTCACCACCAAATCCTGACCGTTGCCCATTTCCTGCAATGCCCTTCCCACTCGTCCGCTTCCCACAATTACGGCTGGGATCACTTTGGCCATGGCCATGGCCATAGTAGGAGTGCGTTTGTATCTCCAACTCCAATTAGGTATTGAAAGGTGGTGGTGAGGCCAAAGAATAAGATTACGAGAGCTAGAAGAAGAGAATGAGAGTGTTAGTGCGTTGGCCATGCCCACCATGCCTACCCCTACCTGTGTCTTCTTCTTGGAGTAAAAAGGACATAATCATGGCTTCTTTTTTGTGGGTTTTAGAATTTCTTTTTGTTTATGGAGAGAGAGACACTCTGGGGTTGAGAAGATCCGATCCGAAGAGAGGAGAAAATGACAAAATGCACAAATTAGATTTGAAAGGTAGGCCACTCGTTTATAGCACACCCACACCCTCTATCCGTGCCTAATAGCACCACCTGACGACACCGGAGTATGGGAGTCTAATTCCGTGGCCATCGCGCCAATAATGAAACAAATCAATTTGTACGTTTTATATCATTTGTTAGACTTATTACACGCGCTTTGTACGTATAGTTATGCTCTTTTTATTTATTTTTTATTTAGTGTTATAATATTTAAATGTGGTATATAAATAACAGTTTGTAATTTTTTTTTTAAGAAAGAGATAAAGTAATGTACAATAATGTTTAAAATTGAGATAAAAGATAGTATACTAAGTTTAAGGGTGAATGGAGAAGATAAACGAAAATGGATAAAACTTAGGAATAGTAAATTACTCTTTTAACCAATTTGTGTTTTTTTTTTTTAATTATTTAACTAAAAGATAAGGGTATTTTAAAGAATTTAAAAATGTGTGTAATGGTATTTTAATATGCAAAATGTTGACACGGAATCATGTTGTTAATAGTATTGATAAAGAATTCAAATAGTTTTTAATTAGTGTCTTCTAGGATGTATCAAACTTTATATTTTATTTCTCCTAAACAAACAAATATTTTATTGTGCTTCTAGTTCCTAAGAGTCATGTCCGACTTTGGTCATGCTAAGTTAATGTTTTAATTACTATTTTCGTTCTCCTATGCTTAAAAGGTTATTCTAAGCTCTATATAAGCCTTTTGGCTAAATTAAATAAAATCAGAGTGTATTTTCAGATTAAAAAGCTTTGTACTTCAAAAGATGGATTTCTTCTTTTAAACTCTTATCCATTTGGTAGATTCCTTGGGTGGCGAGTTTTGGTTTTGTATCTCTTTGGGTGGTGTTTCTGTATCTCATAGAGTGATGAGTCATTTATCCCTTTTATTTATTAAGTGTTAGGTTCAAACTATCATACCATATTACATTCCAGCCATCCTTCACTCCCTTATCAGATCAGTTTGGTTTGCCCCATACAATTTTGATATCAGTTAGTATTAGAGTTTTGGTTCAATGGCTAGACATCATCGACATGGAAATAATGTTTTTTTTTTTTTTTTTTGGATTAAGACATGGAAATAATGTTGAAATACCTGAGAAAGATCATTAAGATTTTGAAATAGATGATTTAAGGAGACAACTTCAGCAACTCCAAGAGCGTTTGGAGTTTTACGAAAATGAAGGACAAGGTCCTAGACATCATAATTCAGAATATGAAGTTGTTAGCGATGATGAAGAGGAGAATCCAATTCACTATGCTCATAGTCATTTCTCCGGTGGGAGAACTCCACCCCATCCTTGTCATCTTAGAAACTTACAACGAGGTTATGATATGAAGGTGGACATTACAGAATTTAAAGGGAAAATGCAACCTGATGATTTCATTGATTGGCTAACTACTGTTGAGTGAATCTTTGATTTCAAAGATGTTCCAGAAAATTGCAAAGTAAAGATTGATGCTATCAAGTTGAAGAAACATGCTTCAATCTAGTGGGAGCATCTCAAGTGGCAGCGACAACGTGAAGGAAGAGATCATATTGTGACATGGGAAAAGATGAAAAGAGAACTCAAGAGAAAATGCTTGCCTAACCATTACAAATAAGATCATTTTCTTAAATTTCTTAATTTAAAACAAAAAGAGCTTTCTATAGAGGAGTATACAGAGGAGTTTGATCATCTTATGATTCGATGCAATATTATAGAACCAAAGGCGCAAATGATAGCCTACTATCTTGGTGAGTTACGTGTTAAACTCAATAATGTGGTCCAACTACAACTATAGACACTATATTTTGTCCGCCCTCGATTTGCGTGCCAGACCCTAAAAATTCCAAAAATATTATCTTTTCTCCGAGGGGCCATGGAAACACCTAAATTGACGTGGCATAATTCGTTCGGGCATTGGAGCACTTGAAGTGCCATTTCAGGCCAAATTGACGAAAATGCCCCTGGTCAATCCTAGGTTGATCAAAAGTAAAAGTTGGTCAAAATCATCCCAAAATGACATTTTTCATATTTCTACATCAAACCCGAGCTACTCAGTGATTATCACCAACTTTAACCAAGTTTGGCCCGAGGTTGACTCCTAGGGGCACTGGAAACCCTAATTTTTTATCCGACTATCATAACAGGTTGGGACTAGTGCCATTGCAAAGATTAAAAAATTCCATTTCCAACGACTATTTATGGGTCGAAATCGGAGTTAAAACAGTTGACATATCTAGAAAACCGTGAAAAGCGCATCAGTACGCTTCTCGAGGCTATAACTTTTGATCAAACCATTAGATTTTTAAATTTCTTTAGTGTTCTGGAAACTAGACATCCAAAGCTTTCCAGGGACACCAATATCAACTCAATCCGAGTCTGGGAAGGCCTTTAAATACACTTCCAAATTTGAATTGGGAAAAGGCTAGAATTGCTGATGTTAGCAAGGTGGCTAGTGGCCCTTCAAGGTTCGCTAGAAGCTGAAAGGGTACTTTTTTACTATAAATGCCCCCAAACCCCTCATTTTGCAAAAATAAATAAATAAATAAAATTCCTAGGCAGATTCTTTCTCTCTTCTCTCTCTAATTTCTCTCCCAAACACATCAAAACACCTTAAGGTATGTTTGGTAACTGTTTTTTTTTTTTTTTTTCAAAACAATTTTCTATTTTTGAGACTAAAAAACTTGTTTGGCAACTCAAAATGGACGAAAAACACAAAATGGATGAAAAACTCAATTTGTGAAGGAAACTGAAAACATGCAAAAGGCTGTTTTCAGTTTCTAATTTTCAAAAGTCAATGAAAACACACATTTAATTTAATGAATCCATCTCATTTAATGAGTTAGCATTAGAGTTCAAATCCTAGTAACAATATATTTTAGTATTTTCTATTTTTTTCTTCAAAAAACTATCTTTTTAATTTCAACTAACCAAACATGGTTTTGATTTTAAAAAATACAAGAAAATTGTTTTTTCTTTATATTCCCCAAAAAAAAATTTTGAAAATCAAAAACAAAAACTGTTACCAAACATAACCTTAGATTCTCATATTTTCTCTACAATCTTTAAGGTAGTGTTCTCGCACCTAATCTTCCTCTCCTTGGTTGCATACCTTGGATTTGAGGTTTAGAGGTGTGGATGTAGCTTTTTAGCTACAATCCACATCCCTTTCTCTTTATTGCTTTGCCTAGCTTTGTTTTGCTTAATAAAATGCTTTTATTGCTCTTCCTAGCATGTTCTTGCTTCCTAGTATGTCTTTATAGTCTTTTTAGCATGTTTCCTTGCTTTTGCCATGATTTACCACTTTGATGTTGTTGGCCTAGCCTTCTTGGGTAGGATATGTCTAAGTTTAATGTTTGTGCTTAGATCCACATGCTTTTAGGCTCCTTGCCATGTTTATGCTTAGATCTACTTGCCTATGTATTTTTTGCCATGTTTTTGCTTAGATCTACATGTTAGTGCTTAGATCTATGTTCCTATGCCTAGATCTATGTGTTTATGTGCTTTGTGCCATGCTTGTATGCTTGGATCTATGTTGGTTGCTATGCCATGTGCTACTTTAGCCCTTCTTGTCCCTTGATATCTCTCTTTCTTGTGTTTTGGCCCTTCCGGTAGGGCGTAGATCTAGATCCCGTGATCTAGGCCTACATCCATACACCTAGGCCTATATTAAAGGGTTTGGATCATTTCCTTTGCATGTTTATGTTTGCTTGCTTGCTTCTATGATTTATCTCAATGTTAGCCTCTCTAGATCTAGGCTTTGCCTCGCTTTGTGCCCTCCATGGGCTTGTGCTTGTGTGGTTACATCCGTCTCTCCTATGGTTTGTTTGGATGTAACCACTTGTGAGATACATCATTGTAGTGTTGGTGTGCTTGATATACACCCTTCTTCGCTCCGTGTGATGTTAATATGCTTGCCTTGCTTGCTTTGCGACACCCGTTTGGCTTTCTTTGCTTCTTTGCATTTTTGCGCATTTGCCTACATGTTCATGCGTGAGTCTGTGTGTCGTTCATACTCCAATCCAATGGAACTATGGACACTCGATCCAAACCTACATTTGTCCTCCTTGGACACCCCTTTTTGTTGGATAACATGTTCGTTTGCCTCTTTGTGTGCTTCACATGCTTATTTGCCCCCATTTGGCATCTTTTGCTAGCTTGTCTTTTAGCATGCTTTCCTTCTATTTGTTTCTTTGCTTGTCTACTGGCTTGTTTCTTTTGTCTTTGCATGTACATGCATGGAGCGAGGACGCTTGGAGTAAGGGTGTAACCTCTTAGGCGCGAGCAAAAAAGGCAAAGATGCAAGCCCATAAAGGGAAATGTTTAGTAGATTAGGGGGCCTAGCCCCTCCAGAGTAGTTTTCTCTCTTCCTCTCTCTAAGCCTCTTCTCTAGAGCATGTATTAGGGTCTCCATCCATGTACCCCTTTACTTTTCCTTCTCCTTGGTTGGGTCGCATTCCCTAGGTATGGCAATGTCTGTTTTACATTTTCTGTACCTTGTTAGGCCATACCCTTGGAATGTTAGCAATGTCTAATTTACTTTCCCGCACTGTGTGATAGCATTGTGCATGATGCATGTATATGGGTGATCGTGCACTGTGTATGATGGACTCTTGTGGCTACGTGAGCAACCCTCTCTAGTCGTGAGAGCTCTTAACCTTATAGTATGGGTATGTGCTCAAGACAATTGCCTTAGGTGCATATTCATACTATACTGTGTGCACGATCACCGTAGTGTGATTGTCTTGATCCATATCACCAAGTGATATTGGTTTCCCCGTGTTTGCGACACGCATTAACATGCTTCATACTTTGGAGGGCTTCGGCTTGCCACGTTGCGAGCATATCGATACACGCCATATACACAGATACGAAATCATGTCGGTGCGCCATAGCACACCAAACTCTGCCGGATTTTTGCCATGAAAATGGGGGCATCCCCATTGCCATATTCTCACGTCGAAAGCTTGGTGAGAATAGCATTTGGTGTGCCATGACGCATCTAAGGCGAAGAGCTTCTGGATTTCCACCATGAAAATAAGGCGATATGCTGCTGGATTTTTGCCGTGGAAATTTGGCAATGACTTCAAACACACTTGGAAAGTATCGATCAGGACCACACCCATTCCAAAACCAAACCTCAAAGCCCAACACATTTAAAGCCCAGAAAGCTATTGCCAATAGCTTGTTTTTAATTGCCAATATCTAAAAATTATGATTTTACTAAAACAAAGGACTTTTTACGGACAAGCATTGTAGGGTGCTGCTTACTCACTCCCAAGTGCAGGAGATCGTAGCTATATAATTCTTAGAGTACCGAGGTCGAACCACAAGGAGCGAGGTGAATTCAAAGACAATGTAATTTAAAATTTAAAAAAAAAAAAAAAAAAAAAAAAAAAACTTTTGGTGAAGATGAAGAATAATTTCTGCCTGGTAATTGTAAACAAGAATAATAATGATAACTGATTTAAGTCAATAATGTAAATACCAGGATATCGGGGTGTTTCCCTATATCGATATGAAATTCTTTGTGATCTAAGAAAATATATTAATAATGCAGGCAAAAATTGAACTAAGACAATTCAAGAATGATGATAACCTATATTAATAATGAAGTTAGAATAGTTTTAAGAAAAACCCATTCACTTTAAAACCTAATTTCTATTTGAAACTATTAGAAAATTCATCTTAACAATAAGAAAAACATGATTGAACTTATTGAAAGCATGGAAGAACTAATACATCAAAAGAAATCTAATTGAACAATCAAATATATTGTTGTCTAAAATCTTATAAAGAACCACATTGAATATTCATACCGTATAGAAGAAACATAACCCCTAGCCCTAGCAAAGACTTTAGGCTCCATTAGAGAAAAGAAAATACAATTTTTTCTCTATCCAAAATTCGTTCTCTACAGCCTCCCTCCAAACCTTAACGTCAAAGTGTCCAAAGAAAATAAAACTTTTACTATTTTAATTTTCGTCCAGATTTACAGCAATAACTTGTGAGTTAATTTCGGTCTTCAAAAATTGTGAATTTCAAAACACTCACAACTGGAAAGTTGTAGATATTTAAGTTACAATTCCAACCCATCTGGCCTTATGTCAATTAGATATTTGAAGAGAGCGATACACCCAAAATACTGATCAGTGCTCAAATCTGATTTTTCCTTTTCAGGTTCTGCCTCTTTGATTTCTTTCCTTATTTGAAGCTTCCAAACATGGTAGATGACCCAAGCACTCCAGCTGCACCTCCTTAGACATTTAAGCATGGTCCTTTAGCTCCTCTTTAATTCTAGTTTGGCCTCAATTCTCTCACAAACTCCTGTGAACTCATCTTTATTCACATGATTTCCTGAAAATAGAAAATTACATGCAATGAATGACATCTTATCAAGAAATTATGTAAAGATAAATAATAGGGACTAATGCAAATCATGGCTTAATTATACAAATTAAGCATAGTAATAAGGAGATAGCACCCACATAAATATATAACAAGTATACATTTTAAGGCGTTATCATGTGCCTAACACCTTCCCCACACGTAACCAGACTTTCGAACTCAAGAATCAAGATTTTTTATCCATCCATATTAGATTAGGAAAAATGACATTTTTTCTTAACTTAAGATCGGTAATAAAATCAAATATAGTCAGGTGACTAATCACATCTTAGAAAAACCCAATGATTGGTGGCGACTTCACTTACCCTTTAATCCTTAAAATCGACTCATATTCCAGTCACACACCCGAGGTACCAGGGACGAACCCAGGATTTCAAGCTAGAGGGAGCCGGAGATAAGCGAAAAAAAATAATCAAATACACATCCATATAGTATTAACAAACTATTAACCAAGACAAATATACAAAAATCATTATTTCTTAATATATTAAGATGCAATCATCTACCAACAAAAACAAAAGACATAAAACACTATTGTCTTTTAATACATTATCTATGAAAACGGAACTTGACGCTCTTTTAAATCTTCAAAATCATCTATGACTGAATCCAAACTAAATGTCAAAGCTATATCCTTTTCAATGTGAAACATCAGAGAGTCCATCAAAAAATCATTTTTCATTTTGTTACGAAGGTTAGTTTTGACAATTTTCATAGCTGAAAATGCTCGTTCTGTAGTTGTAGTAGAAACCGGAAGAGTAAGCACAAGTCTCACCATTCTATAAACAAGTTTGTAGTGTTCTGAGTTTCTAGTTCTCACTAACCATTGGCACAACTCAGATAAACTTTTCAATTTTTTGAACTCTAGATCCTGGACTACATTATGCTCATAATGATAAAGGTCCTTTTCCAACACTTGTTTGTCATAATCTGTGAAATCTTGTGGATAGAACTTCTTTACCAACAAACAAAGATCACTAATTCTGAAAGAATTTAATGCCTCTTGAGGTTCTAAAGCTGAGCAAAGCCTAAGTAACTCCATTGCATCCTCATTAAACCGATGATTTGGTTCCTATAATTGAGAATCTATTGCAGCATAAAAATAATTAACTCGATAATGATGCTCAATTGTACATTCATCTTGACATACGGCACAAAACAAAAGTTACAGCCATGTCCTCTTGTAACCATGCAAAACAATATATCGCATATATTGATCAATGCACACAGGGTTTATGGAACAATAACTTTGTGCAGAAATTTGAAAACACAAAGATAACGGTTTTCTTAAATTCTAATACTCAATCACATGTTATACAAACATGATATGAAAATCTGGCTCTGATACCAATTGTTGGAAAATCTGGTTTTGTATCTCATATAAAACACACAGCGGAAGCAACAAACATGGATCTATTTCATTCATGATTGATAACATGCACTATGTAAATTTTAGAATTTAAGAACAAGATAGCGTACCTTGGTGCGATGAAATTCAAAACAAAGGATTAGAAGTACTTGGGAACACTTTTAATCTTCACTCCAATTCCACTTTACGCCCAAGAAGTGTGGTCTCTCAATCAGTTTCCAAGGGAGAATAATCGAGTGGCTTCACTCACACATACACACCATTTCACAATGATGTCTCTTTCTCTCTAATAAAAAAAAATTTATGTATGTTTCTCCCTTTATATTTATTTGATTATCTAATTGGGCTGGCCTATTGGGCCTTTTCAATTGGGCTTTAGTGTGTGGCTTGGAGTGGGACCAAAAGGGACCAATAAGACACTAGCTCCAATGGGCCTTGGGCTTTTCTGTCAACTCTTGACAAATTCAAAGTTCACATTAATTATATTTAATACCACTATATAAATATAATTGCACTCTAGGCCTTATTAATAAATTATATCCCAAGACTTTATTATACATGCAACCCCTTCATAAAATATTCATAGTAATACAAAGTCATGAATGTAGACTGCCACTTTGAAGATTACTACATTTAATCCTTGAGTGCCCGGTTTAATCCTTTAAGTTATTCATCATATATATTTATGAAATCCAATTTCATAAATATATACTTTAGTAACTACTTACTAAAGTGGTTAGGCCTAACACTCTGAATAACCAAACCCATTAAACTTATCTCAAGGGAATATTTTATATCTCCGTTAAGAGATTACGAATTCCATCTTGAGAATATATGTTCCATCAACACTAAATGTGGCTGCCCAACATACTGAGACTTTGATCGTGACTTTAGATCTTACTCCTGATATATCAAAGCAACCTACACCTCATGATCATGTCCATTATTCTCTCAGGATTAAGAGTTCATGCAAATAGAAGTTGTGAGATTTATTATTCATTTGACAGTCATTAGGAGAATAATAAATCTCACAGCGATCCAGTTCAATATGTCTGAACTCTTAAAACATATCAACATATCAACTAGAAGTCTACACTTCCATGATCAAGACAAATCATCATATTTGATATGTAATAGTCTTCGCAAATGAAATGCCTAATTTCATCACCAACTACGAACTAAAATTCTGAGTTTACAAAGAACTTATGATTTATATCTTCTGTAACTTTTCACATAAATCACATACTATGCATCTCATGGACTATATGATAATGTCTAAATATTCATGTTATCATTATTTTAGATAATAATAAAACAACTTTGTTAATTACAACATTAAGTCATAGATAATGTCATACATAGCATCATACAATAGGATTTAAGGGCACTAATCCTAACAAATCATCCTTTGCTTTGCCAGATTTTCCCTGATAGCTTGACTAGCCCTGTAGCCACCTGGTATGTGAGATTGAAAAAGACCTCCAGTTAGAGAGAGATGACCAATGCATTCCTAGAGTATTACTGGTTCAATACTGAGATAGGTCCTGATTGCACAATTCTTCGGAGGACAAAAAAGAAGTGGGGAATCTTTTCGTGAGTATGCCCAAAGGTGGCGTGAGATAGCCGCCCAAATGCTTCCTCCTATGATGGAAGAAGAAATGATCAAATGGTTCATTGATAACCTCAAGCTTCCTTACTATGAGAAAATGATCAGTGCCCAAGTCACTCACTTTGCAAACCTAATTCCTATTTGGGAGCATATCGTTGAGGGTATTATGAGCAAAAAAATAGTTAATCCTGAGGCTATGAATTCTATGATAGAACAATAGGTGAAAAAGGCAACCGGTCACAAAGGGAAGGAAGCTGATGTTCATGTGATTGACAAAGCGCCTGAAGGGCCCAGAGGTGTTACTTTTGCTTACACAGCCCTAAATGCTTAGCCTTATCAACAACAGGTTCAGCCATCCCAAGCACCTTACCAAGCATTCAATCATAGGGGAAGGCTCGATCCACCCCGATATCCCAAGGTGGAACCGCAGAAATTCACTCCGTTACCCATGCCCAGAACTTTATGCTTATCTGTTGGAGAAGAAGCCAGTGACTCCAAAATTCGCGAGACCCAGAGACAGTCCTCTTCTACCTGGTTTTGATCCATCCAAGAAATGTGAACACCATTTTGGAGTCGAGAGGTATACCCTAGAAGATGTACAAATTTGAGACACTGAATCAAGGATCTCATTAACAACAAGTTAGTATAGTTCAACAACACAGCTAAGCCGAATGTCATCACTAACCCTTTGCCTCCTTATCAAGAAGGGAACGTGAATGTTATCTCTATAGTGGAGGAAAGGATCCCTGATTTCTCATCCCCTTCATTCCTTTGGAAAGCCATGCTGCGGGCCCTAGCCCAAGAAAGTCACATCGTTCTCGAGAACATAGAGCTCTAGGTTTTGACTAGGGAGTCTGCCCATTTTGTGACAATGGGGACCGACATGCCATATTTGATTGTAGAGTGCTCCGAGCACAAGTTCAGAGTCTAGCCGACGGTGGTATCATTTGGATTGAAAGAGAATCCGTGCGCAAGAGCGATTGAATGGTAGCCAAACTATACCCTCTGAGTACTTAAGCGGAAACTAGCCACAGTGCTATATCAATAGGATTAAGGAAAGATTGAGACGAATACTTGCAAGAGCATTTATGTAGGATTCCTCCAGCTCCTCTAGCTTCAGTCGTTATCAAAGAGATTATAGAATCACTTATGGATTCAGGGGTGCCAGCTTCGAATAAAGGACAAGCCATGCCATGCTAGCCATTGAAGGCTTTACTCCTTTAGTCTTGGCACTGCTTGCAGTCATAGAGCCATCTCCAAGATTTATCTAGAAGGGAACCCCTATCATTCCCGCCATTCGAGGTATCGATCCTCTAGTCCTGCCATGGCTATCCAAGGAATCTCTAGGGCTCCTAGCCTAAAAGCTTTAGAAGCTGCTTTGCCCAGCCCAGTCATCATTGGTCTAAAGATGTTCTCCCTAGTGCTAAATCTACAAACTCAAGAAGGTGTGGTCATTCGCATGCCGAAGCCCTTCCCTTACAAGGCAGCCATCGTGTCCCATGGAAGTACGATGTGACTTTAATTTCCACCCAAATTAGAAAGGAAGTGGCTTGCTCTAATATCTCTTTAGGTTTAGCCAGACTCACCAGGAGTGGTCGATGTTATACCCCTAAGGAACTAGAAAAGATAAGGAAAGAGATTGGCAAGAGCATAGCCGAGCCAGTCAGGAATAGGGTCACCACTGAAGAAGTCAAGGAATTCCTAAAAACCATATGAAAGGCCAATTATAGTGTGATTCAGCAGCTGAACAAATCTCTAGCTC
The DNA here is from genome assembly GCA_030021035.2 of Notholithocarpus densiflorus. Taxonomy (NCBI): domain Eukaryota; kingdom Viridiplantae; phylum Streptophyta; class Magnoliopsida; order Fagales; family Fagaceae; genus Notholithocarpus; species Notholithocarpus densiflorus. Next base: position 823,794 of record JARYZH020000016.1, on the reverse strand, counting down.
AGATTTCTATTTTAGTCCTGTTGCTGTCTTCAGAGGTCCATCTTGAAGCTCTATTGAAGGTGTTGAAAGAAACGCATGTTCCTACCGGTATTACAGATTCCTCATTCGAGGGTATGGTATCATTAGTGTTGGCCACCAACCAAATCCCCTTTTCCGATGATGAGTTGCCTTCAGAAGGCAAAGATCATACCTTGGCCATACATATCGTAGTCAAGTGTGAAGACATGATTGTTGCAGGGGTGCTAATCGACAATGGATCAGCCTTGAATGTCTACCGGATGGCCACTCTTAAGCACCTGAAGGTGGATATGTCTCTTATCAGGCTTAGCACTATGATCATCAGAGCCTTCAACAGCAAGCGTCGAGAAGTGCAAGGCAAAATAAAGTTAATGATTAAGATCGGCCCGAGATCCTTCATATTCAACTTCTAAGTGATTATATGATTAGGGAGACCCTAGTTGCATACAGCAGGTGCAGTAGCATCTACCCTTCATTGGAGACTCAAGTTCATCTCCAAGAATCAGTTTATCACCATTATGGCTGGAAAACCCATAACTATCTTCCAGGAGACATTAATCCCCTACATCGATGCCAACGCCTTCCCTAAAGCGTCTTTCCATAGCTTTGAGCTAGTTTCCATGATCTATAATGCTTCAGAGCCTGAGTCCGGCTGGCCCGCAGCAGTTCTAATGGCCGCGAAGGAGATGCTCAAGTTTGGTTACAAATTAGGCTAAGGCTTTAGAGTCGTAGGACGTGGGAGCCCTACTCTTGTTGAACTCTCAGATAACAAAGGAAGATTCAGTTTGGGGTACGAACCCACTCATGAGGAACTCTTTCGAGCTTCCAGAGGCATGAAGAGGAAGTGCACCACTTTAGGGATATCTATTCTCTATATTAGAACCACTTCAAGGAAATAGAAGATGAAGAGCCTGATTTGGCTTGCATTATTCAGCTCTGTCTCGAAGTGTTCTCCATGAACGCTATTATATCTCCTGAAGATAATCCAACTTCTACTATCCGACCAAGGATGCTAGGCGAGGCACTAGGCCTTTGGACCATTGGGCCTTGCTTTGTGGTTGCACCTGCTAAGTAAAGAGTATTCCATCATCAAGTGATTGGGCCTCTTGATCACCCAAGAAGGTCGAAATAGCATATCTAGATTTTTTTGCATGCTTATATTATTTCCTGCTTTATTTTTATTCCCTATTCATTTCCCTATTTTTTTTCCCAGAAAAAAAAAAAAAAAAAAAAAAAAAAAACATTTCCCTTTTATCATTATCAGGCAAGAACTTTGTTTTCCCCCTACCCATAATCCATTAATGAAATATTCAGCGTATTATTCAGGAAATTCTTGCATCTCTCTTTATTGCTTTCCTATGAATATGTGTGTGCAAATTATCTTATGTTTCTCTGTATATGTTCCACTCTATAGGATCTGCTCTGATTCCCAAGTGGGTACATCGTCCCTTTGCCATAACGAAGGTGTAGATGATGTGAATGAGAAAATAGAGTTGGATCATGATGTTCAAGGATTGGAAGAGGTCCTGAACTTACCTTGAGACATCCTAGAAACTATGAACAGAGAGAGCGAAGGGTCCAAGCCCAATATAGAAGAGACAGAGGTGACAAACCTAGCCGATGAAGACGAGACAGAATAATCGGTCAAGATCGGGGTAAACTTTCCTAAAGACATGAAAGACGAGCTTATAGCTTTGTTGAAGGAATTCAAGGAAATCTTCGCTTGGTCTTATCAAGATATGCCAGGACCAGATACCGAGATCGTCATCCACAGGATTCCAGTTAAATCTGAATGCCCCCTAGTGTGGCAAGCTCTTCGAAGGATGAAATCAGAGATTATACAGAAGATCAAAGAAGAAGTAGAAAAGTAGTTGAAAGTCGGTTTTCTTACCACCATAGCCTATTTTGATTGGGTTGCCAACATTGTTCCGGTGCCAAAGAAAGATAGGAAAGTACGCATGTGCGTCGATTATAGAGATTTGAATTGGGCCACCCGATGGATAATTTTCCCTTGCCACATATCGATACCCTGATTGATAACACTACGACCAACATATTCTTCTCCTTTATGGATGGATTCTCGAGTTATAATCAAATCAAGATGGCTAAAGAAGACAAAGCCAGAACAACGTTCACCACTCATTCACAAACTTACGCCTACGATGTTATGCTATTTGGCTTGAAGAATGCTAAGGCGACCTACCAGCGAGCCATGGTAACCTTGTTCCATGATATGATGCACAAGGAGATAGAAGTCTATGTAGATGCTATGATCGCCAAGTCGCACACTCATAGAGATCATTTGATAGATTTGAGAAAGCTATTCAAGCGCCTCGTCAAGTACAGGTTAAGGCTTAACCCTAACAAGTGCATCTTTGAAGCCAGTTCAGGAAAATTGCTTGGCTTTATAGCCAGCTAGAGAGGAATTGAAGTGGATCCAGCAAAATTCTAGGCCATTAGGGACATGCTTGCGCCAAAAACTAAGAAACAAGTTCGAAGCTTCTTAGGAAGGATCAATTACATAGCCCGCTTCATAGCGCAGTTGACCACTACGTGCGAGCCCTTGTTCAAGCTCTTGAAGAAGGATACGAAGATAGAATGGACAGATGAATGTCAAGCAGCCTTTGATAAGATTAAGAAGTATTTGTTGAACCCCTATTCTGGTTCCCTCGACATCGGGACATCCATTGATTCTCTACCTTGTGGTCCAAAAGGCATCCATGGGTTGCATGTTAGGCTAGCTAAATGAACCCAATAAAAAAGAGAAGGCGATTTACTACCTGAGTAAGAAGTTCACCAGTTGTGAGATCTATTACATCAACATCGAGAAGACGCGTTGCACCCTAGCATAGGCCTCGCGCAAGTTTCGGCAAAACTACACTGATCTTCATTTTATGCTCGATTCTTCACCAACTTAATACTAAACCCAATACAATAAAATCCTACAAAATACAAGGAACAAAATTGATGCAATTACAACACTTTTTGTCATGGAATAAAGCCAACATAAAACATAGTTGTAAATCACAACTTTACAGAGGTTTTCTCCATATCTTCCGGAGCCATCTTTATCTAATTGTATCCCGAAAAACCATCCATAAATGATAACAAGGCATGTCCTGCTGTGTTATCAACCAGGATGTCAATGTGAGGCAAGGGAAAATCATCTTTCGGGCTAGCCTTATTGAGATCTCGAAAGTCTACATACATTCTCACTTTCCCATCCTTCTTCGGCATCTGAACCACATTAGCTAACCATTCTAGGTAGTTGACCACTCTAAAAAATCCTGCATTGTATTGTTTCTCGACTTCTTCTTTGATCTTGAGGGTCCATTCTATCTTCATTCTTCTTAACTTCTACTTGACCGGTTTCATGGTTGGATTTGTTGGAATGTAGTGTTGCACTATATTTGTGTCAATGCCAGGCATGTCTTCGTACGACCCTGCAAATGATGGATAATTACATGTTTGTATCGCATACAAAACATATGCAGCGAAAAATTAACGGATCTACTTCATTCGCAATTGATAACATGTACTATGTAAATTTCAGAATATAAGAACAAGAGAGTGTACCATGGTACGGTGAAATTCAAAACCAAAGATTAGAAGTACTTGGGAACACTTTTAATCTTCACTCCAATTCACTTGATGCCCAAGATGTGTGGTCTCTCAATTAGTTATATGTGTGTGTTCAAGAGAGAAATTAGAGAGTGTCCAACACTCACATACAAACCATTTCATGTACTTACAAAATTTTGTATGTTTCTCTCCTAATAACTGATTATCTGATTAGGCTAGCCTTTTGGGCCTTTCTAATTGGGCTTTAGTATGTGGCTTGGAGTGGGACCAAAAGAGAACAAATAAGACACTAGCTCCAATGGGCCTTGGGCTTTTCTGTCAACTCTTGACAAGTCCAAAGTTACCATTAATTATATTTAATACCACTATATAAATATAATTGCACTCTTGAAACACATTTAGCTTTAATTAGTCTTAGAGGGTCTCTTCCAAACACTTTCACCTTCGGGTAGTCTTCAAACCAATTTCTCTCGTTGAAATACTTTCAGCTTTAACTAGCCCCTAGAGGATCTCTTTCAAAAACTTTCACCTTCAGGTAGTCTTCGGACTAGTTTCCCTCGATGAAACACTTTCAGCTTCAACTAGTGCCCAGGGGGTCTCTTTCAAAAACGTTCACCTTCGGTTAGTCTTCAGATCAATTTCTCTTGATGAAACACATTCAGCTTTAACTAGGCCCCAGAGGGTCTCTTTCTCAAACAATTTCACCTTCGGGTAGTCTTTGGACTAGTTTCTCTCGTTGAAACACATTTAGCTTCGAGTAGCCCCCAGAAAGTCTCTTTCAAACACCTTTGCCTTCAAGTAGTCTTCAGACGCATTTTTCTCGATTAAACTTTTCCACACCTTCTTGGCATAGGAACTTTTTCCACACTTCCACGGTGTAGGAACCCCTTTCTCAAAATGTCAAGTTTTTCAAAATGTCTATCTTAGGATTCAATTTGACGGTGATCATTTAGTTCTAAATTATATCTCGAAATGTCAAATGTTTCAAAATATCTCTTTCAGGATTCAATTTGACGACGATCGTTTAGTCTTGATCTTTATCTCAAATGTCAAATGTTTCAAAGTATCTCTCCTAGGATTAAATTCGACAGTGATCGTTTGGCCATGATTTTTATCTCAAAATGTCAAATATTTCAAAATATCTTTATCAGGATTCAATTCGACGGCGATCGTTTAGTCTTGCTTTTTACCTCAAATGTCAAATGTTTCTGTCACGCCCCGAACCCAACTATAAAGATAGGCACGTGACAACCGCCGCACGCTTATAAAGTAATCCCTTTACAAGTGTGCAAGGCCTTCTTAGCAACTAAAATTTATCCTAAAAATTTAAATCAATTAAATCCCAAATACCTCAACAATTTCTTTAAGAATAGATCTCCAATAATTTAATAGGAACAAAATCCAAAACCTTATGTACATAATGCCAATTGGCCAATAAATATAAAACTATTAGAAGACCGTCCAATCCCAAAATCACTAAGCTTCTTTTCCAGCTCACAACACAACATCAAAACTCCCAAAATTTGTTATTCTTCATAATCTGAAATTGGAGGGGAAAAAGGGGGTGAGTTGACAACTCAATAAGTAACCAGAATCCTAATAAGTTCTATCAAGCAATAGATCTGTGAAGTAATAAGATGTAATATGAGCCTTCAAAAGTTATAATATGCTATGAGTTTTCAAAAATAACTAAAGAAGTTTCATAGTCTTAAAATAATAAGTTACACATAGATTTCATACTTTAATCTTACAAATATATCATAGATGGTTTAGAAAATAGTCCATTTTCCATATATCGAAAGCTATAACTTACAATAGGTTCCAAAACACATAAGCAATTTTAGTGACTCAAAATGGTTCAACTACTCATACTTTGCCAAAATCACAAATGTAGTTTTAAGGACTCAAAATATTTCAAATATTCAAACGTAATTCATATTCTTAATAATCTTATGACTATGGTCACGCTATATCCCCGTGACTCGGCATCAGAGTACCAATGAATAACCTCCATTGGCTGGGTATCAGAGTACCAATGAATAACCCCCATTGGTTTGGGTATCAGAATTCCAATGAATAACCCCCATTGGTTGGGTATTAGAGTACCAATGAATAACCCCCATTGGTTTGGGTATCAGAGTACCAATGAATAATCCCCATTGGCTGGGTATCAGAATAAATTCATAGTCAAATTGTTCATAATCATATATATGAAATCATAGTTTCTAACAAAAATATATCTTATTCAAATACATATATATAATCATATATTCAATATTCAAATCTATTTGTGATATTTCTATAATTCTTTACTTTAAATCAATATAGCTAAAAAAAAAACAATTAAATATAATAAATCTTATATTCAATGCTCGTATATATTTGTGAAGATTCTTTATTCTTTATTTTGAATCAGTATAGCTAAAAACAATTAAATAAAATACATCATATATTCGGTAATCAAATATATTTTTGATAATTCCTTACTTGAAATCAGTAATATAATAGAAATAAAATTGTAACAATTGGAAATAGTTTTCAGTAGTTAGAATACGCAAAATAAAACCAATTAGGATAAGGATACTTACCTCAACTAGTATACGACAAAAGAATTTCTTCTTAATCCTTCCTCTAAAATCCTTAGATATCACCTAAAACAATTTTTTAGATTCAATTTACTCCAAAATAAAATTTTAAAATTAACTTGCAAGGTACTCGACTAGAAGAAAATTTTCTACAATATCCAATAATTCTCCACTTTTACCTCACACCAAAAAGCCACCTATTCATATCATATATATTCTTTACTTTCTGCCACAAATAGTTTCCTAGGGTTATAGACTGTAGAATACCTATAGGGTCAAAAGTCAATTTATTAAAAAAAACACCACCTGAACACAATTACGTTAACACCTTTCTATTAAGCCTAGACTAGTTACTATTCTTTTTGATTTCTCATACTCCCTAACTCCATCACTTCGGTATAAAGGCCTGTGCAGAAACCTAACCCATGAAGCCTAAAAAATTCTATCTTCGCTCAACGCAACAAAAGGCATAGATAAGATTAAGTTACTGAACATAAAAAAAAAATGCAGTAATAGTGTCTACTTTACCGAAAATAAATCCAAACTTTTATTCGTTTGCATCACTAAAACTCTTGAATGATTAAATAGCTTCACAATTGGCCAAAATACTCACATAAAAAGTACTCTAATTCCAAATAAAGTTTAGATTTGACAAGAAAGAGATTCTTAGGCTCTTACCTCAATTGTGCAGTCAAACCTTCTCTACTCGAGTATTTTTGGGTAGTCTCCTCTCTCAAAACATCTCCCATATAAATTGACATAATAAGCTTTTATATAGTTAGGGTTTCAACCTTATTTTCTAAAACTCCCTTATAATTATAAATTATCAAATTGACCCCACAAAAGATTTGCTTAAATACCCTTCCTTATAATTTTTTTTTTCCGGGTATTACAGTTTCAAAATACCCCTCTCAAGATTCAATTTGATGGCGATCATTTAGTCTTGATTTTTACCTCAAATGTCAAGTTTTTCAAAACATCTCTCTCAGGATTCAATTCGACAGTGATTGTTTAGAATGTTAAATTTTTTCCAGGTTTTTCAAAATATCTCTCATGGGATTCAATTCAATGGCGCTCTTTTAGTCCCACATTTTCAAAACTACTCTCCTTCTTTAAGGTTTCCCCTTTAAATCAAAATTGCATGACCACCATGTTTAAAATCTCCCAAAATCTTATGTTTTATCATGCACAGTTTCTCATGTCTACCTAGCATTTCTCCTAGTTTTTCGTTGTTTTATCTGTGTGTTTTCATAGCATCCAACATTTGCATGATTAGTCTATGTTGCCTAAAAAAATGAAAAAGATATATAAATGCCAAAAATAATAATAAGATCTAGCATTATTTCCTAGTTGCATTGCCACTAATATATTTGTAGGAAGTAAAAAAAGAAAAGAGGAGGAGAGTTTTCTCAGTGCCAAAGAATGTCAAATTGTGAAGAAAATACCTAGAGACAATCGAATCCTCTTTAGAGGCTCAACCTTATCAAGGTAAGACCGGTTTCGCCCCATGAACGATGTAGTTTTTGCATGCAATTTGGGGGCGACAAGATGTGGAATCACGTTCTTTATCCAATGCCTTTCATTACAATCGAGATGTTAGATAAAGAAGGGGCAGCTATAGATACCGTATTTTGTCCACCCTCAATTTGTGTGTTGGACACCGAAAATTCCAAAAAATATTAACTTTTCTCCCTAGGGCCGCGGAAGCATCTAGATTGACGTGGCATAACATGTTCGGGCATTGGAGCACTCAAGGTGCCATTTCAGGTCAGAATGCCCAAAACGCCCCTAGTCAACCCTAGGTTGACCGAAAGTCAAAATCGGTCAAAATCATCCCAAAACAACATTTTTCCTGTTTCTACATCAAACTCGAGCCGCTCGGAGATTTTTGTCAACTTTAACCAAGTTTGACCTGAGGTTGACTCCCGAGGGCACCAAAAACCTTAATTTTGATAAGACTTTTAGACTGGGTCGGGGCTAGCGTCATTATGAAGATTATTTAATTCCCTTTCCAACGACTATTCATAGGTCAAAATCGGAGTAAAAACGGTTGAGATATCTTGAAGATTGTGTGGAGCGTATCAGCACGCTTCCCTAGGCCATAACTTTTGATCTGACCGTTGGAATTTCAATTGCTTTAGTGTTCTAGAAACTAGACATCTAGAAATTTCCAAGGACACCAAGATCAGCTCAATCGGAGTCAGGAAAGGCCTTCAAATATGTGAGCAAAGTCAAGCAGGAAAAAGACAAAATTGATGATCTCATCATATCTGACCCGACACACAAAAAGTGGCCGCTGAGCCTCATGAAGTGTACCAAAAGTTTATTTGGCACCCCAGACTCGGAGATTTCAAAAAGAAACGATTTTGGGCATTTTAGAGCACTTTTCTAGGAAAATTCTCTCTCATTTTCTCTCTAAATTCTCTCCCATACGAATCCAAAAACCTTTGATTCTTCTCTTTTCTCAACAACCAAGAGGTAGTGGTCTTGCACTCTTTTTCCTCTCCTTAGTCTTAGGGCCTCGAATTTGTGGTTTTAAGGGTGTAGATATAGCTTTTTAGCTAAAATCTACACCCTTTACTTTATCTTGCTTCGTAATATGTTTTATTGCTTTCCTTAGTATATCTTTGTTTTATCTTGCTTCCTAGCATATTTTATAACTTTCCTAGCATGTCTACTTACTTTTTAACATGTTTTATTGCTTTGATGGTGTTGGCCTAGCCTTCTTGGGCTAGGATATGCCAAAATACTATGTTTGTGCTTAGATCCATATGTCTAGGTGCTTTTTGCCCTGTTTATGCCTAGATCTACATGTTTATATGCTCTTTAACGTGTTTATGCTTGGATCTATATCTTTGTGTGCTCCATGTCATGTTCATGTGTCTAGATCTACATGTTGGTTGTTATGCCATGTGCTTCTATAGCCCTTTTTGTCTCTTGTTACATCTTTTTCTTGTGTTTTGGCCCTTTAGGTAGGGAGTAGATCAAGATCCTGTGGTCTAGGCCTACATCAAAAGGTTTGGATCATTTCTTTTATGCATATGTATGCTTGTTTGCTTCCCGCTTTATATCCATGTTTGCCTGCCTAGATCCAGGTTTTGCCATGCTTGGCACCCTTCGTGGGCTTGTGCTTGTCAGTCTTTGGGGCCACTTGCTTGTGTGGTTGCATTTGTTCCTCTTATGGTTTGTTTGGATGTGACCACTTGTGAGACACGTCTCTGTGATATTGGTGTGCTTGATACACACCTTTCTCCACTTCGTGCGATAATGTTATGCTTTCCTTGATTGCTTTATGCCACCTGTTGGGCTTTCTTTGCTTCTTTGCATTTTTACACGTTTTCCTACATGTTCATGCATGAGTCCTTACTTGCTTGTGTCATCAAGCCTAATTCATACTATCTCATGCGGGTTCACACCCGTCTTTGATACACGACACCCCGAGTCCCTTTTAGAAATTTCGCTTGATGGCATGTGTGTCATCCATACTCCAATCCAATGGGACTTCCAATGGAACTATGGACACCCAATCCAAACCTACATTTGTCCTCCTAGGGACACCCCCTTTTGTTTGATAACATGTTTGTTTGCCCCCGTTTGGCTCTCTTTGCTAGTGTGTCTCTTTGCATGCTCTCTCTACCTCTTTGTTATCTCCTTTACTTGTATACTGGTTGCTTTCTTTCTTTTGTTTCATGTACATGCATGGAGCGAGGACGCTTAAAGTGAGGGAACGACCTCCTAGGCGCAAGTAACAAGGGCAAGGATGCAAGCAAGAAGATGCAAGCCCAAAAAGGGCAATGTTTAGTAGATTAGGAGGCCTAGCCTCCCCGAGTGGTTATATCTTTCTCCCTCTCTTTTAGCCTCTTCTCTAGAGCATTGTATTAGGGTTTCCTCTTCATGTACCCTTTATCTTTCCTGCACCTTTCTTGGGTCGCGTTCCATGGGTATGACAATGTCTGTTTTACATTTCTTGTACCTTGTTAGGCCATAGCCTTAGGACGTTGGCAATGTCTGCTTTACTTTCCCACTCCATGCGATAGCATTATGCATGATGTATGTATATATATATATATATATATATATTTGCTTGTATGTGGGTGATTGTGCACTTTGTATGATGGACTGTCGTGGATATGTGAGCAACTCTCTCTAGTCACGAGTACTCTTGACTGTGTAGAGTGGGTATGTGCCTAAGGCAGTTGTTGTAGGTGCATATTCACGCTATATTGTATGCATAATCATCGCGGTGTGATCGTCCTGATCCATGTCACCAAGTGACATTGGTTTCCCTGTGTTTGCGACACACATCAATATGTTTGATGCTTTGAGGGCTCCAGCTCATCCTAGCACGAGCATGTTGGCATGCGCTGTATACACAGGCATGAAACCTTGTCGGTGTGCCATAGTACACCAAATGTGAAACCCTGTCGGTGCGCCATAGTACACCAAATGTGAAACTCTGCTGGATTTTCATTGTTAAAATGGGGAACTGCCATTGCTATAATCTCACAGTGAAAGTTTGGTGAGAATAGTGTTTTGTGTGCTATGACACACCTGCGGTGAAGAGTTGCCGGATTTTTGCCACGAAAATAAGGCAAAATGCTACCAGATTTTCATTGTGGAAATTTGGCACCGATTCCAAACACACTACAGAAGCATCGACAACTTGATTTTTAGTTGCCAATGTCCTTAAATTAAGATTTTACCAAAACAAAGGACTATCTACGGACATGCGTTGTAGGGTGCCTAACACCTTTCGCACACATAACCAGACTTTCGAACTCAAGAATCAAGATTTTTTATCTGTCCATATTAGATTAGGAAAAAGACATTTTTTTCTTAGCCTAGGATTGGTAATAAAATCAAATAGAGTCAGGTAACCAATGATTGGTGGCGACTTCACTTACTTTTGGTAACCCCCTTAAAATCGACTCATTTTCCAGTCATACACTAGAGGTATACCCTTCTCCACAGCACCTAAGCTCCCGAGCCTACACGCGCAGGTGCGCATGAGTGCAACTGCGATGGGTGGTTGAACCGCCATGAGGCATTGACCAAAAAAAAAAAAAAACCCTCAAAGACAAAGTCATCATCAAATCAGAGTCAGAGGCACACAAGAGAAATTTTAGATTTAAAAGAGAGAAAGTCCAGTGTTGTTGTGTGTTGTGAGTTGAGAGTGCTGAAAAGAGAAGAAGCCAAGAAGAGGAGAAAAATCATCCATTACTAGACTTAGGGTCTGTTTGGTTGGGTGGATTTTAGGGAGGATAGAAAAAAATGGAGAGAAAATGATAGTTTTCTGTGTTTTTAGTTAGGAGAGAAAGAGGGAGAGAAAATTGGTGGGGCCCATAAGTTTTCTCTCCTACCCCACCAAAAAATAATCTCTATAAAATGGAGAGAAAATGGGAGAGAAAAGAGGGGGGAATGTGCAGAATAGATAGGTAAAGGGGTTGTATATGGTTAGTTAGGCAACGTTTGAAACAATAATGGAAAGTAGCATCTCGAGTTTTAGAAACTCGAGATCCATATTAAAACTCGAGTCCCAAAAACTCGCTTTGTGAGTGTTTGGAGAATGAAAATGCCACATAGATCTCGAGTCGAGTTCCATGCAAAAAAAATTTCCCCTATAGTGGCGTTTTTAAGCCTTACAGTGACGTTTTAAAGCCCTATAGCGGCGTTTTCCTGCAAAATTTTTTTTATAAGTGATCACCCCATACCAGGTTTAGGAAGCCCTATAGTGGCGTTTTTAAGCCCTATAGTGACGTTTTAAAGCCCTATAGCAGCGTTTTTTTGCAATTTATAGAACTCGAGTCTTTAAAACTCGATTTCCACGTGGATTTTTTTCCAAATCAGACCCATCCTCTTACAAATCGAAACTTAAAAACTCGAGTTTTATCTTGGAATTCGAGTTTTAGACACTCGAGATTCGAGTTTTATTTTGAAACTCGAGTTTTAGACACTCGAGATGCTAGTTTTCAACATTGTTTTGAAACGTGACAACTAACTAAATTTTTTTATATTTATTGTTATTTGGAAAGAGTGTTCGAGAAAAGAGGGTTAAAGATCAAAGGACTACTGTTCAGTGCTCGCTAGTCAGCCACTTTTGTTTTGTATTGTTTAGACCTCCTTTTTTCTTTGTCCAATATTAACGTAACTGCATGAAGCAAGCAACAACAATTTTATTTATTTATTTTTTTTAAGCTTATCTATTGCCTCTCAATTGTGCTATATTATTTCTAGCGCATTTAATATATATATATATATATATATATATCATTATCTCATTTCTTTTTTTTTTTAATTTGGGATTTTTTTTTTAAATATGTTGTGTGGGGGATTTTCCCGCACAAGCTATTTGTCCGTTTTGGGAAGCCAAGCCAGCACGGTTTTGTTCTCAAGCGACATGGGAGGTGAGGATTTTGAGATTGACACTCCAGTCCCACATCGGCAAGAAATGCGCCCCACACATGCCTTATAAACTCTTGGGCGAAGGCATGGTGTACCACTAACACACATGCCTTCGTCCAAAAGCTTATAAGGCATGTGTGAGGCGCATTTCTTACTGATGTGTGACTGGGGTGTTAATCTCAAAATTTTCACCTCCCATGTCACTTGAAAACAAAACCGTGCAGACTTGGCTCCCCAAAGCGGACAAATAGCTTGTGCGGGAAAATCCCCCACACATATGTTATTTTGACCAATTTAATAAATCACATCTTTTATACATAAAAACATATAGATAGAGAAAAAAATTAAAATAAAGTAAAAATTGTGTTGTGACACTTTTATAATGTGTTAAATTATTTCATATATATTTTCTCAAAAAATTATTTCTTATATACTTCTATTAAAAAATTATTTATTATATATTATGTAATAAATGTATAATAGTAAATTCATACATACTACACTTTCTATCGTCTCATTTTTATTCTCTACCAAACAAATAAGTTTTTTATCTCTCCACTTTTTCACCCCTCCAACCAATCAACATAAGAGAAAACAAAAATATTTTATATCCTCTCCTCTATCTTCTATCCTCTCCTCTATCTTCTATCCTCTTAACCAAATGTACCTTTAGAGATTTAGCCATAACATGACATGATGATAAGATCCAATCATTTTTTAAAAAATTTTGGTGCTTAGATCAAATCACCATGAATCAGTAAGAGCGTTAGTATTGGTGGGGTTAAAAAGCATGCTGCAATGGTGGAAGGAACCAAACATACCTTTAGAGCTTTAGCCATAACATGACATGATGATGAGATCCGATCATTTAAAAAAAAAAATTGGTGCTTAGATCAAATCACCGTGAACTAGTAAGAGCGTTAGTATTGGTGGGGTTAAAAAGCATGCTGCAATGGCTTTTGAGCTACAGTGCATACCCAAAGATTGATGTGCACTGTAGCTAAGAAGGTAAAAAAAAAACATTATTTTATTAAAAGTTATATTATTTTATTGTGCTGGTGGTAGTAGTTGCTGTTTATTGTAGTAGATATATTATTTTATTATTGTTTATATTATTTCATTGTGTTGAAGCTAAAACAAAACCACTAATGTTAGGTGTTTTGTAAAGTGAGGTAGTAAAATAAATAAAGTAGTTTTATGGTGCCAAATTACTAAATTTATGTTCCACCAATCTAGATACTGGAATGGTAGATGATCTAAACCACCCAAAACCACCCCCTATGGCTATGGACTATGGCTATGAGGGAAGACTCACACAACTCAAAAGGCTCCCACCTGACCCAAAGCTAATGTAAGAGCCTACCATCTCTCTCTTTCGTATAAAATTTGGTTTTACTTGTATTTCAAGAAAAATAAATACTGCAAAAATAGAAAATGATATACTACTTATTAATTATAAATTATAATGTACTCTCTATCTATATATTATTTTATTGTTGTTTATATTATTTTATTGTGTTAAAAGCTAAAACAAAACTACTGATGTTAGGTGTTTTGTAAAGTGAGATAATAAAATAAATAAAGTAATTTTTTGTGGTGTCAAATTACTAAATTTATGTTCCACCAATCTAATACTGGAATGGTAGATGATCTAGACCACCCAAAACCACCCCCTATAGCCATGGACTATGGCTATGAGGGAAGACTCACACAGCCCAAAAGGCAGGACCACCTGACCCAAAGCTAATGTAAAAGCCTACCATCTCTCTCTTACGTATAAAATTTGGTTTTACTAGTATTTTAAGAAAAATAAATACTGCTAAAATATTAAATGATATACTACTTATTAATAATAAATTATAATGTACTCTCTATCTATTTACTTTCCATTAATATATATATATATATATATAATATTGTATATTCCGTTAGAGCAGTCTCATCAGGTGTGTCAAATGCCAAATTTGGCACACCAAACACCAAAAACCATCCCTCATCAGCTCTTCCAAATCTCAAAAAATTTGAGACATAGCTACAGTACCGTCTCAAATATGAGACGGTATGGACAGCAATGCCAAACACTGTTTGGCTTATTTAATTCGTTTTTTCTCTCTCCTCCTATCCGATGTCTCTCTCTGTCTGCAATAGATTATTTTAATATATTATTTTAATATGTAGTAAATATTATTTTAATGTATAGAATTATAGTATAAAACATCTAATAAATGGTATGTTGTAAAATGATGTGCTAAAATGATAAAGTAGGTTTTTGGTGTGTCAAAATAACATTTTTTATGAGAGAGGTGATAAGAATGCTCTTACATTCTATTCTATTATTAACTCCCAAAAATAAATGGTTTATAAGAAAAGTAATAATAATTTTTTTAAAATTTTTAATATTTGGTGTGAAAAATGGAAACTAAAAAGAAATACTATATTTACATTATATAAAAAAAAATCAAAACATATTTGTTGTCTAAGATCAAAACAATCAAAACAGCAGAATTGAAAAATCAAAACAATCAAAAAAAACAATCAAAACATATTTGTTGTCTAAAAATCAAAACAACTTGTCTTCCTTAAAATCTAGGGGCCGTTTGGTATGACATTTTAACTAACACATTTTAGTTTTTAAACAATATTATACGTTTACACATTTTTTCACCTACATATCTTTTCAAAAAATACAAATAACGTTACTAGAACAACGTTACCAAACAGTTTTATTTGTAAACCAGCATAACTGAAAAAAAAAAAATCAAAGAATCACAAAAGAGAAAAAGAAAGGGCATTTACGTAATTAGGAAGTAGGAAAACAAAAGAAAGCTTGGATAAATAAAATGAAAATTGAGCAGAGAGATAGAGAGAGAGAGAGAGAGGTGGTCAGACTCAGAACAACACACACTTACCTTAGTTTTTGTATTTTGTTATTTTGGATTTGGAGGAGGAGGAGGAGGAGGAGCCTGGGGTGTGGGGTCCGTGACCGTGAGTGATGAGTGACTCCAAATTACTATTTCCTTTTTCCCTCTGAACTCTCTCTCTCTGCGGATTTCAATTTCCTCAGCAATAAAACCTTTTCCTTTTCCTGTGAAGCAATCAAAGCAAGTTTCTTGATCTCCGTTTTAGCTCTGGAATTCGGCAAAAAATGGCGAAGCGTGGATATAAGCTACGTATCCTTTTGTTTAGGGTTTTACTTTGCTTTTCTACTGAACTGTTGTTTCAGCTTCTTCTTCTTCTTTTTTGCTTTTGCATATTTACTTTGTTTCTCAGCAACTTAAAAGTAAAAGAAGCTTTAGAGTTTGTTTAATAAGTAAGTTCAGAAATCAGTTTACTGTTTGTGTGATTTGACTGAAAAAAAAAAAAAAAAAACAGAGGAATTTGTGGCTCATTCCACCACTGCCACTGTGAACTGCGTCAATATTGGGAAGAAGGCTTGTCGTCTGTTTGTAACCGGTGGTGATGACCATAAAGTTAATCTTTGGAGCATTGGGAAACCCAATTCTTTAATGGTAATAGGAGGAGGAGGAGGATACTTTCATTATATTTCTTGCTAAATTAATAATCAATTTTGTTTTTATACAGACCTTGTGTGGACATACAACTCCAGTTGAATGTGTAGCTTTTGATGAAGTTTTGGTGCTGGCTGGAGCTTCTAATGGTGTTATAAAGCTATGGGATTTGGAGGAAGTAAAGAGTTAAAGTCCATTTCCTTTTTCTTTTTCTTTTTTCATTTCATTATGCAATTAATTATGCTGCAGAAGATGAATATGAATGTAATTGTTATTGTTTGATTGCTATTCTCTAAGTGTAGTGGTTCGAACTCTTAGTGGACACAGATCCAACAACTGCAGTGCTGTTGAATTTCATCCATTTGGAGAGTTGTTTGCATCTGGTTCAGTGGATACTAATCTAAAGATATGGGATATTAGAAAGAAAGGATGCATTCACACATACAAAGGACACACTCGAGGCATTACTACTATCAAATTCACTCCTGACGGTCGTTGGGTAGTTTCTGGCGGATTCGATAACGTTGTCAAGGTCAATTAACAATAAAATTATTTTATCATCAATGTTAATGTTGTTTGCTGCTTTCTTCTTATCACACCGTCTATTGAACAGGTTTGGGATCTAACAGCTGGAAAGCTCTTGCACGATTTTAAATTCCATCAAGGTCACATTCGGTCCCTAGATTTCCATCCCCTCGAGTTTCTCCTGGCCACAGGTACAGCATCTGACTTGAAATTTTTTTTTTGTTTCTGTTTAGAGTGTAGAGGTTGTTAGTTTTTGTTGGTTATGTTAGATTTGTTTAGTTCCCTTCCCCCCTCTCCTTTCAAAAATAGAAGAAGCAATTTTCAACCTTTTATTGACCTGTTTTGTTTAACACTATATTTATGTCAAGTTAGCAACGTTTTTTTTTTTTTTTTAACATTTTGTCTCAAGTACATATAGATGTACCCATTCTTCTGATTTCCTTTTGTCTGCCTCCTGAAATAAGTGTATTCTCGCTAATTTGTTTATTTAGTAATTAGTAAGCTTTTTATAACGTATTAATATGATTCATTTTACAGGTTCAGCAGACAGAACAGTGAAATTCTGGGATTTGGAAACTTTTGAACTAATTGGATCTACTAGACCTGAGGTATCTGACATTATTTTTTCTTTAAAATGAAAGTTGCTTAGTCACTTTAAGTATCTTGGAAGTTCAATCTTATGCTGGGATTACCCTAAAATGCAAAAGACATGTACCAGGCCTCCTTTTCTTCTGTCCTCTATGCCAACCTTTTTTTTATTTATTTTTTTAATTTTATAATACTTGGATATGGATTGCATCCAATTTCTCTAACAAAATTAGTTACCCCTTTCCAGTCTACAGGAGTACGGGCAATCACCTTTCATCCCGATGGAAGGACCCTACTTTCTGGGTTGGAAGATAGTTTGAAGGTTTGGATTGTCATTGTCATGTAGTTTAATGAAATTGTATGAAGATGGTACCTAAACATCACATCCATGCTTGGAAATTGTAGGTTTACTCGTGGGAGCCTGTAATTTGTCATGATGCTGTTGATATGGGATGGTCAACACTTGGTGACCAATGCATTAATGACGGAAAACTTCTGGCTTGCTCATACTATCGCAATTCTGTTGGAGTTTGGGTAGCAGATATATCGGTACTGTTATCTTTCCTTGTAACTTTTTCCCCCTTTTTTCTTATCTCTTTAATTTTCTCTGTACCATTAAGTCAATTTAAGTTATATTCTTTATGGCAGCTTATTGAGCCATATGGGTCTACTTCAAGACCTGAGCAAAATGACCATACAGAGCAGAAAATTAATCTTAATTTCCAGGGAAGTCATTCTTCAGAGAAAGGAGGAACTGGTATCAGGTCAACTTCAGGCTTGCGGTGTATGTCTCCGGATTATGAGACAAAAGAGATAAAGAACATATACGTGGATTGTAAGTTGTTATTTGTCTTTTTAAGAAATGTTACACTTTGAAACAATTGATTATTCAACATAAGTCCTCAATTCTTAATATCATAAACATGATCCACATCCAAGAATGTAGAACTTTTGAGGGGTCCCACAACTTATAAATATGGAGTATCAAAGCTGCTTAACAAACATATAGAAAAAGAGGAGGAAAAAAAAAGGATTAGAAAACATATATAAAAGAAAATGTTGTGCTAGTTATGAGTTTGTATTTAAACTCATTCTTACCCCCTCCCCACCCCCCAAGTGTTAAAGTACGTCATTTATAGCATATGTTGGAAATTGGCTTGGTTTGCCCCCAGTCAGAATTTGAATTCCTTATTCATCATCTTTTCAGAAAGTTTATTATGGTTATTCTCTTACATGCATTCAAGTTTCTAGATACTGGGTGTTTTTTGTTGGTTTTTCTTAATCAATGGAGGAATGGAGGTCTTGGCCTGGTTTAGCCAACCATAGGTTAGAAGAGTGCAGTGTTAAAGCAAAGAGTGACAGTGGTGATTATCAAAAAGTTGTAGCATCCATAGTGCCTACAAAATGCTCAAGTATATTAACTTTTATGTAATTGTATAAATACTTATGTCAAAAGTATTATAAATTATTGTAATTGCACCTAATGAGCTAACTTAGCATAATAGTTTCTAGATGAATGTAGGTTAATGATCAAGGCCCAAATCTGTTTGCTTTTATCATATTGAAAGTTTTGATTACAAGGGGCAGAATCATTACTTCTCTATAATCTTTGAATCTCCCCTTCCCCTCCCTTTGGAGCCAAAACTTAAGGGGGGGAGGGGGGGGGGGGGGGACTTCTATATAATCCATTAGTATTTGAAAGGGTATCGACAAATTGCTGTCTTTTGCAGCAGATTATGTACCTTAGACCCAGAGACTAGTATAGTCCAGCCCATGTTAAGTGTGGGTACAGCTTGCATCGAGAAAACTGCACCTGAAGGCATATTGTAGCTTGTGTTCAATTGTGGTCAAAGTTTAGCTGGCTTTTTTATTCTGAACTAAGTCTGGGCTTGCGTAATTCAGAGCTGTTCTGGTTTCTGATCTATGGAGATAGGGATTTGGTTCTACCCAAGTTAATATGATGTCAAGGCCTAGGAGGCTAGGACATTGAGAAGGTATACTGAAGATGGAAATTTGCATAGGAGTTTAATTTGACACACAAGCGCTAATCTAAAAAGTGATCTATTATGGATATGTCAATGCTTTTTTGGCATTTATTTCCGTCATTTTAATCCAACTTTCCCTGATGTGCTGTTTTGTCTTCTTTTCAAAGCTACTGGTGGAAAGCCTGTTGCTTCACAGAGAGCTGAGTCCTTCAATTCTCCAAAAGTGGCACCCCCATTGGATTCAAAGGATATGAGTTGTCTGCCATCTCAGAAGCAGAGTCCTTCAGTAGGTTTGAATGCAAGATCTTATGAAAAAGCGCTTGATAAGTCCTTTGTTGTTCCTAGCATTGTACCTAGGGACGGTGCTGATGGAGGAGATGGGGCAAATTCTGGAAAGGAATCCATAAGCTTTTCAAGGACAAAACGTGGAATGTTGCTCAGACCAGCTCATGTTCGGAGGCCATCAAATAGTAAAATTGAGGTCGAGAAGCTGCCAGAAGTTGTTGAATCTGGAACTTTGAGCAATGTGATGAGCAATTTAGATTGTGCAATAAATTCAAACTTCCAATCCAAATATGGATCTGAAGATGGATCTAGAGAATCCTGTGAGGATAAACATTCTAATATCAAGATTGTTACTGAAAAGCTTGACAAAATTTTGTCACCACGAACACCGTCTAATCAGGAAAGCTGTAAGTTCTTGTACTATAGTGCCATCTGTTTACAAATGAAATATAAATATATTTTGTCATTAATTTGTCCTGTTTATATTTTATTCCTCTAGCCCATCTACTTTCTATCCACACAAATTTTCCCATTAATGTGTTTGCTAGCTGATGATCTCCATTTACCCATTGAAGCCTTAACTCAAAAATCTTTGGGCACTCAACTGAAGTTTTGTATCATTTTGCTTTGTCAGACTGCAGTTAGTTAGCATTAAATGTCTTGCAACACATTAAATGTAATCAGTCACTCTTATGTATGCAAAGAATTTGTCTTCTACGCATATTATGAAACCACTTTGTCACAGTTTTTGCAACTATTACTTTCTAATAGATGCAGTCATTTTTACTTATTGTTTTCTTGTATAGCCATTCGGTACAATCAAGGCCGGTTCTATACCGGCTCTATAGTATAGGCAAAATGAGGCGGTCGCTTGAGGCCTCCAAGTAAAAAAAAAAGGCCCCCAAATTTTAACCAATAGGGTTATTTCTTTCATTGTAATAGTATCAATTAAATCCAAATATTAGCTAATTAATAAAATAATATTTTTTATCAAATGAAAAACAAGAAAAAAAAAAGAAAAAAGAAAAAGAGAAATGTTATGTCCGTAACATTTTTCACAATACTTTCACAACAAATCTTAAGGGGGAGTTTGGTTCGCTGTGATGTGTCCTTGATGTGATGCACATTACGATGATGTAATATTAAAGTTTTTGGTTTATTTTATTTTTTCTAATATTACCATAATCTATAAATACAAAATATATCACATCACCTTAATTTCATCATCTTCCTAAACAATGTGATGTTGTATTCTTGTATTAAGATTACCTTAATGTAAGATTACAATAATGTAATATTACAATAATGTAATATTACGGTGTAATGTAACACCACGGCGAACTAAACGCCCCTTAAGTTGCAAGTTGTTACTAGCTATTATTGGTGGAAAAAAAAGTAATTTTAGTGTTGGATTCAAATTAGAACCAGTAACAACTTAACATTTAGGATTTGTTGTCAAAATGTTATGAATGAAGCACTTCTTGAAAAAGGGGGAAAAAAAAAGAGCAATATACAAAAAATTTCACAACATTTTTCACTACACTTGAGTTGGCAAACTTTTATTAGTTCAAATCTAAATCCACTGTTAATATCATTTTTTAACTTACCACTATCAATTGCCGCATCAACAAGTGTAAAAAGTTTTGTCAAATTTTTTGTGTATATAGACTTTCTCAAAAAAACAATTATATGTAGTTCATGTTAATTAGTAATTTTGTATCTAAAACAAGATAATAGAGTTTAAGTAATATTAAAAAAAATATATTAAATTTTTTTTTTTAAAAATATATAAAATGCCTCAATTCAGTTTTCGCTTTAGGCCCCCAAATGCATCAAGCCGGCTCTGGGTACAATATCTAATTCCACCCAATTTTCTAATATTACATAATGTAAAGCATGCTGCTTTCAGCTGACTTTCAAAATTTTCCCGTATTTCTAAAACATTTGAGTCTTTGATCATATATTTTGCCAACACCAGAATTAGAACCTCTCTTTTAGTTCAAACCTAGTACTGTACAAAGAGGCGTATGGGCCATTCTGTTAGTGTTTTCCTCCAAAATCATAAATTGTAAATCCTATGGTATCTCTTTTAATGCTTGCCCCTTCAGTACCTTTTCTTTTGCCTCGATATCAGGTTAGCTGATGAACAACAGTTACTATTCCTTAATTAGTAGTGGTTTTATTGATGATCTATGATATAGCTTTATTCTCTGTTGATGGAAATAAGTAGCTTTCATGTTATGTTTCAGGTGATGAATCCCTTAATTGCAGCAAAGGGATAAGCCCTGTTAAAATGGTCAATGGAGGTTTGCCATTGCTTACCAACTGCTTTATTTTATGGAATATACAAGTGGGATGGATCTTGACTCTTTAAAGAATTTCATTTGGCAGTTGCAGTTGTACAAGGAAGGACCCGCTCTCTGGTTGAGAGGTTTGAAAAAAGAGAAAGATTTAATAGTATTGAAGATCAAGCATCTACTATGTCTCGTGTGATACCTGAAGCAGATAGAACTCCCACTTTGGTGGTAAAACATTTTGACTCTTTAAAAGCTTTTCTAGACTATTGTCTATAGCCATTTGTCAACAGTGGCATCTCTGCTGAGTTTGAGAATTCAGATTTTCATAGTTTAGGTCCCTATTAATATATAGGAGGAAATTTTCAACAAGTAGGTTTTTTCTTTTGCAAAATAATTCAAAATTTCATTAGGTATATATAGAAAAGTCATTGGAAGGACTTTGCTGCTAACATATAATCAAGAATATTTGAATTGAATTATCCCTCAATAATATTTCTTTCTTGGGAAACCTTCCGTTTACTAATCCAAAATGGTTCAGATCATCTGATGATTGCCATTTCTTTTCACCTTTTAGATAATGTGGAGAAATCAATTTGTGAATTGGTTAAAGATATGTATCTGGAAATTGGGGGTAAAAAATCTGCTCTTGTTTTCCCTAAATTCTCTTTTTATAGGAACACATTATGACTTACTGTGTATTTCCTTGAAAATATTCAGTTGAAGATGCAATTCAAATGAGACTGGAAATTTTCTGTTAACCAGTGGGAGATTAATTGTTCTTGAAACATTTACATAGAAAGATAAACTTACATGTGTATGCAATGTCACTTTTGGTTAACTAAAGCTGTTTACTTTTTGTTTCACATTGTTTTCTAATTAACAGAAAGGAGGACCTCAAACTTCTGGAAGGGACTCACCATCTTCAAATGATAAGGATGTTACCGAAGATCTCATGCAAACTCATGAACTATTCCTAAGTACCCTTCGCTCTCGCCTAACAAAATTACAGGTAACCTTATTTCTTGAAGTCAACTTGATTAATTAAGTGATGACATGCAACCTATTGCTTTACTAGTAATAATAAAAGGAAAAAGTTTTCCTACAAACTGGTTTGAAGAAAAGTTTCTCCAACCCACTATGTGGCAATTGATGTTAGTTGCATGACCTATTTAATGAGTCATGTGACATGTTTAAATAATGCATGTGGATGGTTTTATGAGTAGCCATATAATGGGTTGGAGGAAAACTTTGTCCATAATAAAATGTTTTCTAGTAGTAGTTATGGTCCCTGACATGGACTAATTCACGCTATAAAGATAACCTCTGGAAGCTTGATGTGCTGAATTGTCCATGGATGTATTGCAATTTAGAATGTTATATTAGCTCTGCAGTATATAAAATGCATCTAGCTCTATGTAATGATGGAAAAGACTTCTTGCTGGTACAAAGAGTGGAAAGAGAAAAATGAACCAACCTTCACCATGTGTTGTTCAAGTACCTTAATTTATTTTAATTGAAACTTTGTTCTAAAGTTGCTTTTACCCTGGAAGTTACTCGTTATAATGTGAACTTGCAGGTGGTGCGACATTTTTGGGAGCGCAATGATATTAAAGGTGCTATTAGTGCACTGATGAAGCTTCCAGATCTTTCTGTGGGTATTTATTTGAAAAAGTTCAAGTGTATTTTTTTTCTAATGATCCCACTAGTAATTAATGTTTTTTTCATGCATATTTGGTTGTTCTGATCATCATTTGATCCTGATACAGGTGCAAGCTGATGTGATCAGTGTTCTCATGGAAAAAATGGAGATTCTCACCGTAGATCTGTTTTCTTGCTTGCTTCCTGTGCTTTTGGGCTTGCTGGATAGCAAGGTAGAAAGGTAATTCTTTCATGCATAAGATGGTAAGCAAATTCATAATGCTAGGGACTGGAAGATGTTTGGCCTAGGACTTTTTACCATCTTAGTGCAGTCCTCACCCTATGAGGGCCAGGACCCTGCAACTAGAGCTGGATTATCTGAAGTAACGTGAATTTTCTCACATGGTTCATAATAAATTATATATTGAGCTCCCATGATGAGAAAACCATATTCTTCAGCATGATTTCATTTTACTTATTTGGACTCCAGCCCATAGGTTGTTGACATTTTGGCAATGTAATTTTTAGGGGTAGGTATTAAACCTTGAGAAGAGGGGGGGGGGGGGGGGGATGATGCTTAATCTAGGTACAGAAGTACTTTTACACAACATTTTTTAACAAAAACAAAAACAAAATACGCCAATGTTTCTTCTAACACAACTCTGAGCGCGCTTGTACTGTTTTAGATGAATCCTTCTTGAACATCTTTTGCCTGACATTTTAGTATTGTCATCGAATGGTGTTGTTAAATGACGTTTATATTAGGTCCTGTTTAATCTACCATAAATGCTAGATCGCAGGGGTGGGGGAGTATTTAACCCAAATTATATTGGAGTTGACAGATAATTTCTGATAGATATTTTATTACGCTGAAAATGTTACAGGCATGCAAGTTTATCATTGGAGATGCTATTGAAGCTTGTTGCAGTCTTTGGACCAGTAATACGCTCAACCGTTTCAGCACCTCCAGCAGTTGGTGTTGATCTTCATGCAGAGCAAAGGTTTTATTTTTTTCAAAATAATATGGACATTTTCCTTTTAGATTCTTGTGTGGGTAAGAGTTAATGAAACTTATTTGGTGTGATGAACCTACTTTATTTGAAAATTTGAGCACAGGCTAGAATGCTGCAACCAGTGCTTTATCCAGATGCAAAAGATCCAGAAAATTCTTCCAGCTCTTGTAAGGTAAGCATGTCATCTTGAGTTTCACAATTCACAAAGTGCCATTTGATGGAAATGGTAATGGCTGAACTTTGAAGTTTTCATTTTAGGATTTAGAAATTATTGTTGTTAAATTACCGATTCTCCCAAAAGCGTAAGCTATTAGGAAATGATGAATTTAATCACTTAACCATAATTCTAACACTCCCCCTCACGTGTAGACCTTAAATTCCCCCTTAATAAGTCAGGCCCAACATGTGGGATTTTTAAAATTTAAAATGGGAGGTAGAGCAAAGACAGGGATCAAACTCAAGATCTCCTATTTTGATGGAAATGGTTTCTCTCCAAAAATGCTTCAAACTCCTCTCTATCTTTTTATTGGATGCGAATTTAGAAAATCTAACCATCGGATTGCATGTTTTTATTATATCCTCCATGCTTACAAAATTTCAAGTGGATCAAAGATCAATAGCTTTGTCATCAATTAAATGTTTAAATTTCAAGTTTTTGTAGTCTAAATTTATGCATAAAAAATAAGTTTATTAATCGAATAGTAAATAACATCTGATTTGAATGAAATTTGATATGTATGTCAAGAACATAACGGTTTAGATTTTCAAAATTCACATCCAATAAAACCTTGTCGTCCGTATTGCAGATTTCTACATTGGAATTGGAAGGGTTAGAGAATTCTCACCAATTGAATCTATCATGATTGAGGGATGGCTAAAACCCTAGGCCTTAGTTTTTTATTTTAGTGAAGTCAGAAAAATTTAGCAATTTGAAGTAAATTGATTTCAGGGATGGCCAAAAATCTTCTTCATTTGACTTTTATTAGTTCCTCTCTGTCTCTCTCTTCTGTCCTGAAGGCCAAACCACAAATCCTTTAGCTATGTTATGTGTGTGTAGCATCTTTTTCAGCTTCATTTTGGCATACTGAATCTTTCCTGGTCATTTTGTGAGTCCATTGACACCATTGCTTTTGACATGTGGAATGCATGTCTCCTGGGCGTCTGATTAATTTTCCTTGTTGCAAATTTAGCAATTGACATATAGAAAGTCAGCCTTTATTCGCTCTTGATTTTCCTGCAGGAAGGGTGGTTTGCTGGCAAAATGTGCTCAGGAATTGAATCTAGTTCTTCAAGAGTAATGTTAATTCTGCCATGCAAATGAGTTTTTGCAATTGTGGGGCGGCGGCTCAACTGATACCCTTTGATGGGACTGCATATAAAATACTACACTTCCAAATGAATTACAGTTTCTCATGTCTCACAATTTTTTCCCAATGCTTTCCTACCTTTGTGTCATCATCCTTGGCGTTTGTCAGTAAAGAGCACTAAAGCTTAATGCAACATTTTAAGCCTGGTCTTCTGGTAGTGCATAATCTCCTAATTTTGATTCTTTAATTCTGGAGATTATCGTTTGTATCTTGGGTTCAATTGTATGTAATTGTAATCATGTGCCAATTCAAAATTCATCTGTAATATTCAGCTATATATATATATATATATATTTTATTCTCCAAACTGCAGCAGTTTATTTATGTATTCAAATTCTTTGTGAATGGGAAATGCAATTCTAATCGAGTTATAAGGAAACTTTTAGGATTGAGGATTGAAGCTGCTACATTATTAGACAGTCTAATCAAATTAGTACACGCTATCAAAATGCTAGGCCAGAACTCAGTTGGGATTCATTCAACTCATTAATTAAAATTTTATTTATTTATTTTTTAACCAGTTATAATTAGAGGGGGAAAAAAAGAGAGAAATGGCAAGAGTCATGTTACTAAACAAGAAAATTCCTCAAAAGTTCTGGGAAGAAGCCGTGAACACTTCATGTCACATTGGTAATAGAATATTCTTCCGAGTGGGAACAAAGAAGACCGCTTATGAGATTTGGAATGGAAAGAAGCCGAGAGTAAAGTACTTTCGAGTGTTTGGAAGCAAGTGCTACATTCTAAATGATCTGGAGAACTTGCTGCGAAGGATATCAACCCTTTGGGGATAACAGCATGCGAAGAGGTGAAACTAGCCATTGTCCAACTTGGCTTTATATATTTTTTTTTTCATTTTGTATTTTTAACGATTAGGTTGTAACACTGTTTGTTTCGATGGAAAATATTGTGTAAAGATAGTTTTTAATTTTTTATATTTTCAAGTGTTTGTCTTGATGGAAAATATTGGGTAAAGATAGATTTTAATTTTTTATATTTTTAAGTGTTTGGTAGTATTAGAAAAAATGAATTAAAGGAAAACTATCTTTAGTCACATAAAAAGTATGACTTATTTTAGAAATTGTTTTCTACTAATTTTTTTAGAAAACAACTCTATCTCACAACAAGCTAAATAAGGAAAATTGAGAGATTGTTTTTCAACTCATTTAAGGTTGTTACCAAATATAGGAAAATGAAATAATTTTATAGAAAACTAGTCGCTAACTCGTGTGATGCACGGGCTAGTTTTAAATCAAATGTTAACATGTTCAGGTTTAAACATCTCTTTAATTTCAATTATTGAAAGCTAAATTGGCTCTAATATAAGATGAAACATGTAATATTATGAAGTAATATTAAATATGAGATAAATACAAACATTATGAAGTAATATATTACAATAATCATAATGTGCTCTTACATTTGGTTTAATAAGTATTACAAAAGAACCCATGCAATGCTACTAATTTTTTTAATTAAAAATAAGTAAAAATTTTATCTATAATAGAAGGACATGAAATATCATTACTGTCCCAAAAGATGACACATACACCACAAAATCATTTGGTTGCTTGTTTAGCCAATCAAATAGCAAGCCATTTTTGGACGAGTTACCTGATTGTGTTATTATTGGACCAACTGGGTTCACTGGTCTTTTTAATACATAACCAAATAGTTTATCATCTCTCAAAGCCGCAACTGTTTTAGGCTGAAGCTCCTCCCAACAGTTTTTTATTTGTACATATTGGGCAAATGTCCCAATACCATGTATTTTTTGCTATGGCTTTTTTTATTTTTCAATTTCATTTATTTCATGACTTCCACTAAATATTCAATGTATTCATTATATTTAAAAAACATTGAAGTAAAGCTGTATCCTCAAATAACTAAATATAAGAGTTTAATTCCTCTCTGTTTCAATTTAAAACCAAATTGTGCATAAAGTCAAAAAAATTTCCTTTGTTCCTATATGTCTTTAGTACCAAAATCACAAATCCATTAAAACCAAATTGTGCATAGAAAATCTTAGAGATTGAAATACAACTTTAAAGTGTTTTTTTGTATCTTCTTCCTTTGTTGCTTTGTAGTAGTCCATGAATATGCCCTTTTGTTTTCCTTGAGTACAGATGTTGGTGTGAGTTGCACATTGCTTTGAACATCAAGTTTTTGAAATTTTGTACAATCACCATCTTCTTCAGTTGAAAAGTTGTTGCTACATTCATTTGAAGTTTCACTGATGTAAGCCTGGCAATAGAACAGGTTGAGGAATGTATTACAACATATACATCTTAAATATCATATTTGTAATTTTGCTAAATTAAAGAATACATACTTCTGTCATTTTATCAAGCTGAATTGCTTTGTTAGTTTCTTCAAAAGAGTCAAAAAGTTTCTTGACGGTGTAGAAATCCCATCCATACTTGAGATTATAGTCATTTAGTTGTATTAGGAAAACAAATTGTTTTCCTTTTAGATTTTCTATTTTCACAAGAAGGATGACTTCATCGGGCTCCTAGCAAAAGTAACATTTTTCAAATTGTACATTCAAGTAAAGTTTAGTAAATATTAAATACTAATTTTATCTTTCACATTCTCACCTCTAAAGATTTGTTCAAAAGGTATTTCGCTGCTATGTTGAGTAATTTTTCTGCTTTTGAATCAAATAAAATGAATGTGGCCATTCCTGAGCTATCTTCAACCTTTAATTGAATTCTATACCTGATAAAAGAAATGACATATATAATGTTAATATCATATTAGTTATTGTGTATTTTAATATAAAAAGTAGACATTTTCATTTTGTGTACCTTGGGAATGGGAAGCATGCCTTTTTGTTGCAATTGTCGCACCATAAAAAGTTTTCTCTTGACTTTACCTTTTTATGACATACTTCGCAAGAGATAAAGTACCAACCAGAATTATCTATGTCAGTGTTTATAATCTTTCCTTGACAGGTAAAGATAGTTTCCTAGAAATTGAATTTAATATCAATCAATTCATAATTTTATAGTTAAATTTTGTAATGGCAGGTCTATAGTTCATAAAGCAATGTTAAGGACACAATGTTATTGTTGAAGGTTTTTTTTTTCTTACCTCATTATCAGAGTCCCACATAATTTTTGTTATTTCACTTATGGTTCTTCTGTTGATGTTCATCTCTTCTTGAATTGTCACTTGTGATTTGAATTGCTTTGGCATTTGTACTATTGGTTGGTTATTTTCCACCAGCCTATTATATTACATAAAGATATTAGACATAGTATTGTAGAGACTATAAATATATTAAAAATGTGAATCCAAAACAAAACACTTACTGATCTTTGAATTCAGCAGTCTCAGGAATGTCCAAATCAATATAAACCCTTGTTCCACTTGTTGACAATAAGTTATACTCTCCTGCAATGCACGGGATTCATTAGAAAAAAAAGTACATTGAAGTTTTAATGGAATCATCATAGTATTGTAGAGACTGTAAATATATTAAAAATGTGAATCATGTAAAAAAAGTAACAAATAGATTTCAAAAGTAATGATACCACATAATAATAAAACATACACAACTTATTTTAAAAGGCTAATATATCACAACTCAAAAAACTTGACTATTGCACGTGTCCTTCTAGGAATTACTGCATTCTAATTTGCAAGTTGCAAGTTGAACTTCTTTTTGACAGGACCTTATTAAAAAGACTCATTATCCACGCACTGCCAAAACAACCTTCATATCAAACAAACACTTTCCCATATTTTGTGCCACTTAGACTTTTTTACTTTAGGCCTTAAAAGGACTCCAAAACCTTCCTTAACGTACACCCCTTTATTGTCACATGGGAAACATGTCTATCACCAGGATCAAATAGTGAAACTAAGATGTGCCAAGACACCAATATTATAGTGTGATCATCCCACACCTTTCAAAGTAATAATAGCCCAAAAAGCATAAAGTTTGTGAGATCTCTAAAAAGAAGTTAAAACAAACAAAAAGGGATAGTGAAGTCCTCTCCAAGAATAAGAACTCAATTACAGATACAAAAGAAACACAGCTAAAACAACACATATTAAAATAATAACCCAACAGTAAACTGTTGAAGTTACAGAAACCAATAACTATCACATAAACAGCTGAATAAATCCCTCTAGAATTACAAAACAGCTGACTTTACCATCTGTTGCAAATGCAATTCACAGAGTTCCATCTTTGGGATAGCCCAAGACAACAAAGCCCCACATTCTAATACTGGTTATAACGTATCACACCACTTAATTCCAAGATACATCTTTCAATTTATGATACAAAAAAGAAAATAAAGCTCAATACAGAAAATTTTATCAATATATACTCAAAAACATTTTGCAAAAAATAGAAAATTGACCCAAAACCACCTACTCAAATCAATAATGCTTTAACAAAAGAAAATTCCCAAGTATATGTATAATGGTGTTTTTGTTAAGGAGTGAAAAGAAGTGGAGCAACTATTATGACAAAGAATTCCATTAGCGTAATCATATTTATAATGAAAGTGGCAGAACACAAAGTGCTTTAGAAAATACCAGGTCTTGACACATAGGTGGCTAAGAAAGTGAGTCCACTTAGAAGCACTTTGCTTCATGGAATGGGATATAAAGCATTCAAACTAAAAAGAATTTGCAAGCTCAATCCATGCTTAAAAATCCAAACTAAAAGAAACCTAAGAAATCCAAACTATTCTAAGTCTGAACTTAAAACAGTCAAAACATAAACCATGAAGCTGTATTTTTTCTGCAATAAAACATTCATAGCTTTTTAGTTGGGTGTAAAGAACCTAAAATGAAATAAATTAAGATCCTCCATTTATAAATTGCTTTTTGAGCTACCGTGCACTACATTAAATGGATCAAGATCCTCCATTTGCAAAACTAATATAACTGAATTAGTGATATATTGTGTACTGGTGACTCTGTAGATATGTCCCCACATAATGAATCATCAATCACTGCAAATGATGTTACAGTTAAAGACATGGAGGTAATCTTTTAATTTTTGCCTATTTCTGAATTATCTTTATGGTAAAAATTAAATTGAGTGAGGCATCCATGCTAACCCATACAAAGTTTGATGTCCATCATCTCTTCCTCAATAGGATTCTGTTCTAGGCCCCAAACCAGCTCCCACTCCAAAATTTTCAAATTCACAAATAATAATAAAAATTTCCAACCAAATTCAAAATTATAAAATCTACAGGGCATTCAATAATCAAATAGAAAATTACAAACTAAATCTGAGTTTCCAGCCAGTTATACAACTTCTTAATTGGATGCTTACATAATAATTCAGCCAAAATACTTTGTATTTCAAACAATTGGATGATTTCTTATGTAGTTCAGAATATGGTTATAAAAGAGAAATAGAAAAGAGAAACGAACTTGCCTTTAAAAGTCTTGATAGTCAAACATGTAGCTATTATGATAAAAGGGCCTGGATTTTCAGTAAAGAAGCTCTCCTCAACTTGATTTGCAATTGATCCCCAAAGTGTAAGTTTTATTTCATTTCCTCTGTTCAAATTTTCCAATGTTACAATGTAAGTTCATATAATATAAGTGCATGTATTGGCTTATCAAAAATAAAAAGAATAAAAAGCGCATGTATTGAATTTTTTTTATTTAATTAAGAAAAGACATACTCTATAGTCATGACATTTATGTTTCTCATCGAGACATTTGATCCTTTGATGCAAGGTTGCTCAATCGGTCCAACACCAATCACATTTGCAATGATATCTAGGCATTACAAAGATGTGTATGTAATTATTTTCATATATAACAATATTATAATGCATAATTATTAAAAAATTTAATATAACGCATAATATATAAAGAGATACCTGATAGCTGGACATGTTTATTAACGCGTTCATGTATTTTATTGTAGTCAACAAATTCGAATTTATGACGCGGTATATCAACATCAGTCTCCTTTATTTCCTTTATGCTAGTTTTCAATGTGAACATGATCTTGAAGTCACTGTCTACTGGTCTATACAATGCATTGCCATCAACCACTTGAAAATAAGAGAGTTCATACAATTTTCCTTCTTGCAGAAGAGGCTTGAACTTTTTAGCAATATTATTTCGAATGATTGCATGTATTGCATTATTCTGCAAGTAAAGTGCATCAGTTTTATATAGATAGAGTTCATGGTTTATATAATGATCGAACAATATTAAAAGCTATAGAAGAAAAACAAACCTGCTCATCGATTAAAGTCATATCTAAACTAATAATATCATTATTTTTTGAGTTGATTGCATTCGACATCCTTGATATTCTGATCTTGACTTTCCAATTTTCTTTGTGTTTGTCTATACAAAGCTGATTAAGGAGAGAATATTGCATCATCTTGGATCCCTACCTGTATAGATTAATAAATTTGAAAGTTTATAAAAATTCAAACTTTGATTTAGATACTTCATAGAATAAAACAAAACAAAGCAGTATAACAAAGACACCAAAATGTAATTAGCTTGTTAAAGATAGAAAATAGTAATTAGCTTGTATAATTTAACAAAATAGTAAGCATATACTAAGTGGCTAAATCAATTTGGAGGAGATAAACAAAAAAATAAATAATATATAAAATTATGTTACCTTTATTAGTTGGTTTCTTGAGTCAAAGATTGGTAAAAACTTCTTTATACACAATATTTTTTGTTTCAGACTCTTTTTCAGTCTCATCGTTAATGATGAGGAATTTTAGTCCTTTTCTGCTTGTAACTCTGGACACTGCAACGTACAATTGCCCATGACTAAAAACAGGTTTTGGCAAATACACTCCAACATGTTGCAATGATTGTCCCTGGCTTTTATTTATAGTCATTGCAAAGCACACTGAAATTGGAAATTGTCGTCTCTTTAAAACGAATGGCCATTTTGAATCACTTGGAGATAATGTTATTCTTGGAATGAACACACGTTTGCCTATATTAGTGCCAATTATGATTTCTGCTTCTATCACCCATGTAGCCAATCTTGTTATAATGAGTCTTGTTCCATTACAAAGACCTTCATTCCGATTAAGGTTTCTAAGCAACATTACAGGCAAACCTATTTTTAATGTCAGTTTATGGTTTGGCAATCCTGGAAATCTTAACGTGTTCAAAAATTCAATAGTATACAGGATATCTTGGTCAGAAACATTTGAAGAAGCCTTCCATATAGAATATGAACTTAGATATTCATGAACTTCTCCATTTAAGGATGACACAATGTAGTCATTTAGTTCTTCTACAACTTCATTTGTAGGGGTGAGAATTGCCCTATCCTGTAGGTAACTTGGATTTGTGTATTTAATTTCCAAACCTGGATATGTGTTGTCAATAATATCTTGCATTGGATTCTCTGAAGGTTGGATAATCAGATCACTTGGAATTGAAATGTTGTTATCCCCATCTCCTTCTCCCAATTCACCATTACCTATTTTAAGAATCCACTCACTAAAGTCCTTTATAGATGATGTTTCTATTCCACTTATATTGTTCTGTAGAATCCTCATATTTGTTCGGAGTTTAAAGACATGACAATCATTCCATAGATATGACTCGCTAATTGAGGATTGGACTATATCTTCTCATCTTCCCTTTCTCACAACTGGAAGTATTTGTCGAAAATCACCACCTAGAACTACAACTTTACCACCAAAA
The DNA here is from genome assembly GCA_030021035.2 of Notholithocarpus densiflorus. NCBI lineage: Eukaryota > Viridiplantae > Streptophyta > Magnoliopsida > Fagales > Fagaceae > Notholithocarpus > Notholithocarpus densiflorus. Next base: position 790,326 of record JARYZH020000016.1, on the reverse strand, counting down.
GGTTTTTCAGCATTTTGAGGATCTTCAAATTGTAGTATATCTCGTAACATGCGGTCAACAGCTTCAAAACAATTCCTATGTGCCATCAATGCTTCATCCCAAAGTATAATACTTGTTTTTGAGAGAAGTTCCGCTGCTTGTGTTCTTCGCTTTATGTCACAGGTAGAGTCATCATTTACATTAATTGGGATATGAAATCTTGAGTGAGCAGTCCTTCCACCAAGAAGCAACAAAGCAGCAATTCCTGAAGACGCAACAGCAAGAGCAATTTTGCCTTTTGATCTTATACCAAACAGGTTGGTTCTATAAAGATACGTTTTACCCGTTTCACCGTGTCCATAGCATTCCCCCTCTTTTAGTAGCAACAGCTTCCATTATAGAATTGTAGATTATCCTCTGTTCATTGTTTAGGCCAGAAATTAGGATCTCATGTTCTCTTTTCAAACTTGATACATCATACGACATTTCTTCTTGAATAAGTCTATTCCCATTCTGAATAAGATCCATATCTGGCTGGGGCATTTGTGGATAATCTCTAAGTGATCTTCCATATTGTTGGAGGATTTGTTCAATTTCATACAATCCATAATTTCTCAATTGGTCATCTGATAAGATTAGTTCTTGGAATTGGAGGATACGCCTTTGCCTATTTAGTATATCTTCTGTAATTAGTTTCCAGTTGGATTCCCAATGACTTAATGGATTAGCTATTTCACAGAACAATAGCATTGTAACAAATAGTTGACGCAATTGTTGCCCACTAGCCCAATTCGAAGCTTCAATTAGGGAATCATGCCATCCTTTGTCATCATCAAGAAGTCCAAGTGCATAACAGGCTTCCTTATAAGTTGGATAAGTAACATCGTTTATAGTCCTTAATTCTTTAAAGTTTCTTGGACCTTTGACAATGTTAAACAACATTCTCAAATAAAAAATTTCTCCATTTGAAGGATGTGCGTAATACACTCTTCCAATACAATATTAAGATTTCCTTCTTTGCCATTGCTTGTCATTACTATGCCATACCCATTTTGTAGGAAATTCAGCATAAGTCAACTCTCGAGCATCTTCAAAAGCCTCATTTGTTTTCATCCATTCTGTAAACTTTGTTTCTTCAATACCAGGTATATTTAAAACATTATCCAAGCTTGTATTTTCAAGATAAATGATGGGATGTTCGTCTTCCAAATGAAAGTTTAATCTTTCAACAGGTGGATATCGAAACTGAATTGGAAATTCAAATATTCTCCAACATGCTTCAGAAGCTGAAATATATCTACAATCCAAGTATGCTTTTGTCTCATCAACAACAATGTTGGTCTCTTGTCCATCACTCCCAATATTTGGCAAATTATCTTCTACAACAACTATTGCTCTATCTGATCCCTTGTTTATATATTTAAACAAATATTTGATCGATCGAGATTTGTTACACCATTCTACATTCAAATGAGATTGGTACTTCACCGAAAGATCTACATTATAAGGTACAACATATCGGTTATCCAAAAGAATTCCGTTCTTCTCTATTGTTTTTCCATCATTTCTCTTTCTATATATTGGGAAGCCTTCTTCATCAATTATTGTTTCTTCATAAAATCTTTTTGGAAAATGTTTTGTACATTTACCATTTATCATGCACGGTAATTTCGGTTTTGCAGATCCACATGGCCCATGCATCATAAATTGTTTTACAGCTTCATTAGCAACAGGATCCTCATCTAGATCTGGTATCTCAGCCATAATGATACCGTCAATGTCTGTTGGACTTGGACACTTATCCTTTGGATCCAAGAATAGAAGAATATTTGCATGTGGGAGTCCTCTTTTTTGGAATTCAATTGTATACACAATTGCAATAACTCTTCCAAAATGAGATTTATGCCTCAAATCATGTAATAGTTCATCCAATTTTATCTTAAAAACCCTTGCTACAATATCTGGCTGATCCTCATATTTCAGGCCTTTTATAAATTCCAAAGAATGATTGATTTATGGCCATTTTGGATTGCAAGTAAATGTAAGAAATAAATCTGGGTAACTTGCCCATCTACATATCGCCATTGCATCTTGATAATTTTGAACCAACTACCTTGGACTTCCAGTAAATGAGGATGGTAGGACTATTCGTTTGCCTACAGTAATGGGATCTGTATCACCACGAAGAACGGCATCTTTCAAACCATAGTACAACTTTGACCTCAATTGTTTTTGATTGAATCTAACCCATTGCAGTCTTTCTTCTTCGATAGAAGTGTATGAATCCACTATAAATTGTTGAAAAAGCCTTCTACCAAGCAACAGTGTCTTGACCTCATGAAAGCGTTGTTGAAGCCTATAAGCATAGTATTCCCTCATTGTTATTGATTCCCTTTTTCTAGAATTTCTCCCATTCAAATTCCTATAAGGTATACCAAGCATATACCCATCCTCACCATAAGGAAAAAGTAATGGATATTGCAATGCCATAAAGCTTGGATAAGTCCCATTTATACGTTGCAATCCTAAACTGTGATTCTCAACAATAATATCTCTATTAGAACTTTCAATATTAAAATCTCCAACAATAAGAGCAGCTATCTTAGACGTTATAGGTAAGTCATATTGCCTTTCACCAAAATTGCGACTTCGAATTAAACGAATTCGGACATTATGTATATCTGATTCATCAAATCTGTCCCTGACCATTCTAAAATATTTAACCAATTGGTTGCATTGGTCTAACATTTCCATCAACCGGTAACAATATCTGGATCCACATAATTTCTATCATCTTCATGTATAACTGCATCAATTATGTTTTTAACTTCATTATCAGTTTCATAAATATAAAGCTGTGCATACTTAGGTTTCTGGCCATGGACAAGAAGAAGTGATCCAATTCTATGATGAGTTTGACCATTTACACGAAACACATATGGACCAGAACCATTATTCACTGATCTATCAACATTACCCCCCAAAGAAGTGAAAGCAAAGAGAGAGTTGTAGATTCTTATCCCTAGTTGAAAGTTTATTGATCTCTGATCACTATTAATATTGAGTAAGCCTCCAAGAAAGGGTGGAGGTTCTTTCAATAGAGGGAGTTCAACTCTTCCTTTAGAACAACACAAACTAAACTTCGGTTTTGAAGGCGTTTTTGACTTTATAGTTCTCTCTTCATACCAAAGGTCATCTCCACAATGTTCACATACTATTGTTGGAGGTCCTAAATCCAATGGTTCTGTAAATTTTCCTATGACAACAAAAACAAAAATTCACTTTTTCTTCCTAATTTTAGAACTTTGTTGGGAGAACTAAAAAATATAGCACTTACGTTGTTTTCTGCTTTCATCATTAGTGCTATATTGTCTACGTCGAATACTCCTTTCAAATGGCTCGTCATCTCTTGTTCTTGTTTGGCCTAGGTTACATACTAATTATTAGGTTACATACTAATTATGAGTTTTTTAAAGAAAAATATTTTTTTAATATCTCAATATCGTACTCCTTCTATTTCACTTTTCAGATAAAATTAATCTTCGTCTCAATCTTGCATAGAAAGTAGACTCCATGCTTGGGGAATAAACTTAAAGCAAAGCATTCACAAAATTTTAATTCATAAATATAACTATATAGCAAAAACATATATTACAAATTAACAGTTATATGTTATAGAAAGGGGAAAAATTGAAGAAAAATATAGCATTCACATACTAACTTCAAAATTAAAAAAAAAAAAAAAAAAAACATGATTATTTGATAAAATACAAATTGTACATAGAAGTAATTAAAACAATGGAAATCTTGAGATGAAACAATTAAACCAAACATAAAACCAAGTTTAAGATAACCAAGAAATTTTTTTTTTTTTTGATAAAACCGATAGAATTTTATTGATTGATAGTATAAGTCACGTATACAAAAAGAGACTAGGGGCCATACAAACTAAAAACCTTCTTCCCCAAAATATGACAAAAACACAAAAAGAAACTCCCCAAAACTCCCCTGTTCCCCAGTAATACAAACAGAGACTTTGGACAGTCAAGCTGAACCTGTGTTAGACCACTTCTTGAGTAGCAGACAGCCTTTGGTAATTCTCTAATGTCGCTATCGCTCCCTCCATGATTACCTTGGGGTGTGTTTGAATTTTCTCAAAGTATATCTTGTTTCTTGCATTCCAAATTGCCCACGACAGGGTCGCCCATTTCTCCATCTCTTCTTTTGTTAGTTTCCTCCCCAACATCCAAAATAGATGAAAAAAATCCTGAACCTCTTGCTGCACTTTTGCACTCTTCCCCTCACCATTGCCCATACATTTCTAGCAAATGGGCATTCCCATAGCAAGTAGGCGCATGTTTCTGGTTGTTGACAACACAGCTCACACCTCTCATCCACCTGTACCTTCCTTCGCCGAAGAATTTCTCGTGTAGGTAGTATATTTGAGTACGCCCTCCACAGGAAAGATTTCACCTTTGGTGGTACATTCATTGCCCAAATTATCTTCCACCATTTTCTATCTTCTTGTGCCCGTGAATGCTCGATATCCATTTGTTGGCGAAGTTGCATAGCCACCTTGTACGCTGTTTTCACCGTGAATTCATGCTTGCTATTTTCCTTCCAAACGAGGCTATCCCTGGACCGGTTACAACAAAGAGGGATTGCCAGGATATCCAGTCTAGTCCTTGGTGCAAATTTGTCCTCAATCTTTCTCTTATCCCACTGCTAGGTATCTCTGTTAATAAGGTCAGCCACCCTTAGCGTGTGGTCCATATCCCCATTGAAGATGGGTTTGTGTGGCAGCCAGTTTGAAGATGAAGCCAGAATCCTGCTTCCATCACCCACTCTCCACCTTGATCCCCTTACAACCACTTCTCTAGCAGCAATTAGGCTCCTCCAAACAAAGGATGGTTTATGACCCAATTCAGCTTCTAAGAATGAGCAGTTTGGAAAATACCTTGCCTTATAAACACAATAAAATAGGGAGTGTGTATGGTGCAGCAAATGCCATGCTTGCTTAGCTAGCATAGCTAAGTTAAAAGCATGTATATCTCGGAACCCCCTACCTCCCTTTTCTTTTTGTGTACATAACTTCTTCCAATTTATCCAATGTATTTTCCTTTCATCATTTGTTTGTCCCCAATAATATTTTGCCAAGGTTGAGTTTATTGAGTCCCCCATTGCCTTTGGAATCTTGAAAATACTCATCGAGTAGGTAGGAATGGCTTGGGCAGTTGTCTTGATCAAAACTTCCCTCTCGGCTTTTGAGATGAATTTTTCCTTCCATCCCATAACCCACTTGGTTATTCGTTCCTGCAACTCTTTGAAAGTAGCTACCTTTGATTGTCCCCCTACCATTGGTAGGCCAAGATACTTCTCACATTCATTCATAATCCTTGCCCCCAACATATTCTTTATAGCATCTTTCAACTCCGGTTTAGTATTTCTACTAAAAAATAGAGATGTCTTCTATCTATTAATTGCTTGACCTGAGGCAGCCTCATATCTACCCAATATGTCTAGGAGTCGATGACACTCCTCTACTGATGCTTCACAGAATAACAAGCAGTCATCTGCAAATAGGAGATGAGATACATGAACCCCGCCTGTACAAGATAACACCCCATGTAATTGCCTGGTTTCTGATGCCTTTTTCATCATTCCTGATAACCCTTCTGCACACAATAGGAATAGGTATGGTGAGAGCGGATCTCCTTGCTTTATACCTCTTGATGGTTGGACAAAACCCTTCGGCTCCCTATTAATCAAAATTGAGTACGTGGTTGTTCTCACTGTCTCCATGGCCAGTTCGACCCACCTTTCATCAAAACCCAGCCTAACCATCATTTGACGAAGAAAGTTCCACTCTACCCGGTCATAAGCTTTACTAATGTCTAGCTTCACCGCCATCTGCCCCTTTTTTCCAGTTCTTTTATTTCGCATCCTGTGTAAAATCTCAAAAGCTACAGATGTATTATCAGTGATTTGCCTTCCAGGCACAAAGGCACTTTGATTATCAAATATTACATTAGGCAAAATAAATTTTAGTCTATTTTCCATGACCTTTGAAACAATCCTAGAAATTACATTTTCCAAGCTTATAGGACGAAAATCAGCCATATACATGGGTTCATTCTTTTTTGAGATTAGAACAATATGGGTATAATTCATTTTATGCAAAAAGTGACCCGAATGTAAAAAAGACAATACTGCATTTGTAACATCACCCCTCACCACATGCCAAAATTTTTGGAAAAAAAAAGGGGGACATACCAGCAGGTCCCGGGGACTTTGAAGGATGCATCTGAAATAGTGCTTGCTTTACCTCTTCTTCTATATAAGGTTGTAGCAATTGCTGGTTCATCAATGGTGTGACTACCCTATCTACCTTCTCCACCACAGGTTCAATTGTGGATGGGTTTGATGTTGTGAATAGTTCTTGGAAATAATCCTCAGCCACTCTTGCTATACCCTCCTCAGTTTCATGCCACTGCCCCCCTCTATTAAACACTCCTAAAATATTATTTTTTCTTCTCCTTTGGATAGCTCTTTGGTGAAAGAACTTAGTGTTTTTGTCCCCCGCCTTCAACCATATGGATCTTGATCGTTGGCGCCAATGCAATTCCTCATTGTATAGTATGGAATTTATCTCCTCCTTCACCCTTCAGATCTCATGCAGATTTTCGGCCCCATTATTTCATGCAAGCTCTTGTAATAATTGGTGTTTATCCCTTAGTATGTTTTTGGAGTAACCAAATGCACTTCTGCTCCAATCAACCAAGACCCTTCGGCAATGCTTGATTTTCTCAAAAAGGACATACATGGGGCTACCCGTGGCTTGCATGCTTGTCCAAGCTTGTTGGACTATTTCCTCACATTGGGGGTGGGTCACCCACTTCTCCTCGAATCGCTTTGGGATCTTCCTAGGTCGCCTTGTGTGTCTCTCCACCTATGTATTTAGCAAGATTGGCACATGGTCTGAGTATGAGGCGGTGAGGTGTGTTACCCTGCTATGAGGAAAAAGTTCACGCCACTCTAATGTTGCACATGCTCGATAAAGTCTTTCTTGCACAAACGCTTCTCCCTCTCATCCATTTTCCCATGTGAACATATTTCCTATAAAACCCATATCAATTAAACCACAATGCAACAATGTACTTCTAAAATTCTGCATAAGATGCTCAGGTCTAGGTAGGCGGCCTTCTTTTTCCTCAGATGACAAAATCTCATTATAATCTCCGATACACACCCATGGTGCTGAATTTCGTGTGCTTAGATGTTTTAATGAAGTCCATGTTTCATGTCTGAGGTGTTTTTCTGGTTTCCCATAAAACCCCGTGATGCACTATGGAGATGTTGGATTTGTGAGGATTAGTGCATCAATGTGATTCTGGGTGTATGTTTGTATATGCAAGTCCACATCTGCCTTCCATAACATTACCAAACCACCCCTTCTCCCCAGACATGGAACAGCCAACATAGAATCAAAGTGTAAGTCATTCTGAAAACGTCTCATTTCCTTAACAGTTTGTTTTGTCTCCATAAGGAACAAAACTTTAGAAGCTTTTTCCCCCACCAGGTGAGAGAAGGCATTCACTACACGTTGGTTCTCAAGCCCTCGGCAGTTCCTCGGCGGGGATGGGAAGCAGCCTCCGCCGTTGAAAACGTGTTTGGAATGGCATCCTTGATTTTTTTCTTCTTTTTTTCACTTTTACCCGTGGCTTCTATGTCTTGGTTATGGATTGAAAACTCCCTCTTCCCTCCCACTTTTGCTACCACCCTCTCCTCCCCTTTTTCCGTACCTGCCTTCTTCCTCTCCAATCTTTTCCACGTTGCTGCATTTGGTTTAGTTTCTGCCCTTTGCTTTTCCTTTGTCCCCGTTACTGCATCACGTGCCTGGTTAATGAGATGTAACTCACGTGGTTTTGGTTGTAAATCACGTGATTTTGGATGTTGGCTAGTCCCCACTTCAATGATCGGCACACAAAATAATTGCTCCCCCAAAATCTCAAATTTTGTCATTTATTCCCATTTGAATTACCTCCCCTTCCTTATTTGTCTCCTTACTTAATTCCATATACCTTTGCTGAGTTTCAGTTATAATAGGGCAAGAAACGTGCCCCTCTGTAAGTGTAACGCCTTTCCCCTCTTTACTCGCATTAATTATTTCCAAATCGGTCCCTTCAATTTCAGGATCCCGAGACCTGCTGCTCGAGTCCCCTAGTTGTGGCATTGATTGCGGCGTTTCCTTACTCTCACGGCATGCTTTGTGCGCCTCCTCCCTCCCTGGTTGCTAGTTGTATCGGTTTCTATAAGACTCTTCCGGCTTCCGAAAACCGGCCCTCAACCACTCACCATATTTATACTCTTGCCCCTCTTCATCACTCAACTCCTCATAGTGTTTAGCTTCATGCTCGATCCTTCCACACTTGAAACAGAAACTCACCATCCGTTCATACCTGAAAGCCACCCACACGACATCTCCCTCGGGGTTCATAATCTGACTACCACGCTGAAGCGGTTTATCCAGAGGGATCTCGACTCGAATTCGAAGGAACCGAGCTTGATCGGAGTTAGAACCCTTCCAGTGAACTTCCACTACCCTTCCCATACCCCTACCAATCTCTTGCCCTACTTCCTCACTGGAAAGATCAAAAGGCAGTCCCCACTCCTGCACCCACAGAGGACAGTGAGTGAAAGTAACCTTGTTCGCCGTCATTCCTCGCTCCCATCGCCTCAGTAATAGCAGTGAGTTATCGAAACTCCATGGCCCATTGTTTAGCACCCACTGCACTTGGCTTTCCATAGTAAACTTGAATTGGACAAGGTCTTCACCAACATCAATAATCCTTAAGTCCGAACCAAACTTCCAAGTATTACGTAGTAGAGTTTTTGCTGCTTTCCAGTTGATCTGTTTTTTAGTCAGGAACCTCCCAAAAAGACTAAGTGAACATTCCTCAATGATTTTTTCCCTTTGGCTCGGTCTGACTATGATAATTTCTCCCTCCTCTGTTGTTAGTTTGATCTGTTGCAGCTGTTCAATGAAATCGGAATCCATATGGACCCTTCTGCCCACCACAGAAAAATAAAACTGGAAAAGAGAAGTCTACCCCGCGTACTGTATCAGACTGCGGAGTAAGGGAAAGCTCACCTTGCATGAGAGAAAAAAGGAAAGACCGGTAAATACATGACTTTCCTCGTCTTATAGTTGTATTACCAAATAAGCTAGATATCAAAATGCTAAATCCCTACCTGCAAAACAGTAAGAATCCAATTTTCAGCCAAGAAACATTAATAGAAGAGAAATAGTGCAGTGCAGAAAGTTTGAAACAGTGCAATGTAGTGCAGATTTTAATGAAACAATGCAGTGTAGTGCAAATTTTTCTTTTTTAATCTCCTTTATATCATCAAACAATTTGATTGTGAGAGTAGGCAGCTTACCCTCATAAAAAAAAATGGGAACTCTTCCTATATATGTTATTTTCTTCAAGAATTAAATAGATTAGCATAAAAATTTCAATGATTCTATCCAATGAAAAAACAATCACCTGCATCACCATAGTTGCTACTATTAGCTAACTTTAACTCATGTTTTCCATAGTGACTGGTGATTTATAGAGGCAAAGGAACCTAGATATTAAAAGCAAAAGCCTAAACTAAATCCTCTAATTGATTTAAGAATTCCATTTGGTTTTATGTAGTTACTTTCAGTTATAGTCTTGCAGCCTTGCAACTATTTGAATGTATCTTATCTAATTAATGTGTCAGCTGCATCATACCTTGCATGTCCATACGTTAATGTGTTTGAAGAAAAAAATAATGTTGTTGAGCAATACAATATTCAAATTTGAAAAACTAAACAACATTGTGCTCAAGGGCATTTCTAAAATTTTAACAATGTTAAGCTACACTCTACAATTTTCTATTTGTGTTGAAAAAAGTTTTAAACACTTGGGTCACATGGGCTACAAAAAATCTACTCACACCAATTTCGCTAAGGTAGCATAGCATTCTCAACATATAAAATATTTATACATAATAAGTTACAATTGAAATTGAGTTTCATCAATTCTTTAAATGTAAACAGAACACTATAATATACTATGATATTACTCCAAGCATAAAAGCAGATTTAAAACAGCAACCATATATTTGTTATAACTATTAAACATACATAGGGGAAATATAAATTATTTAAATATTTATAAGGTACAATTGTACTAAGCATAGATATAAATTATTTTATAAATGTAAAGTTGTGATTTACAACTATGTTTTATGTTGGCTTTATTTCATGACAAAAAGTGTTGTAATTGTTTTAATTTTGTTCTTTGTATTTTGTGGGATTTTATTGTATTGGGTTTAGTATTAAGTTGGTGAAAACTCAAGCTTAAAATGAAGAATCAGTGGATCTCGCGAGTGTCTCGCTAGAAGCTAACCCGCGAAAGAGCCATGTGAGAAGCACATGCTGGAAGCTGAAGAGTCGTGCCAGGCTGTCGATTTCGTGAGTGTCTCGCGGGTAAGGCCTTCCCACGAGACAGTCGCGAAACGTTCTGCCTAGAGGATTTTCAAGAGTGACTTTCTTACCCTTCACCCATACTATATATACCCTCATTACTCACAAATGTAAGAGAGGCTATTCAGAGAGAAAAATCCTAGATAGGTTTTCTACAACACACACACCCATCTTTTTGAGAGAGAGCTACTCATCCTTAGTGAGAAATCCTTGTAGTCTCTTCTCCATCCCTTTCTCATTGTTATACCTTAAGAGGAGATTTGTACCCAAACATAACCCACACCTTTTCAGAGTGTAGAAAGTGTTTTGGAGCTTGGGAAGTTTTGGGGAATTGCCAAAAGAAGCCGGTGAGGCTTGGTTGATGCTATGGGCTATAGCGGGATCCGGTAAGCTAGAGAAGACAAAAGTTCGGCGTAACCTCATTGGAGTAAGAAGCTTGGAGGGCTTAGGTGCACTGGGTGGATTAGGCTTGGAGGGTCTTCTGCTATTCGTGTATCCCAGCTACATTCTCTAGTGGATCATTGACGGATGCAATCGGGCGTATTGGGGGATCCCGAAAGCTAGACAAGACATGGTTTTGAGAAGCCTTGTTGGAGTAGGAGCTTGGAGGGCTTAGGTACATTGGGTAGATTAGGCTTGGAGGGTCTCTTGCTATTCGTGTATCCCAACTTATTGCCTAGTGGATTGATTTACCACTTGGAGGGCGGTGGAGAGGTTTTTCACCGAGTTTTTCGGTTTCCTCTTCGATAACACATCGTCGTGTTATCTTGTGTTTGCATTCTCTCTTCCCTTACTCTTGTGCTTTACTTTTAATGTTGGTTGTTCATGTTTACGCACAAGAGTAGTATCGGTTTATTGCGCTTCATTTACTCTTGTTTCCGCACTTAGATAAGTTAAAGTAAAAGCAATCTAGCCGTAATTTTAATTGGGGGTCTAAACAGCTCTTGTGTTTTCAACACATTTTCGAGCTTTCAATAAACCTGCTCCATATCTGTATATCATCTGAAACTGATTTTTAGAGAACAAAAAAAAGAAAAAAGAAAGAAAGAGAGACATATAATTCAATATGAAAGTATATGATATAGATATAGATGTAGATTATTATTTTTTGTAATTAACAACATTATAAAAACTATACAGTAAATTTTGTAATATATATAAAATCTCTTTTATAAATAAGGATATGCGGAATTAAGTGGTTATTCCAGCATTTGACTAAAAACTAAAAAGTAGGGGAAAAAAAGCGAAAAAAAACGTAACCAATAACATTTGTCTCATTATCCATTTGCAATAAGGCATTGTTTTTAAACACAAGCCAATAGGGATAAGTCGACCCCACTCTCTCTCTCCAAAAAAAAAAATCTTTTTTTTTTTTTTTTAATTCATTCTGTCCATAATATCTAAAGAAGAAAATGCTATACATTATCAACAATGGAAACGCCTAATAAGACTGTCAAGGAAAAGACTTGAAGTTGAAAAGAAGCATGAGCATGGCTTGCAATTCACTTTCACTATTCTCACCCAATTATTTCATTCCCATATCCACTAAACCACCTGCTAAACATTTGTTTTCTTCCCACACGTATCTTCCATGCAATTTTAGTCAGTACTACAATAGCAAGAGAGAATTTCCACTACCATCAGTGGCTTCAATCCCATACCAACCCATCAATGTGGACTACTTGGAGGAAGAATTCAGTGGACATGGTGTCACCTTTGAAGGTATTGGTGATAACTGTGTTGCCAAGATGGGACTCGAAAACGGAAGCACAGTCAACTTGATGCTACCAAGTGGCTTAATTTCATCATACAAAGCTCCCATGTGGCATGGAGGCAAGGTGGAGTTGCTGCACACATCAGTCTCTGAGGATGAGAATGGTGGTGCTGTCATTCAAGGAGGGGTGTCTTTAGCCTTAAATTGTTCCAGTGATGGTGATGTCGAAGTTTCTTGGTCTCCATGTAATTGGGCTCTTCGTAATATAATAGGCGATGCTCAAGAATCCATTCAGGTCCGTGTATAATTTTTTAGGCCATGAAACTTTCTTGTAACCAAAGAGTAAACATTGAATTCTATGAAACCAAACTTTATATCGACCTATTTTGAAACTATTTTATAATCAAGATAAAGGCATTTTAGCCTAAAATTTATTGAAAGATGTAACCCCTCTTTGTTGAACGGAATAGAATATATCATAGATGGTTAGCGAATTTGGTTCAAATGGTTATTAAGTATTTTTAGAAGGCTTCAATAATAGTTAGTGCCTATACATTAGTTCATGAGTGATTTAATCCCTGATATTTGAAGTGATCGTTTTTAGTTTCAAACAAATTTAAAGAGATCACTTTACTTAATGTGTCTAATGGAATAATGACATGTCAGTTTTTAATCTGACCATGTCATCAAATTAAGGACTAAAGCGACCACTTAAAACATGAGGGACTTTCACTCAAAAAAAAACACGAGGGACTAAAATCGTTCATGGATTAAAACTTCAAAGACCAACAATGTATTTCAGATTTTTTAGAATTAGTTAATTATTATAGATGGTCAAATTGTCATAATGTATATCTTTGTTTGGTTCATGATTTAGTCTTGTAGATATAAGTACATGGTTAAACGTATGAACTTGTAAAATGCAGGTAGAACTGATAGATAGGGACTCGGAGAACAAAATTGAAGTAAAATACATTGTGACTCTCAAAAAAGATATGTTAAGCTCAGAGCTTGTTGTCTCAAACTCCAACTCTTCTTCATTGCTCCAACTGACGGGGTCCATTGTAAGCCATTTGGTAGTGAGCACGCCAGATGCAACTTATGCACTCGGATTAGAAGGATCTGACTTCTTCAACAGGTCACCATTATTAACAAACTTTGCTTTAGTTCCTCCGGATTTCGGCCAGAAAAATGAATTTGGCTTAGGCCAATTTTTGGGTCAAATGACACTGAAAGGCCTTTCGTCTGGTTGGGGTGCAAGAAATCAAAACACTGCTGATGATGCAGAAAGCAGCCCAAGAGAAAGTGAAGAAGAAATGGAGGGTGAAGAAGATGACAACTACAAGCATTTAAAAGAACAAATGAGTCGGATATACACCAGTGCACCTCGGTATTTCACAATAATTGACAGGGTAATTTTCTTATAATAACCAAATTCTAACATCTCCATTTAATTTGCTGCAAAAATGGTACTTACACCACGAACAATTGTATTTAACAGAGCAATTCATGTGTCTTACACCTCTAGAACCAAGTCACACACAACTTTGTTCTCTGGAGAGCTATGTTTCTGTAACTGAGTCTTTTCTAGAAGGTGGATCAAATGCTAACAAATCTTATTAGGAGTATCTCAATTTCCCTGCTCTGTGCTTGCACATAATTTATATTTTGTACACTATTGATAAGGACACCACCATAGTTGGTGAACTATGTACTCATGCCACAGGCCTAAATTCAAGTCATCCTGAGAGCCCTAACGCCAGCATTGTTTTTCCACATTTAGTTAACCAACTAGGAGATTTTGTGTCCATTAATTTTAAAGCATATGTACCACCCATTTGTGTCATGTATTTACTAAGTCATGGGACTGAATTAAAATAAGGCTCCATTTATCCATTTTTGTAAAATTAAGTACATTAATCAAACATAAATAAAAATGCTTCTCAAGTGCCACTTACCTGAACTCATGAGAGGATTCAATCCTAAAGATATTGACCATTTTCTCTTGTTTCCTTTCTGATGATCTGACCTCTATTATGGAACAGGGTAAAAGAAACTCAGTGGGAGTAGGGAGGGAAGGATTTGATGAACTATACATGTTCAGTCCTGGCTCAAGACATGAATACTACAGCACATATTCTTACGTATGTGTCGGTCAGTCAGCCTTGCTCAAACCTATCATCCTAGGTCCTGAAGAAGAATGGAGAGGTCTGCAGCATTTACATAACCCAAATCTCTAATTATATAACAGCATGCCATTGCTTTTATCTTATTTGCAGGCAATATCAAGAGTGCATCTGTACAAGTCGCTGCAAATCAAGTTGATGTAAGATGCTCCAATTGTGTGTACTATTTGGTTGACTGGAAAAAAAATCAAGATCTTGAAAAAGAAAATTAAGAATATTTTGTAGGTTACTATTTGGGAGTGGAAATAAAAAGATTCTGGTAGCCATCAACCAAGCAAAAGAATGGTTTAGTTGTCTTCTACTTTCTTTAGAAATAATTTCAAATGCCCTTTTTGGCAAAGAAGACGTTCTGAAAAAACACTAGACAAATCAATATTAGTTTTGATCACAAGAACTTACTGATTAGATTGCAGCAAACATTTCAGGCAAGCAATTAAATTCCACCAAACATTTAAAAAGATGTTAAAGCAAAATTTTAAAGCAATCAAGCAAAGGAACAAACAATCTTTCTCAAGAACTCAAAACTTTTACTTCTATAAAGCACATTGAACATCCAATACGAAGATTGTGATGAGTCTTAATACTGTTACAGATTTTGCATAACCCTGATTTACTACATTATCAAATCAACAATATACATCATTATGATTTATGAGCACATTAAGTTGGTACGAGATAGTAGCCTTCATCCTGATCCTTGATCCAAAGTAGTGTAGTAAATACTGCAAGTAAAACAAAAAAGAGGCCACAAATGAATTTCATAGCAGTCTTTTGATGAGCCTTCTGAATGCCAGGCTTGTGAGTTCGAGTTTTAAATTCAAGAACCACCTCACGGGACGCTTGCAAATCAGTATCAGTAAGAACATCATCAGTTGATGAAACTGATTCACGGCTGCCTTGGAACTGCTCACCAGTGGCATATAAACCTCCATTTTCTTTATCATTATAGTTCACAACATGCGAAAAACCATTCTGGTCATATTTGCTTGTTGGGGTCCACTCAATGTTGTTTGAGGATAGACTTTTGAACCTTCTGGCTTGTTTCTCAGAAAAGTCTGAGTTCCCATTATTTGGATCCTGAAGAGAGCAAATGAGCTTCCTTGGAGTCTTACAGATCCTGATGTTGTCAACATTAATCTGAGTGCGTGACCTCTGAAGCACAAAAAAGAGAGGAAGTGGCTACTACTTGTCAAGATCAGTACTACACAGAAAATAGAATTAAACTACTAGAATCACAGCTTTGGTGAAATGAGAGTTACAACTAGGAGCAGAATAGAGGACAGAATCACAAATTTACAAACATTGGCAGGCTCGATCAGTTGGAACTCAAGTTCATATAAAAAACAAAGTTTCAAAAAAAAAAAAAAAAATTGTGGTGGAGTTAATTTTTTTTCTTTCCTTCTTCTCCTTAGGAAAGCAGATAGGATGTCTTGAATAAGTTGCACATGATAGAACCAGAAATTTGAAAGTTTTCCATCCATACTAAAATCTTTGTCACCACAATTTGTGAGTTATTATTTAAAATTTGGCAAGAAACTATTTATCTTCTTTCTCCCATCACTTTCAGTTTAACTTATGAATTATACTTAAAAAACCAAGCATGACAGCTCCTATAACTTCAATTTCACTCAGCCAAAAAACCATAAACTACAATTTCTTATTCAAAATTGAAACAAAATCAAACAATAAATCATGATAATATGCATGAGCAACATACCAGGGGACTAGTTGTAGTGCTTCTCGACATTCCATTTCTAGGATTTCGGTTGCAGAACCCTGCAAATTCCTCTGTGTAATCTCCTCGATTACAATCATATTCATCATTCCCAGAGTGTGTATTAGACATGAAACTTCCCTGAACCTCTGAAAACAAACCATCCTTGAGAGACACATCAACCCCTCCATTCTCATAGCTCCAAAGCTTCCGGTTCACACTCCTACGATCATAATCTGAATTTTGAGAAACCTGCCTCATTGAAATGGGCGACTCAACCCATGACTCATATCCAAGAAAGGAATCAATAGTCTGTGATTCAGGTGATGGAGATGGAGATCTATCACCAGCATTCCATAAATTCCTCCTACTATGCTCTCTCCTACTAAAATTTGACCCAGTGATTGAGCCAGGAGTACTCTCAAAATTTGACCCTTTTGTGGGAGTTATTTTCCTTGCAGTTTGCAAAGCTTCATAAGCAGCACCTCTAACATAAGCCATCTTATCATCCTTGCAATTCTCCATCTCCTCAATTATCAACTCAAGCTCAGAGAATATGCTCCTGGAATCCAAATTCTTCATCAAGAAATTCACCATTTGAATGGCCAACAACCGTTTCTGAGAATTTCCCTCCGAAACCCCAGAATTCAATATCTGCAATCCAGACCGTATTAACAATCTTGCATATGCTTCAACAATTAAACCATTACGCTTTGCTAAAGCCATCACCAAACCCATATGAGAATTGGTCTGAGTAGACTTCTCTTCCAAAGCAGCAGCAACATTTTGACACACCTTATTAACCATCTCATCCGAAGCAAACCTCCAATTATCCGAGTCCACAAGAGCCTTTAAGCAAAGGGCAGCCCCAGAAGTGAGGCACTCTTGAGAACCCAATAGAGAATCTGAAAGAGGCTTACATAGAGAATGAATTATATGCCTCTTTTTGTCTTCTGGGGTAGTTGGGTCAATCCCATATCGCGCAATTGCGGGAACCACCTTTGAACAAGCCTGTTGAAGAGGAAAAGACCCTGCACTTGAAGCCAAGGTCGAGATTATGCATGTCATGATGCTGTCTATCAAAGGAACAATTTTGACACCATGAACGCGAGCAAGAACTTCATAGAGTGAAATTGTACACTCCCCAGACAAAGAACCAGTGCCCTTGGTCTCAGAAACTTGTGCAAGAAAAAGTGGAATTGACTTGGAATCCAGGTCTTTCACATAACACTTTAGTGCCTTCATTGCTGATTTACGACTATCAGCATCTTTTTGAAGATTTTCCAACTCACGCTGTAGTTTTGGGCTAAGATTCCTACCCATTGTAGACCTAAAAAGAATTTCAAGAAAGTTGTGAAAATGTCTGAAAGATGAAATCTTTAAATGGCTTCTATAAGATATGGGCTCACTATATTTTGAGTTGGGATTCTATAACTTTTTTATCCATATAATTCTTTGAGAAGAGAAAGAAAAGAGCAATTGACTACCTCAGAAACAGATCTTGAAACCAAAACAAAAAAAAAAAAAGTTACTATTATGAAACTACAATTCTGCGTATCCAAATCCAAAATTTAAAAAAAAAAAAAAAAAAAAAATGTAGAAAACGAAAAGGGCATATTCTCTATCACTAAAAATGCAGAAATTCAAAATTTTCCTCTTTTCCAAACAAGAAACATGAATTAACTAAAGCAGAAGAAGTAAGAAGTCAAGATAGCAAATGGGTATCTCACAAATCACAATTCTATTTAGAATAGCATGACATTCATGAATCAGAAAGAGCAAAAAAAAATGTAGTAGTAAGAGACTAAGAAGAATAAAAGAGAGTACCTATATGGATCTTTCTTGTCGTTCATCTTTATCTTCTTGATTATATGTAGAAACAGAATGAGAAGAAATGGTTTTACTTTTATGAATCAAAAACCAACCAATTTGGTTTCGAGAATTGTATTTGTGGGATTTGTGATACAGTGCTCTCTGTTTTGGGCTGTCTTATTTAGGTTTCCTTTTTTTGAAGAGTAGACACAGACACAGACAGTAGAGATTGTATTCAAAATGTAATGTAATATGTTTTTGTAGTTTGTAAATACCCTTCAATTTCAAAATCTTTCTTACAATTCCCACCGCTATCCCTCCTTACTGATTAACTATTTTGTTGGACGATAATACCCTCGTTCACGTTTACTTTCTTTTCTTCTTTTTTTTTGAGACACGAAATTTTCTCTTCTTTTTTTACTGCTTACCTACCAATACCATTACCAATAATATTAATATCTCAATTTTTGCAGAAAGAAGGGGAGTTGTTCTTGTTCCTATTTGGATTAAAATTCAATTAATTCCATAATAATCGTATATCAATTATTCAATTAATTTCCATCTTTACATATATCTCTGCATGTAAGGAAATAAGGAATCTATACAGTCCATTAAAGTAAGCAAATCTCACTCATTAAATTATTAAAACAAGTCATATAATTGTTAGAGAAATTTTTGTCACAAATTCGTTATTGCACTCTCAAGTCTCAACGCATGTTCTTTGAAATCATGAAGATTTCAATTAAAATTGTAAAATGGTGAAACATAATTTTAACTAAAACACTATTTCAAATAATGTGGCAATATGCGTAGTGTGCAATAGTAGTTGTGCGGTAATCATTACCAATTAAATCAATAATATAATTGTAGAGAGTCATATAACTCAATTGTCACTTTTTGGTGTTTACAACAAAGTTCAATGACTTGAAATTTGTAATTAAAAAAAAAAAGTTAATGATTTCAATAGCTCGAAATATGGAGCACTAGATGGAATGCATGCTTTTTGTTTTTGTTATTTTTTTTAAGGGGAGGTGGTTTTGGCTTTTCTCAAGTCCAATTATTATTGTATCATTTTGCCTAGTTTTGCTTCCTTTTAGAGTACTAGCATCAGGTGTGCCAAATGCCAAAAACTAAAAACATCTCACATGAGATATTCTATATGCCAAAACATTTGGCATAGATGAACAGTATAATCTCAAATTTGGAAGCGTACAAACAAGAATTGTAAAATTTTTATTATTTTTTTATTCCCTTTTCTCTCTCCTCTCTCACCCCTTTGTCAAATATCTTCCTCTCTTCTTCTCAAAAAACGATCTCTTCCATTTTTTTCTTCTCCCACTCTGATGTAGGGAATGTGATGGGCTGTTTGTGTATGGTTTAGAAACAATGAAATGCTGAGTTGCTTAGAAGGTGGATAATTATCTCTGCAAGAACACACAGTTCCAAATAGCACACAAATGCTAACAATTTATTCAATTACCAAAACCTGATTTACAAAGAGCTTACATTCTACTACTTATACTAGTTGTTTGGCATTGGCAGCCTCTAGATGATTGACAAGTGTCTAAATCCTATCGGTTAATACTTAAGAAATCATCTAACTAACTAATTAATTAATTATAAGAGGATTAGGATATAGCTACTTGAAATTAGGGGTGTCAATGTTCAACTCAACCCACGAACACGACACGAACCCAACACGAGTTTTTGTGGGTTAAGGTTGGGCCTTTGCGGGTTTGGGTCATAAAAGGGTCAACCCGAAAGTGACACGATAAGAAACATGTCATAGATGGGTCAACCCGCGTAACCTACAATAGACACGTTTGACACGCCAATTTATTTGTGTCAACCCGAAATAACCCATATAACACAACCCATTTAACTCGTATAACAAATAAATATTCATTTTATTTTAAATTTGTCAAATACCTTTTATATCCAACCTATATTTTAAATTTAAAAAGAAAAGTGAGTAATTACAAAAATTTACAAGGGATATAATTGGAAATTGAAACTTTACAAACCCTAGATCTCTAAACCCTACAAACCCTAAACCTTCTTATAAATCTATAAATATTTTTTTGGCATAGAACTTGCACAAATGAAATTGGATGAGCTTGTGGGAGATGTTATGAATTTAGACATCAACAAAGAATCTATGGATGATAATTGTAGTCATAGTTAGGATTAGTTTACTATTTGCTCCAACTCTTTCAATATTGATACTTAGCATTTGGCGAGTTTTGAGGATATTTTATTTTTGTTGAACTATGTTATTTTGAATTTGAGTTAAAATGTATGCACTTCTTTTAGAGTGTAAAGAACATATTTCTATATGGATGCTATATTTTTGTTGAACTATATTATTTTTAATATGCGTTGAAGACTTGAAGTGTATGCACTACTTTTGGGATGTAAAAAAAATTATTTCTAGATGAGTGTTATATTTAATATTATGCAGGTTAAAATGGGTTGTGTTACATTTGTGTCAATCCAATATGACCTGTTTATTAAAAGTGTCAAGTAGGTTGGGTCAGGTCAACCCGCCTTATTAACATGTTGGGTTAGGGTTGAAGGATCACGACACGATTATTAAATGGGTCGGGTTCAGGTTGAGCCATTTAGTCGAATACCCTTACCTCAATACGATACAAACCCGACACGCTAACCCGAATTGACACCCCTACTTGAAATTGCCCTGCATCAGGACTCTCACTCTTAAGAAGCACTTGACCTCAAGTGCTCTAGGTTGCCACAAGATTTGTATGAATTTCTAGCCTTCTAGGATGATGCAGTTCCCTTGTATAATGAGTTTGTTGTTGTTGGTAGCACACCAAATGTTGCTGCCTCTGTACAGTGAAGTCCCACACAACTGAAACTCCAATGTAGATGCATTTGCATTAGGAGGACTCCCTTTCTTGAAAGCAAACTTGTCCTCAAGTTTGGTTGACCCTCCAATTTTAAAGTCTTCTTCATCTTGGCCACTGGTTTGGGACTTGCTTTCCCCTTCTTTGGTTGAAATGAGTAGTGAAGCACTATCTTGTGCAAACCATATGTGCTGCACCTTCCTCCCAAGATGGCTTGTCTATAGTTACATGATCGTATGTCTACTTCATCACAAAGAATGGAATAACAACCTCTTGAAACTCTAATTTCATCTCCTTTACGTAAGCAAGACAGTTTATGTTGATGCTTCATATCTTGCTTGTTCAAAATCTCTTGCGACTCCATATTCTCATAACTACCTTTCTCAATCAACAAGTCACAAATTCTTCCTTCAATGCAGAAATTAATTGGAAAAATTTTACCTTTGTGTTGTTTGTCTTTCTCCATTTCTTGCTTTGGAACTTGCAAGGCCTTTGTTCCTAATGATAAATCATTTTTCCCCTCAACAATCACATCTTTTTCTTCCATAGACTAATCATAAACAAGTTCAACCACATATTTCATGCAATCACTCATTTCTTTCCCTTCTTCACCAATCTATTTTTCAATGTAATTATCAAAAATAGGCTGCCCCACATCATGATCTTCTAACTCTTTAACGAGCAAATCTTGATCTTTGAACGCTTCTACCAACAAGTCTTGATCTTCTAACTCTCGAACCAAAAAGTCTTGATCTTCTATCTCTTCAACCACAAGGTTTCACCCTTTGACAAAATAGGCTGGTTCTTGGCTGGTACCTTGGAAACTTCATTAGATCCAGTAGTATTTGACCCAATCTTAACATTCTTGGTTGGTTTCTCTAATGCTTAGTGAAGTTTCACTGCTTTTCCTCTCTTTCTCTCAGCCTCACCAAGCCAATGCCTCATTGTGCTACCAATCTCTCTCTTGTGGTGTTTTTTTTTTTTTTTGGTGTTGTGATTTGATGGGTGGGTTCTATTGTGGGTTCCGATGAATGGATCGGCGGTAGGTGGGTTTGGGTGGGTTAGCCTGAGTTCCAATGGATAGGTTAGCCTATGACATCCTTCTCACTCTCAAATGCCGCCGCTGATATTGCCCAAACTCCTCTTGCCTAGCCGCTGACATCGGCCAGAGGCCATCTCGTCCAGCCACCTCTTGTCCAACATCGTTGATATCGCCCAAAAGAAGAAATTCTATGCTGAAATGGGTTTACAAAGTTTGGAAATGGAGGACTTTTTAAGAGAGAGAGATGTTGTGGTGATGAATTTTTGGGCTGTTGTGGTTTTGTTTTTTATGGTGATGATTTTTTGGTCGGAGGACTTTTTGTGGGGATGATTTTTTGGGCTGTTGTGGTTTTTTTTTTCTTTTGTGGTTATGGGTTTTTTTTTGGGATGATCCGTGGTGGTGTGTTTACCGTTGTGATGGTGGTGAATGAGTTTTTGGTTCAGACCTCAGTGTAGAGAATGGGGAAAGAAGTTTTGGGTTTGGAGAAATTAAATAATTTTTTATTAGACGTTTATATTATTTTAATGTGTTGTAATGTTAAAATAGAATATCTGATGCGAGATGTATTGTAAAATGGTGTGGTAAATAAGATAAAGTGAGTTTTGGTGTATTAAAATGGCAATTAGGATGGCACAGCTGATGCTTTTAGGATGCTTGTCACTAAAATTTAGCATTTTAGCATACCAAATATACCAAAAAGCATGCTCCATTGGATGTGCTAAACTGAAGAAAAAAAAAATTGGCATGGAGTTACAGTGCACTTTGCTAGCTCATGTTATTCTTATATATATAATTTCTCTTCCCCTTCTCTCTCCTCTTAATGGCTCTTTCTTTTTTTGTTTTTTTTAATAATTTCTTCTTTGCTTTGGGTTGAGTTGTGTGTTGAGATAATATTATTATAATGTGTTATATGTATTATTTTAATGTGTTGTATGGAAGAATAGAAGATAAATGTAGGGTATATTTTCAAATATTATGCTAAAATAGATAAAATAATTTATTGGTGTGTTAAAGTAGCATTTTTTTAGAACATCCAATGTTGATGCTCTAATGTTTGATTCGACTTAATCTATTCACGTACTGGTTTAGTTACAAGGGAGAATAAAAAAAAAAGATTATTGCATCATATTGTTGGTTTGATAATCTTTATTAAAGATTATGCATTTGTAATTTGATTATCTTCTTGGTCAAATTATGAAATACTTCCTTCAAAAAAAAAAAAAAAAATTATGAAATACTTGGCAACATGTGTACATGACATGAGTTTGTATCTAATAAAATGTTTTCTGCAAGCATAGTACGCCCCTTAAATCTTTAATTTTTTTTTATAGGTTAAGATAAATCTTAATTGTAACTCCTACAAACACACGAGAGCATATAAGAATAATAATAATAATAATAAGATACATCTTAAATGTTTGTACCTAAGTTTAATATTATTAATATTCATTCTTTAAAAAAATTGTGTCTTGAAAGACCTTGTAAAGATATCATTAGATAAAATCACTACAAAAAAGCTGGGTTTAGGCGGCATTTGTAAAACGTTGCAAATAACCAAAACAACGTCAATGTAGACACAAATGATCTATCACGATGTTTTTTATAGCGACGGTAAAAAATGTCGCTATAGCACCATTGCAATAGGTCTGTTGTGACGTTTTTAAAAACGTTGCCATATATAACTCTTTAACGGCATTCAAAAACCTTTAGTGACGTTTTCAAAAACGCCACTAAATAATATGATATTTTCAGTTTTTATGTAGGAAAATACATTTGGCGACATTCTTAAAACACCGCTGAAAAGCAAGAGGGCAAAGGGCAAACGCTTTAGTGACGTTTTTAAGGTAATTTGTTGATGCACTAAGCAATTAGCATAAATTTTCTTGTTGTGATATATTGAAATTTGTTAATATTCACATTTTCGAAGGAAAAAAAATAAATAAATCTTGGACTTTGAATCAAAATTAAACTAACCCTTATGCTTCTAATTTGAAATTAAAATCCCTTGAACTATGGGAAATGCTCAAATTAACCCTTTGTTGCCATTACATTGGTTCGTTGAGTGGAGATAATATATCACCTGACCTACACTGCACATAATACTACAAGTATTAAAAAATCCTTTAAATATTAAAAAACCATTTAAAAGTTTCTCCTCTTTCTCTTCAAATGCCACCATAGCCCAATTACAACCAAAAGAAGCTTCAATCATTACTTCTTGACTTCAACCAAAACCCCAACCACCATAAATTCATAACCACACAAAAGCCTCAACTAAACAAATACCAAGCTATTCGATCCAAACCCCCCATTGTACAACCATGCCACCACCACAAACAGGTGAAACAACCACACACACCCAAATACGATAGGCTAAGCACAAACTTCAACCTCATATGATCAGCACAATTTACTAAAAATCTCTAATAATAGTATAGACACCTCATTTTATAAAGTTCAAGAACCCTTCAAGCAAGTTAAGTACCCTCCCTCATGGTTAACCTATCTTGCTAGTAGGTAATATGCATAATTGTTTTATTGTATGTTTTGCATGATTAGGAATTAGACCATGATAATATGATGACCATGGTGAATGTATAGTATGTAGATATGTTGGAATTAGGATGTAGACACATCATTGTATATCAACTAATGACTTAGATTAACTACCCCAATGATGAGCTTCAAAAATGTCTCTCACTGGTAATTGTGGCATTTTTGGTTGTTCAGAAGTAATTACAACTTCAAAAGTGTTTCAAAATATTCAAAAGATTTTATTGGAAAATGACCTTTGATTATTCATATCCTCGTATCTTTTGAATTTTGATAAATAGTTTAGTGAGTGTTGTCTCATTGAAAAGTAGACTTCCATGGCTTCAAATGGACTTAAATTTAACTAAATTTAGATTCATAAAAGTGATATATGCCTATTTTAGATTGGAGTAACTACGTTGCCTACATACTGCCATAATTTTTTTTTTTTTTTTTTTTTTTTGCATTGGAATAATGTATTTTTTATGTTGGCTGGTATATCCTAGGAGACAAACTTAGGTTGGGTGAGGTGGGTGTTTAACATCTTTCCACTTGGTAATTTAGCCTTGATCCTAGTCTATGGAATGTTGATTAGGTTTTTTACCTTGAAACTTTCTATTTACTTTCCTTAGGTTGTAACAAGTAATTATCTATTTATTTTTATTAGATTGTAACTAGGATATTAAGTCTTGTAATATTTCTTTTCATATATTGTACTTAGAACCAAAGTCTTGTAATTATTCAAGTCCTGTGCATTCTTTTTATCAATAAAAAAGATGTTCATCTGGAGGTCTTCTTAATTTTCCTTATAATTAATTAAATGACAACTCCATTTGTGTAACTACCTTAACAAGAAGGGGGGGGGGGGTCTGCATTGCCCATGAGGTTTTAAATCTCAAATCACTAAAAAAAAAAAAAAAAACTTTTCCAGGTTTGTAACTCCCACACATGTATCTATGAAATATCAAATAAATGATTCGGTATTGAGTCAAATAAAGAGAATTTGGGAAAGAAATTCTGGAAATTGATACATATATATGCCCAAACATGCAAATGCATACTAACAGCTTACATATGCATTCCAATCTAAAAATGAGCCAAATTTAGCCCCAAGGGGTTTGTTTAGTGGCTCTTAAGGCCTCATAATATTCATAAGATTTTGAGTTCGAAATATCTTGAAGCCACCCCCAAGAGATTTCTCCTTGTAATTACCTGTGTGTGTGGGATGGGAGAACTGCATACACCTAAGAGAATAGTCAGGTATTCGAAGAGGTTTAGATACCCTTCTTTGTCCATATAAAAATTGAGCCAAATTTTATTTTAATTAGTCGCATACCAGCACGTTGCGTGTAATAATTTTTTTAGGATGGTCTGATTAAATATTTTATTAATACTATAATTTTAGTTATTAACCATTGGTTTTCATTAGTTTTTAAGTTATAAAAACCTTAAATATACCTTTTTTTTTACCTTTATACACACACATATATATATAGTGAATCTTTACACATACCTTTAAGAAAACTCTATATATTCCACTTTTTTGGATGTGTAAAATTATAGACTACTACTCCATAATGATAGTGGCTAATTAATTTTATATATTTTTTTAGTAATCTCATTTGTAACGCTTTTTACCATTATCATATATTTACTAACTGATGATTTGCATAACAAAGACGATAAATGAGAGGTAGCATTATTCATTAGATTTTCGAAAGTAATAGTGTATGAAAATTATATATATAAATATATATATATATATATTATAAATAAGGTTAAATGAAATGTCAAAAAATAGATTTTTAATTTTTTAACTTTATTTCTTATGTAATTTTCTACTACTATTAGAGAACATATCTTTTTTAGTTATGATTAATATGGTTTCCATAGTTAGAGTTTGATTAGTTTTAAATTTAAATTTAGTACTATGATTGTATTTAATTGTTGATTGTTGATTTAATTTTTTAAGTGAATTTAACGGTTTATGTTACTACACTGTAAAGTTTTTAATATTCTCCACACGGTAATCTCTATTTTATTTTTTACTTCTCCTTACAACCTCTTTGTTTTCCAATCAACGATTACTAATTGACGTTTAGTTTTTTTTTTCTTTATCTACTTTTTATTACTTTGTATTGGTTTTTTTCTATACCATCTCTCTCTCTCTCTCTCCATTGGCAATCTATCATTTTCTAAAATTTGATGATGACTCTATGACATTAAATATGCATTATTAGTTTTTTTTTTTTTTAATTTAGTGTTTTTAACTTGATTAGTTTTGTATTTCATTCTTCCTTTGATGCATTGGGTGTGAGAATGAGTGTTTCCCTAGCATTACTCCACTTTATGTGGACAATTTTATTTATTTAATTTAGGCAAAATATTATATTTTAAAAATTTTAAAATAAAAAATGAGTGGAAATATAAATAATTTAATGATATATATGGGGGATGTGGCTGAATTTAAATGTTAAATAAAATGATATGAGAAAAAAATTAAAAAAAAAAAAAAAACATAACAATAAACACTAACTTATCCAAATAATTCTATGTAATATAATAATAGTACATTCTTATATACTATTTTTAATTATTTATATTGCAATATGATAATATTTAACAATTAAAGTCATAAAAAATAAAAAATAAACTTAAAACACAAAACTAAATCCCATCAACCAAAATAGAGTTCTAAAAAATACAAAACTTTATCAAGCTAAAATAGAGATGCAAGAAAAATAAAAATAAAAATCCACCAAAAAATTGAGGGAGAAAGAGTGGGAAATAACCACTTTTTTTAAGAGAAAATTATGTAAATAATGGAAGAGTGAATGACAAATTTATACTAAGAGGATGATAATAAAAAGAAACAAAATAAAGGAAGATAAAAGGAAAGAGGAAGAGTGATATCAAGGTAGAATGTTTGGGGAGATGAAAAGGTAAAGAGAAGGAGAAAGGTTGGAGAAAGTGTAAATGTTAAAAAAAATGAGTACAATTTGATGAGCACAATTTTCTTTTATTTGAATTTAAGTAAAATATTACATTTTTTATTTTTTAAAACAAAAAGAGAGAGAAAATATAAATAATTTAATGATGAGGAGGATGTGGTTGAATTTCAATATTGAGTAAAATAGAAGAGAAGAAAAAACAAAAAGAGAGAGAAAATATAAATAATTTAATGATAAGGAGGGTGTGGTTGAATTTCAATATTGAGTAAAATAGAAGAGAAGAAAAAAAATAAGAAAAATTAAAAGATATAACAATAAACACTAAATTATCCAAATTATGTTATGAAATGGAATACTATTTTATTTTTATCTACTATCTTCAATTTTTTAAATGTAATCGGATAAAATTTAACAACCAAAGAGCAAAATAATAATAATAATAACTTAAAACAGAAAACTAAATCGTATCAACCTAAATTAGAGTTCTTAAAAACACAAAAATTTATCAACCTAAAGCGGAGATGCAATAAAAAATTAAAATCCACCAAAACATTGAGAGAGAGAGAGAGAACCTTTTTGTGAGAGAAAATTATGCAAAGAATGGAAAAAAGTGACAAATTTATAGTAAGAGGGAAGGGATAAGAAGAGACAAATAAAGGAAGATGAAGGGAAAGATGAATAGCAATATTAAAGTAGAGGGTAGTGGGGAGATGAAAAGGTAAGGGAAGAAGAAAGCTTGAACAAAGTGTAAATATTTAAAAAATAAGTGAATGTAAAAAAATATATATCTAGGAAAATTGGAAATAAAAAAGAAATATATATAGATGTTAAAACCAACAAAGATGAATATGTAAAGTCAATAATCTATTTATATATATATTTTTTTTTTGGTAAAAAAAAGGAATAAATAATAATTATGTGGCAAATGACGTAGCGATGAGGTGGCGCAACAGGAGCTCAGCAGCAATAAATGCCACGCTTCAGTTTTTTTTTTTTTTTTAATACAAAATAGAATTTCTACTCTAACCTAATCTAAGTATATAACTATATATGTGTGTGAAGCTCTCTTCTGGAGACTTGAACCCTTGACCATGTTTCAGCTTTTAGTAATATATAGATATAGATATAGATGAAATAACAAGTTTGCTAAATTTGATGATTCTTATATGAATTGTGATTTTATTTGACTCATGAATATGTAGGATTAGGTTAATTAAGATTAGTTGATTATTTCTATGTTTGCTATTATTTGCTTCAATAAAGATATGGGAACAACTAAATTTTACAACATTTTCAAATTAGTCTACTACCTCACATGTGGGCCACCTCAGTTTGCAATTTAATTTTTTAACGGCCCATATGTGAGGTGTCATATTAGTTTGAAAATATTGTGAGTTTTGTTGTGTCATTAAAGGGATTCTATTTGCTTTCATGGGGTAGCTTTCCATCCTTTATTATATTATATTTGATTTGATTTAATTAATTGATTGACCTCGCCATATTTTAACTATATGCGATTTACTTTTCATATTTGACTCAATTTACTTAGTTGGCTTTTCATAATGAGTTTAATTTGAAAATATTTACATAATTTTTTTTAAAATAAAATATTTCCTTATCATTGCATTAATCATTTAATTTTTTTATATTAAGATTCCCTTAATTAGTGCTTGACATCTCTTGTTAATGTGTTGGATTCCTTATATGTTTTTTTTAGGAACATTAATTCACAGATAACACGTTGGAGCACACACATAGGCAAAGATGAAACTAGGATTGTTTCTTTGGGGAGAGGGAGGGAAGCATGAAAAGAAACTGACCTTTCAAAAATTAAAAATATTAAAAAAATAAATTAATATGTGAAAAATAAAACTAGCATTTATTTAATATTAACAAATTATAAATAAAAGAAAATTTATAAAAATAATTTTTTTTTATTACATTTATACTCAATCATTTGTGATCTATCAAAATGTAACTCAATAGTCTTTCAATCTATAATTGATTTTGTACTAAATATTGCAATAATTTTCCTTTTAATGAACAACATCAAAAAAATCCATTATAATTTTTTTTTTTTTTTTTTTTTGCTACAAAACCTAGTTTTGACTTTTGACATTATTTATGATTGGAATGTTTTTTTCATTATTGCAATAAAACCATTCTACAAAGTAAATTGTATCAACTATCAACCACACTTTTTGTTTCTCAAAAAAAAAAAAAAAAAAAAAAAAAAAAAACTATCAACCACGAATGTTGAAGTTTATATAAATAAATATATATATATTTATATATATTTTTTTTTGAGATCATTGTATGTCCAATATATGAAAAAAAAAACCACATAGACAAAAAAAAGTTTAAATTCCCAAATTTTTAACTTTATAAGTCTCAAACATCAATTAAGTGAACTGTAATATTAAACATATATAGGCCAAGTGACCATTTTATTTTTTAGATTCTCTAGGTCAATTTTCAATTTGAAAGGGTTAGTTTTCAATTTATTGAACCCAAAATCCTAAGTTTTAATACAAAACACATATAAATCAAATAACTGTTATATATTTTAGATTCATTGAGTTAGCTTTCAATTTGGAATGATTAGTTTTCAATTTGGGGGGATTATAATATTTTTTTTTTTTTTTTTGCATATTACTTTCAAATATATATATATATATATATATATAAAAAAGATTATTTTTTTAAAAAAGTGGGGGGGCTTGTTTCCTCTTGACCAAGTAATAGATCTGTCCTTGCACATAGGATTCCAAAAGATAATAGTTATGAATGCTCAACCTGAAATTATGTGCACTCACTCTCATTCAAAACAGCACAAACCCTATCAGAGCATCTCTAGCAGATTCTCCAAATTTTTGTACTGTTTGGAGAATGAACAGTGATTTTTACCTTTTAGCTACCCATTTTTTCAAATACACTTTCCAACAGATTTTCTATCTCATTCTCTATCTCATTTAAATATTATTTCTTTATTCATTCTTTATTCTTTTTTTATCATCATTTATTCTTTCTATATTCATTCCCAACAATTATATTTTTCAATGAAAAGTGTTATATTCACAACATTTTTCGAAATACTTTCACAAGAATCACATCAAAATCTTATGTGGAAAGTTGTTACTAGTTCTAATTTGAACCCACTGCTGAAATTATTTTTTTACTCGCCAATATTAGCTAATTACTTAAAATTTATTGTGAAAATATTGTGGTATTATTTCTAAATGGTCATTTCTTATTCTTTTCCTTTCTTTCATCCATACGTTTCCTTTTTTTTTACTTTTTTTTTCTCTTGTTTTTTCTCCACCACACACGTATACCCATATATCTCCATCCTCTCCTTTTTTATCTCTACTTTCCACTTGATTCCAGAACCTCCCTCTCTCTTTCTCCTCTTCTTCTGTGCTTACCTTTTTGTTTTTATTTTCGTTCCTCTTTGACTCACTTCACACACACAGCTGACCATGATCTTTTGACTTCTCCTTTATGTTCGCATTTTTGTTTTTTATTTTCTTTCTTCTTCATCTCACTTCACTCACACACACAACCGACAGAGAGATTGGCCTTTGTCTATCTTCTTCTTCTTCTTCTTCTTCTTCTTCTTTTTTTTTTTTCTTCCTTCTTTTCTTGTTCTGATTCACTTTGTTGTTACAATGGAGCTTAGATAGGCTTTCATGTTCTTGATTTGTTGTTTTTGTTTTGATTTTAGATTTGTTGTTCTAATTAAATTTGTCTTTTTCCCTGTTCTTGATCTGTTATTGTGTTTGTGTTTTGATTATGTTACCGTTTGAGAGAGAGACAGATGAACAAAGAAGAGAGGAGGAAAGAGAAAGAATATTTTTTTTATTCAGCTGGGTATTTTTTTTAAGATAAAATAATGGTTTGGAGTTGTTATAGTGTCCTCTAGATTAAGAGAACTACTGTAGCAACTTAAAAAAAAAATTGGAAAAGTTTTGTGTTTAGACCGGCTATTGGAGTGTGAACAATAAGCTTTTTTGGAGAAAAAATAGAGATAGAGCATCTATTGGAGATGCTCTTAAACTGCTAATACATCAATACCTATGTAAAATTTTGAAGTTCATTTTCAAGATAACCCGATCCAAAATACAATGAAAAGGCTTTGACTCCAAATATAATTTTGGAATTGGGCTCTAACTACCAATAGGAAGATAACATGAGTCCCTTCATGTGCAATGCACATGACTCACTTGGTTGGTTGGATTAAGTCAGTCATGTGTGCACATGACAATGCCAAATATCATCTTTCTATTAGTTGTTAGAGCCAAACTTTGTCCAAATACAATCCAAGGAAATAATCCCAAAAGGAAAAAGAAAATTCAGAATTTAAATTCAAAGAGAAATCGAAAGAAATAAATTTTTTTTAGAGAGGTGATTCGCAAACATACATGAATACACAAAGAATTTGAGAAATTATAATTGATCTAGGGGAAGATACTTATGCATTTATGTCTTGTTCATTCAAATCGAGTTGGCCATGTATATGAAGAACCGACAAAAAGATGTCAATAAATTAAGAGTTAAATCATTAAAACGTGAGTGATATAAAATTTAAATAGCATGATAGTTTTTTTTAGAGCAAAATTAAAAGATTAATAGATATTTATATTGAGTGATATAAACCTGCTCCATATCTGTATATCATCTGAAACTGATTTTTAGATAACAAAAAAGAAAAAAAAAGAAAAAAAAGAAACATATAATTCAATATGAACAATGTAATGAATAACTAACCTCAACGTACTCCACACCAATTTCGCTAAGATTATCAGGAATGTTGTGTGATGAAAGAAGCTGATAACTCCACCTCGCTCAGTTTCTACTAAACAAATTCAAACCCATAGCTCAATTTCCACACAAAAAAATTTCAAATTCATTATCACCATTTTAATATCTATTTAAAATATTGAAGATGTAACTCACTTTAAAAAATATTGTACAAACCCTCAATAAGATAATTACATTCACTTCGACGGACAATATATCAAACAAAAGCAATTTTGACTGCCACCTAATTTGATATGGCACATATTTTTCAGTTACAATAATCTATAGTCCACACTACCACATCTGTCATCCGCGGACTCATAAAATCTAATGACTTGAAATTGGAGTTGAGAACATGAGAAAGATCTAGGATAACTTAGTGCTCCATCAGATTCTTTATTCAACTATGGAACAGAAACATATATTGGCAAATGAAATAGCAAAGTATGAGATTTATGTAATGAGCGTGAGAGTGAGAATAAGTTGCTATGACAGTAGGTTTCTCACAGAAAAATACAACATAACAATTAGGTGACTTACTTCAAGCTGAAGTTCCAAACTTAAGACTTATCTAAGTGTGTGCACAAACTCAATTACAGATACAAAAGAAACACAGCTAAAACAACACATATTAAAATAATAACCTAATCTTTAAAACCTCAATAGTTCTTTTTATTTTTTATTTTTTTTTATTTTTGCTTGGAAATAGATTGATCATAGTTGATTTCTTTAGGTTTTAACAATTATGCATAAAATAGCATTGTTTAGGAACACAACCTTCTTTTTACAAATTGAAGTATTTTTTCTGCTAAATTCAAAAAAAGCTAAGAAATCCAAACTATTCTAAGTCTGAACTTGAAACAGTCAAAACATAAACCTACCAGCTGTATTTTTTCTACACAAACTGATATAACTATATTAAAATTTGAGTTTCATGAGTTCTTTAAATGTAAAGAGAACATTAAAATAGTTAGAAATTAGATGTACATAGATTATCACAAAGGAAAACGTTACAATTCAAATTGAGAGAACACTAAAATAGTTAGAAATTAGATGTACATAGATTATCATAGAGGTAAACGAATACCATACCTTTAACCCTAATTCGAATGGAGGAAAAGAATGAAGAGAAAGGCAATAAGAATAAACCTAGAAATTGAATAGCCGTGAAAAAAAAAAAATGAAAAAATGAAAAGAAAAAGAGACTAATAAGAATCAACTATTTATAAGATAATAGTTAGAGTCCTAATAGTTATAGAGTTCGGATTCAAAAAAATAAATTATATTAGAGTTCTAATTAAATTTTTTTATTAGTTACCTTTGGGCCGGTCTCGACGGGCTGGGTTGGGTGTATTGCCGACCGACATAGTTGATGGGCCATGGGCTGGATGAGACCCAAGGCAAATGGGGTGCCGTTTCTGTTCTAAGGAAGAGTGGAAACTGAGCAAGGTGGATATGGGTATGGTGGGCATGGTGGGTATGGTGGGATCTGTGGCCATGGGCTTGATGAGACCCACGGCAAATGGGGCGCCGTTTCTGGGTTGTAGAGGTTGGATGTGGGTGGTTTGTGGCAAATCAGTGGTTGGATGTGGGTGGTTTATGGCAAATCGGTGGTTTGAGGAAGGAGATATCGGTGGTTTGAGGAAGGTGTCTGTTGGGTCTTTAGATGCGATGGTGGGTACGATGGGTCTTTAGATGGGATGCGATGCCGTGGGTCTGATCGAAGAGGAGCTGGTAGAGGAGGTGGTGGTAGAGGAAGGCAGGGAAAAGATGGCAGACCATTGTGAAAGGGAAAAGCAGAGCATCGGGAGGCAGAGCATCGTGAAAGGGAAGAGATGGTTTATTACGTTTTTTGGGTTTATTACGTTTTTTTTGTTGGTTTTATTTTTTGTTTTATTTATTTTTTAATATTGTGCTAACGTGGAAAATTGTGGGAGTTTCAGAGGTTTCGGTTTATATATATATATATATATAGATGTTTTTTGTAAAATGACTCATTTTCTAAAAAAACATCATTGCTAAAACAAATATAAATAGTGATGTGATTTGAGTAATATCAACTTATAACGTCCACTCCTAATGATGCTCTTTATCATTCGACCAAGACACCAGTTGAGCTAATTGTAACCTATAGAATGTGGAGGAATTTTTGGTCATTATTAGAATGTCAAGAATGTGACGTGCCATTTGAATTATTGTAAGTTCGTTATTGAGCTGATTTGTTTTATGTCACACCCTACAATGTCATAGACTAAGCCACGCATGTGGCAACCATTGATATATTGATGCAATAACACACTAGGATTGTTTGGTTCTCTTGATGTTATATTACGGTGTAATGTTACATTATTATAATCCTTGATCAATGGAATCACATTACAAAAAAATAGTATTAAGGCATTTGGTTATTTAATTACATTCCCATCATAATCCAAGAATGTAACATTTTCATACTTGATTCATAAGCATTTTTAGAAACTATTAAATTATTATAATAGCAAATTGATCAAAAATAGCCTTAACATCTAAAAATATCAAAACTACCTTTGAACTACAAATAATACTCTTGGAAGACCTAAAATGACCAAATTACCCCTAAAACCTGAAAAATACACTTGAAACCTCCAAAATGACCAAAAGACCCATGAGACTTGTAAAATGGCCCAAAATACCCATGAAACTTCTAAAATGACCAAAATACTTCCAAAATCTCTAAAATGACCAAATATACACACGAAATCTCTAAAATGAAAAAAAAAAAAAACCCTAATTCTCTAAAATGAAAAAAAAAGGCCCAAAAATTCTAAAATTTCTAAAATGAAAACGAAAACGTTGAAACCTCTAAAATGACTCAAATACCCTTGAAATTTCTAAAATGAACAAAATATCATGAAATCTCTAAAATGGCAAAAAAAAAAAAAAAAAAAAAAAATCATTTAAGGCTTCAGGGGTATTTTGTTTATTTTAGAAGTTTTGGGAGTATCTTGGTCATTTTACAAGTTATGGGGGTATTTTTGTTCATTTTAGACGTTTTGAGGGTATTTTGGTCAATCTAGATGTTTTAGTGTATTTTTCATCATTTTATAGGTTTCAAGGTATTTTGGAGGTTTTGGGGGGGTTATTTTGGTCATTTTAGATGCTTAAGGTTATTTTAGTCATTTTTTAGTTTTAGGGGTATTTTGGTCATTTTTTAGTTTTAGGGGTACTTTGGTCATTCTAGTGGCTTCGCGTGTATTTTGGTCATACTAGTTGTTTCGGGAGTATATTTTTTTGCCATTTTAGAGGTTTTGAGGTATTTTGGTCATTTTAGAGGTTTCAATATATTTTTACTTAGTTTAGAGGTTTTAGGGGTATTTTGGTCATTTTAAAGGTTTCCAGGTTATTTTGGAGGTTTAGGGGTATTTTGGGTCGTTTTAGATATTATGGTGGTATTTTGGTCATTGTAGTAGTTTTGGGTTTTTTTTTTTTGGGTTATTTTAAAAAGTTTTGGGAGGTATTGTGGTCATTTAGGAGGTTCTAGGGGTATTTTGGACATTCGAAGTACATTTTAGTGATTTTGGTAGTTCCAAGAGTATTTTGGTCATTTTAAAGGTTTTGAGGTATTTTAATTATTCTTATGAGTAAAATAGAATTTATTAGTATGGGCAATTTTGTCAATTCATAAATTATTATATCCCCACCAATAAGTAATGTAAGATTACCCCTATTTAAGAAGGTAATAAGATTATAATGATCTGATATATTTTGTAACCTTAGAAAAATTCAAATGAATCAAACACTTTAATATCACATTAAAGTAATGTGCATCACTTTAATATCCCAAACTGAACAAAGTTTCTCTCCAAATTAGTTTTGAGAGAAATTCTTCAAACTTCTTATATATCTCTTTTTTGGGTGTGAATTTTGAAAATCTAACCGTTGAATTTCATGTTCCTTATATTCTTAACATGCATATCAAATTTCGTTCATATCGAATGTTATTTACTATTCAATCAATAAACTTTTTTTTTTATATACAATTTTAAATCACAAAAACTTGAAATTTTAACATTTGTTTGATAACATAGCAATTGATCTTTGAACTTTTTGAAGTTTTGCAAGCATGAAGGACATAATAAAAACATACAATTTAGCAGTTAGATTTTCAAAATTTACACTCAATATAAAAATATACAAAAAATTTGAAATGTTTCTCTCCAAACTAGTTTGGAGAGAAATTTTGTTCCTTCACAAAAGGAAGAAGATATTTATCCTTATTATACGACTCTTTTAGGGAAAAAAAAATAGTATTTAAAATATGAAAAATATAAAGAAAGACATGCGCGAAACCGGGCAAATCCTTACAAAGACAACACTTACGTACTAATTTATATATTCACCAATGCCGCCTAATGTACTACTTATTCCTGTAGTTCTTGGCCTCTTGCTCACTTACTAGTTTATAGTAGGCAAAGATGTTATTTGACCCTTTAAAAAAAAAAAAAAAAAAATAGAGAGGTTAGTTGTCAATAATAGAAGTGCGTCAAAAATCAACTTCTTATCGTTTTTGCATAGGATTAAATGTTGAAGAATGTGCCAGGAAGTTTCTCATTTCACGTTCATATACAATTTCTGAGTCATGGCATTTAGGTACGACGGTGACCTTGATTTGTTTCGGTCAACCTAGAACTCTAGAACCATGGGTAGAGCCATGGTTGGAATTCCCCCCTCCCAATTTTTTTTTAATAATATTATTATATATATAGATATTAATTTTAGCAATTTTATTTTATAAAATTACACTTTTGCTCTCTTAACAATATCATTGATTCTTTTTAGGAATATTGTTATAGTAAAAAATTTTTATACAACAGTTTTACAAATTATTAAGGTAGCAAATTCTTGCTGGTTTGTATTTGGCCACTTATATTATTTTTTTACTTACCAATAACCATTCATCAAATCAGCAAGTTTTAAAAAAACTTTGTAATTCTAGCATTTTCCTCATTTTAAATACCATAAAAAAAATTATAGATTTAAAATCTAAAACAAATTAGTCCAACAACAAAAATTACCAATAGTTAAAAAAAAAAAAAAAAAAAAAAGCCTAAGCAACCAATTTTACCCAAAACAAACAACCTAAACCTTTAAAAAATTTTAAACAAAATAATTTTGTCTTACCCAGAAGCGCACATACCAAAGACCAAAAAAAAAAAAAAAACCTCAGCCCTAAGCAGCAGCAGAGTCGAAAGCTGAAGTCACTGCACATAACTAGGAGTAAAGCTGCCCCGTTAATTTTAAGTTCTAGCTCCGTCCCTGTCTAGAATCATCTTGCTTGTCTTAATTTTTGCCATTTGGTAAAAGTTAAGAATCAAGAACCTCATAATACAAAATGTATTCTTTGGGATGCTTCCACCCTACGTATCACTGTTATCTTGAAATTGAATTGCTCTTCTCTAGTTCTACCTAATCTGACATTGGCACTATCTAATATGAGTAAAAGAATAAGAGAATCACCGAATGTGACAATAGTACAGTCATATATGATGTTAATACTGTTTAATGTGACATTTGAACCATTCGATGTGAGTTAAAAGTAAGGGATATACCGAATGTAACAAAAATACAGTTAAATGTGATGTTAGTATTGCCTAATGTGATAACGGAACCATCTAATGTGAGTAAAAATAAGGGAACTAACGAATGTAACAAAAATACAGCTATATATGATGTTAGTACTGTCTAATGTGACGATGAAACCATCTAATGTGAGTAAAAAATAAGAAAACCATGGAATGTGACAATGATACTGTTATATGTGATGTTGGTATTACCCAATGTGAAATTGGTATCATTCAATGTGAGTAAAAAAATAAGGGAATCATGGAATGTGACAAAAGTACGATCATATGTGATGTTGGTATTGTATAAAGTGACGATGGAGCTATTCAATATAAGTAAAAAAAAATAAGAGAACAATCGAATGTGAAAAAAAATACTGCCATATGTGGCCAATGTGTCAACGGAACCATCCAATATGAGTAAAAGATAAGGGAATCACAAAACGTGACAAAAGTACAGTCATATGTGATGTTGGTATTGCCCAATGTGATGATGAAACTGTTAGGATATGTGCCCTTTAAATCCTATTGTATGATGCTATGTATAACATTATATATGACATTATGTTGTGATTAATAAAGTCGTTTTATTATTATCTAAAGTAATGGTAACTTGAATATTTGGACATTATCATATAATCTATGAGATGCATAGTATGTGATTTATGTTATTTAGTCACAGAAGATATAAATCACAAGTTCTTTGTAAACTCAGAATTTTAGTTCGTAGTCAGTGATGAAATTTGGCATTTCATCTTCGAAGACTATAACATATCAACTAAGATGATTTGTCTTGATCATGGAAGTGGAGACTTTTAGTTGATATGTTGATATGTTTTAAGTGTTAAGACATATTGAACTGGACCACTGTGAGATTTATTATTCTACTAACGATTGTCAAATAAATAATAAATCTCACGACTTCTATTTACATCAACTCTTAATTCTGAGAGAATAATGAACCTGATCATGAAGTGTAGGTTGCTTTGATATATTAGGAGTGAGATCTAAAGTCACGATCAAAACCTCAGTATGTTGGGCAGCCACATTTAGTGTTGAAGGAACATATATTCTCAAGATGAAATTCATAATCTCTTAACGTAGTTATAACATATTCTCTTAAGATAAGTTTAATGGGTTTGGTTATTTAGAGTGTTAGGCCTAACCACTTTAGTAAGGAGTTACTAAAGTATATATTTATGAAATTGGATTTCATAAATATATGATGAATAACTTAAATGATTAAAACCCACTCAAGGATTAAGATGTAGTAATCTTCAAAGTGGCAGTCAACATACATGACTTTGTATTACTACGAATATTTTAAGAAGGGGTTGAATGTATAATAAAGTCTTGGGATATAATTTATTAATAAGGCCTAGAGTGCAATTATATTTATATAGTGGTATTAAATATAATTAATAGTAATTTTGGGCTTGTCAAGAGTTGACAGAAAAGCCCAAAACCCATTGGAGGTCTTATTTATTCCCTTTTGGTCTCACTCCAAGCCACATACTAAAGCCCAATTAGAATGATCCAAAAGGCTAGCCTAATTAGATAATCAGTTATAAGGAGAGAAACATACAGAATTTTATAAGAGAATGAAATGGTGTGTATGTGAGTGTAAGCTCCTCTCTAATTCTCCCTTGAACACATACATATAAACTGATTGAGAGACCACACTTCTTGGGCACAAGTGGAATTGAAGTGAAGATTAAAAGTTTTCCCAAGTACTTCTAATGTTTGGTTTTGAATTTCACTGCATCAAGGTACACTCTCTTGTTCTTAAATTCTGAAATTTTCATAGTACATGTTATCAATTGTGAATGAAGTAGATCCGTTAATTTTCCGTTGCGTATGTTTTGTATGCGATACAAACTATGTTTTTCCAACAGGAACCATCCAATATAAGTAAAAGAAGAAAAAGAAAAGGGAACAACTGAATGTGAAAAAAATATTACCATATTTGGCCAATGTGTCGATGGAACCCTCCAATGTAAGTAAAACATAAGAGAGCCACCAAATGTGACAAAAATACGGTCATATGTGATATTGGTATTGCTCAATGTAACATTGGAACCAACTGATGTGAGTAAAAAATAAGGGAACCAATGACTGTAACAAAAGTACGACCATATGTGATGTTAATACAACCCAATGTGACAATGAAACTATCTAATGTGAGTAAAAAAATAAGGAAACTACCGAATATGACACAAGTACGATAAGATGTAATGTTGGTACTGCCTAATGTGCGAAACTGTTAAATGTGATGTTTTGGTAACTTGGTATAGTAGGTTGCCTACTTGTGGATATCGTAACCCCTAGAATTACCCTAAATAATAGGTTTTAACAATTGAAAGGTTAATATTTGGTGGAAAATCATTGATTATAAAGTGAGTTTGATTATTTATGGGGGCACTTCTTGCAATGATTTCTCCTTATATTTTTATAAATATGTAGTAAAATATTTTCACACGTGTCATATTGATATATTTAAAGAAGTGATATTATTAAAACACATAATTTTTATTTTATTTTTAATATTTCTTAAAAGGAGTAATAACCTTTGACCATCATATGATTCACAAGGGACCTATAAACTTCATCCTCTCATCCTTGAGTCTTTTGGATAAATATTGTTAAAATTAAAGTTTATAGGCTTTATGGGTACTGTGCAAAGTTATTTAGTAAAATGAGGAGAGATCAAAATTCGGTATTGGTGTTGCCAAAATAAAACAAAAAAGAAGAGAGAGAAACTAACAAGTCTAACATAATTTTGGTATTTTAGTATTGATGTTGCCAAAATTCAAGAAGAGAGAGAAAATGACTTTTCGTTGATGGGATTGTTGAAATTCTTTTCCTTGTTCTGTTAGTTTATGTATGACCCAGGAATTGAACACATGAGTTTGTATTTTAATTTTATTTTAAAATTTTTTAAAAATGTATGACCCAAGAATCGGACACATGAGTTTATATTTTAATTTTATTTTAAAATTTTAAAAAATGTATGACCCAGGAATCGAACATGAGTAAGGACTGTTGGCTTAAGATAGCTTGGCCCCGATTAATTAATTCAATTACCCAAGTTGATTAATTAGGGTCAATTGCATGCAAATCGTGGAGGCACCAACAAATCACTAAAAAATACTAAGTGCAGCGGAAAATAAATTAGACACGATGATTTGTTGATAAATGGGGAAAACCTCGTAAGGCAAAGACCCCACCAGGTGATTTTAAGGTCACCACTTCCAAGAATCCATTAATCAACAATCAAGCGGTTGCAAGTATAAGGAATCTTACCAACTACCCTTGGCCTATCTTGAAATACCAACCTACAGTTGAACCTTTGCTCCAATACCCAATTGGACTTGATCTTGTAGTAGCCTTCTTTCCCTTAATGCATAAACCTCCAATTTGTGACTAACCCTTTGCACGGATCCCAAGTACGTGACTAACTCCAGCAACTTGAACAGATGTTGTTGGCTGCAAAGTTCTTCACTTCATCAATAATGAAGATCTGGAAGCACTCGGTTATGGCGTACAAATGCAGTAGCTTCACATAGAGAAAATAAGTCTCTTGGTCTCTGTATCCATGTGTGACAGCCTTTAAAATAAGTCTTATATATGTCTAGGGTTGTGAGAAAAGAAACCCCAAAAAATATTCAAGACTGGGCCAAATTTCAGATCTAAAAATTCTGAAATCGTAATTCTCGATAGATCGAGATGCTGTCGAGCTATTTATCGAGCTTCACATTAAGTCTTGATAGCAGACTTCTGTCGAGACTTAATGAACAACTTTTCTTCACTTGTTTCTTGGACCAATCTTCATGTATTTAATACTTGACTTGATGTTGATACCGTATTTTGTCCGCTCTCGATTTGCATGCCAGACCCCTGAAAATCCAAAAATATTATTTTCCCTCTACGGGGTCATGAGAACATCTAGAATGACATGCCACAACCCGTTCAGGCACCGGAGTACCTGAAGTGACTTTTTCTGCTAAAATGACCAAAATGCCCCTAGTTAGGATCAAAATGCCCCTAGTCAGCCCTAGGTTTAACCGAAGGTCAAACATGGTCTGAACTCTCACAAAATGACATTTTTCACATTTTTACTTCAAACCCAAGCTTCTCGGAGATTTTTAGCAACTTTGATTGAGTTTGACCAAGTTTGACCCGAAGTTGATCCCGGGTGGGTCCAAAAATCCTAATTTTGATCCGGTTGCCAGAACGGGTTGAAACCAATGCCACTGCAAAGATTATCAAATTATTGTTCCAAAAAATATTTATGGGTCAAAATTGGAGTTAGAACGGTTGAGATATCATGAAAACCAGAATGACGCACCGATCGATGCACTACAAACTTTTGAGAGCCATAACTTTTGATCCGACCGTTGGATTTTTTAGTTCCAAACCTTTTTAGAAACTGAAAATCAAGATATATCCAAAGGAGTCAAGATCACCCTGATCAGAGGAGGATTGAGGCTGGCGGCCATTGAAAGGCTGCTGCCTCGATTTTCGCACCCGGGGCTATAAATAGCCCCAGGCATGCCCCAAACAGGGAGGGCACTCATTTTTCTGAAATTTTCCTTCTGCCCAGCTGCTCTCTACATTTTTTCTCTCTCCCAAACACCAAATAACCCTCCAAAAAACACATCAAAGTCTCTTGATTCTTCCCTTTTCACCAAGAACACAAGGTATTGCTTTTGCACTCAATCTTCTTTTCCTTGGTTCTACACTTTGGATTTGGGGTTTAGGGGTGTGGATGTAGCTTTTTAGCTATCATCCACGCCCTTAACCTTCTAAATCTTTTTCCTAGCATGTTCTTGCTCTTTTTGCCATGATAATATGCTTTGTTGCTTTTTTTGACATGTTTCTTGCTTTACCTTGTTTCTAACATGTTCTTAGCTTAGATCCGTGTTCTTTTATGCTTGCTCACATACTTATATGTTTAGATCTACATGCTTTGGGTTTTTATGCCATGTTTTGTGCTTAGATCTATGTCCTTACATGCTTATGCGTTTAGATCTACATGCTTAGGGTTTTATACCATGTTTCCTTTGTTTTGTTCCTCTTTTTGCTTTGTTTTGATGTTAGGGTTATGTGCTCATGTGCTTGATACCATGTCTATGGTTATGCTTTGCTCAAATCTGTGTGCTCATATGTTTTTTGCCATGTTTTATGCTTAGATCCGCATCCGTACATGCTTATATGCTTGGATTCATGTTCTTCCATGTTTATGTGCTAGCTTTCACATGTTCACACATGCGTTGCCATGCCTATGCCTAGATCTACATTTTTACATGCTTGCGTGCTCGGATCTAGGTTTTCACATGCTTATATGTCCGGATCTATGTTCTTACATGCTCGTGTGTTTAGATCTCTGCTCTACTTTCTTTATGCCATCTTCCATGTGCTTGTGTGCTCCGTGCCATGTTTGTGTGCTTAGACCTAGGCTATGTTTGTCTTGCCATGTGCTATTGTAGCCCTTTTGTCACTTTACCTTTCTTTCTTGTGTTTTGGCCATATGGTTAGGACCCGATCTAGACCCTGTGGTCTTTGTCATCGTCCATATACCTTGGCCCATATCAAAGTGTTTGGATCACCCGTTTGCATGTCTATGCTTGCTGGCTTCTACACTTTATCTTTTGTGCTAGCCTCTCTAGTTCTAGGCTTTGCTATGCTCGACGCCCTTAGCGGGTTGTGGTTGTGTGGTTATATCTGACGCCCATGAGGCATTGTCTGGATGTAACCACTTGGGAGGCATCTCCGTGATGCCGGTTGCTTCGTGTATACCTCTCCCTTTTTCGCTCCGTGTGATGATATGCTTACCATGCTTATTTGCGCCACCCTTTGGCTTTCTATGCATCTTTACACGCTTGCTTACATGTTCATGCATGAGTTTTGCTTGCTAGTGTGTCTTTCATGCTTCAACACAATGAAGTCATGG
Source organism: Notholithocarpus densiflorus (assembly GCA_030021035.2). Classification (NCBI taxonomy): domain Eukaryota; kingdom Viridiplantae; phylum Streptophyta; class Magnoliopsida; order Fagales; family Fagaceae; genus Notholithocarpus; species Notholithocarpus densiflorus. The sequence continues at coordinate 746,660 of JARYZH020000016.1, read as the reverse complement.
ACATTCGATTCAAACCTACATTTGTCCCTCACAGACACCCCCTTTTATGTGTTTTCCTTGCTTGTTTGCCCTCATTGCTTGTTGGTTAGCTTTCTTGCTTTTGTCACATGCTGTGCTTGCCATATCTATCTTGCTTGTTTACTTTGCGACCTTGTGCTTTTATCTACGCTTTTTTCTTCCATTGCTTGTCTGCTGGTTTTCTTGTCTCTGCCTTTGCATGTACACATATGGAGCGAGGAGGCATGGAGCTAGGGCATGATCTCCTAGGTACAAGCAAAAAGGGCAAGGACGCGAGCACGTGGTCGAGCCAAGCGACTGCAGTCAGTAGGTTTAGGAGTTTAGCCTTTTTCCCTTTGGTTATGTACTCTTTAAACCCCCTCCTTCCTCCTCCCTTTCTCCCTTAGATGGTTTGTATTAGGTATATCCTGCTTTGTACCATTCATCCTCATCTCTAGAGTATGGCGACCCCTGTTTATTTTCCTGCACCTATATTTTGGGCCATACTCTAGGGATGTAGGCATTTACTTTCCTGCTCTGTGTGCTAGCATTGTGTATGATGTATGTATATATATATATACCTACTTTCCCCTTTTTGGTGTGACTGTCGCGATGCATGTCACTTAAGGCTAGCAATGCCTAATTTCCGCCGCGAAAGTAAGGCGACTTCTCGTTGGATTTTCGTGATGGAAATCTGGCACTATGCTCGAATGCCTTAGGAAAGCATAGATTGGGACCACATCCTTTCAAAAGCCAAAACCTCAAAGCCCCCATGCATGCAAAGCCCCGAAAGCCAATGCCAAAATCATGTTTTTACTGCCAATCTTCAAAAATTAAGGTTTTATCAAAATAAAGGATTGTCCTTGGGATAGGTGTTGTGGGGTGCCTAACACCTTCCCCACATGTAACCAAACTTCCGGACCTAAGAATCAGGATTTTTTGCCATCCACATTAGATTAGGAAAAATGACATTTTTCTTAACTTATGATTGGTAATAAAATCAACTAGAAACAGGTGACCAATTGCACCTTAGAAAAACCCAATGATTGGTGGCAACTCCACTTTACCTTTGGTAATCACCTAAAATTTGGCCCAGATTCCCACCATAAAACCAAAGGTAGACCTACCTTCCTCCGCCCAGAGAGAGAAAGCACCCGAAGCTCCGTGTGAACCATACACATTCACATCGAGAGGGGCCTCCAATGGGCCCCGCGCGCGCGCGAGCCATTGCCACGGTGGGTGGTCGAACGAAGGCTCACGGCGGTAGCGGTTTTCTTTTTGCTGCCAAAGATCGAGGCTGGGCGTTGACAGACTGGCGACTCCACTGGGGATCGATGAGAGTTTAGCCTTTAAAGCTTTTGATAGAGCCATAATCTTTGGACATTGGCTTTTAAAAACATAGAAATTGGCATTGGCCTCCGGGACTTTCCTTTTGAAAAAGGTTTCTACTATATCCTAGTACACCATTTTTAAAAGAGCAAAAATCTTTTTCTCCAAAAATCCTTTTTCAAGAAGGGAGGCTTTGAGGTATTTTCATATGGGGCTTTACAGCTTTCCTTCAAATGCTTTACCGCTTTCCTTCACTTGCAAACATAGGGTAGCAAAATTTAATTTCTGCTGCACCTTTATCCTCTTTCCATATATATATATATATATCTGCTGTGCTTTGAAAAAGTCTTTCCCCTTCATTAAGAATTGCATGACATATACACCCTTTTGAACCGAACCTGGGCTCCGCACTACTGGCGTAGTCTCACCTCTTTTGGGGATTTCATCACCCCATCTGTAGGTGTATGGACCCCAACACATCGGCAGTGTTACCTATAGTTAGCTTCAGGGCTGATGTTGTAGGCACTATTGGGTCCATGGGTGGACAAGAGTAGCTGAAAAGGCCCCCTCGATCCTTCCTACCCCATAACTTCTATGAAGGTAGGGGTATGGCAATTAAGTATCCTAGGACAAGAACACCTACTAGTTAGGCCTTTGCATATAGTTGGCCTGGTTATGTTAAACCCGTGAGGACTAGATTAAGCCAGAGTCCATCAGGACTAGGAAAAACCTAAAGAGTGAACATCCAAGCCTAGGAAAGGATACCCTTCTAGGGCTAGAGGTCAGGGGAAAGTGTCTTGTAACAAGTGTGCCCTTTTTTGCTTGCGCCAAAGAAATCGTGCTCTACTCCAGGTTCCTTCTATCCTGCTTGCACAGCATTCATGATTAAACCCCTAGGAAAAGCAACCCCGTTGCTCATACATGTTAGATCATACCCTATCCCTAGGGTTTACAACCCTACAAGGGCACTCATGCATACACTAATTGGTTCCGTCACCTAATTATGCAAAGATAAAATCTGTGGCAAGTAACTGAAACTCCATTCAGGGGGAGATGCTGCCGAAAAACTATCAGAAATCCAAAGGTCCAAGAGGTCCAAGTCGCCTAGGTTGTCAAGATGTCTAAATTGCCAAGAAGACCTAGATGTCAAGAATCCAAGGACTCCGCCAAGAAATCCAAATCGCCAAGAGGCCCAATGATGTCCAAATTGTCAAGAGATCATTACAAAGATGTCAAAATAGCCAAGAAGGTCCTACATGTCAAGAATCCAAGGGCTCCCGCAAGGGATCCAAAGGTCCAAGAGATCCATGCTGTCCAAGTGTCCAAGAGCTTCCCCGAGAAGTCCACATTATCAGAAGCCGAGTTTTCTCCTCGCAGTCACATTTCTTGTATTGTAAAAGACCCATTATTGGAGTCGTCAAACCCAACATTGTAAAAGCAAAGTTTGTACAAGCATGTAATCAAAGGAAGGGTCCTTCCCGCATTGCTAAGGGCGTTAAAAACTATCAGAAATCCAAAGGTCCAAGAGGTCCAAGTCGCCTAGGTTGTCAAGATGTCTAAATTGCCAAGAAGACCTAGATGTCAAGAATCCAAGGACTCCGCCAAGAAATCCAAATCGCCAAGAGGCCCAATGATGTCCAAATTGTCAAGAGATTATTGCAAAGATGTCAAAATAGCCAAGAAGGTCCTACATGTCAAGAATCCAAGGGCTCCCCCAAGGGATCCAAAGGTCCAAGAGATCCATGCTGTCCAAGTGTCCAAGAGCTTCCCCGAGAAGTCCACATTATCAGAAGCCCACATTATCAGAAGCCGAGTTTTCTCCTCGCAGTCACATTTCTTGTATTGTAAAAGACCCATTATTGGAGCTGTCAAACCCAGCATTGTAAAAGCAAAGTTTGTACAAGCATGTAATCAAAGGAAGGGTCCTTCCCGCATTGCTAAGGGCGTTATGAAAGTTTCGGTTACTTGCCTATCTTGTGCATTAATGTTGCATCATAGTAGAAACTCACCATGATAAATACCCAATTCAGGGTGCAAAGCCACATTTTTCTAAAAATGGTAGGTGGATGTTAAATGGTAAGAGCATAAACTAACTTGATTTTGGTGTTGTGTTTCCACTTTGTCAAACGCACCCCATTTCTTTCACTTCCCACTATTTCTTAGGATTAAAAGATTGCTAAAAGGAAATAGTTTAAGCTACCACCACATCGTGATCCCATCATCACTAGGTCTTGCGCGAGAGAGATGTCTACTAGTGGTACTTCTCCCCATGAGGAAACTGTTCAGGAAGTCGCTCTTCTGAAAGAGCAAATGTCAAAACTGATGCGCATGGTGCAACAGCTAATTGTAGGAGAAGGACAAAACTCTTATGGTTATAGCCAAGGAGGTCCCTAGACTGAGAATGAAAATTAGCCTCCACCAATACAGGAACAGGGTCACAATGTACCACCCCAGCGCAATGACCAGGAAACAGATCCTTCTAAGGACAAGAACCCCGAATCTGGGTATGGCCAAGTCAAGAGCCAAGTGGAAACTTTAGCTGAGAAGCTTCGTATCATAGAGGGCTCCAGCGTCCATAGAAGCATTGACCTAGACAGTCTGACCAACTTCCCTCAATTCATTATGCCTCCCAAGTTCAAGGCACCAAAGTTTGTTAAGTATGAGGGTACAAGAGATCCTTGCGCCCATTTGCGCATGTTCTATAGGAAGATGGTTCCCTATGGGGATAATCACCCTCTGCTCTACAAGATTTTCCCTGATAGTTTGACTAGCCCTACGGCCACATGGTATGTGAGATTAGAAAAGACTTCTACTTGGAGGGAAATGAACAACACTTTCTTAGAGTACTACCGATTCAACACCAAGATAGCTCCTGACCGCACGGTTCTTTAGAGGACAGAAAAGAAGAGTGGGGAGTCCTTCCGTGAGTATGCCCAAAGGTGGCATGAGCTAGCTGCACAAGTGCAGCCCCCCATGATGGAAAATGAGATTATCAAGTGGTTCATTGATAACCTCAAGCCTCCTTACTATGAGATGATGATTAGCACCCAAGTCACTCATTTCACTAGCCTCATCCCTATTGAGGAGCACATTGACGAGGGTATTAGGAGCAAGAAGATCATGGATGCTGAGTCTTTGAGTTCTATGGTTGAACAACAAGTCAAGAGAATGACTGGTCGCAAGACCAAGGAAGCCGATGTTCATATGGTTGACAATGCATCAGAAAGGCCTAAGGGTGTTTCTTCTACCTATGCTCCCCAGGCTGCTAGGCCTTATTAGCAACAGAATCAATCTGCTCAAGCACCTAACAGAGCCTTTAATCAGAGAGGGAGGCCAGAACCGCCTCGTCCCTTTAGGAGGGAGAATTGGAAGTACACTCTGTTACCCATGCCTATAGCAGATCTCTATTCTTACCTACTGGAAAGGAAGCTAGTGACACCAATGTTTTTGATACCCAGGGAAGGCCCTTCATCGCCTAACTTTGACCCGTCTAAGAAGTGCGAACACCATTTTGGGGCGAAGGGCATACCCTTGAAGAATGTTACCATTTGAAGGACTGTGTCCAAGATCTCATAGACAACAAGCTGATACAGTTCGATAATGCAGCCACTTCGAACATCATCACAAACCCTTTACCTCCCTATTAGGAAGGGAATGTGAATGCCATCATCACAGTGGAAGAAAGGGTTCCAGATTTCTCCTCACCACCATTCCTATGGAAGGCTATGCTCCAAGCCTTGGTCCAAGAGAGCCACCTTGATCTTAAAGGAGTGGGAACCATAGGATTTGATTGGGGAATCTACTCATTCTATGACAGTGAAGATAGCCACGCCCTGTTTGACTGTAAAATGCTCCGAGCACAAGTGAAGAGTTTAGCCGAGCGCAGTATCATTTGGATTGAAAGAGAAACGGTGCAAAGAGATGACTGTATGGTAGCCAGCTTATGTCCTTTAGCTACCCAGTCAAAAGCCAGCTGCAATGCTATATCAGTTGGGTCAAGGAAGGATTAGGATGAGTATTTACTGAAACGCCTTGGCTAGGCTGCTCCGGCACCTTCCTCTTCAGTAGTCATTGAGGAGATCATAGAATCACCCACGGATTTAGGGTCATAGAATCACCCACGGATTCAGAGAAAAGGCAAACCCCGCCTGCCATTGAGGGATTCACTCCTCTAGTTCCCGCCTTGCCTACGGTCACAGGGCCAGCTTCATCATCAATTCAGGAGGGAACCGCTACGTTCCCGCTATCCGAGGTTTCGATCCTCTTATTTTGCCAAGGCTTGCCTTGGGAATCTCCAGGGTATTCGGCTTAAAGGCCCTTGAGGCCATGCTGCCAAGTCCGGTGGTTATTAATCCAAAGACGTTCTTTATAGCGCCCAATTTACAGACTCAAGATGGTGTTATCATTCGTATGCTGAGCCGTTCCCTTATGAAGATAGTCACCGCGTTCCTTGGAAATACGATGTGTCCTTGATCACCACTCGAACTAGAAAAGAGGAGGTCTGGTCCTATATCTCTTCAGGTCTATCTGGGCTTACTAGGAATGGCCGTTGCTATACCTCCAAAGAGTTGGAAAAGAGGAGGAAAAAGATTGGCAAGGGTACTGCCAAACCCGTTAGGAATAGAGTCACAACTGAAGAAGCAGAGGAGTTCTTGAAAGTTATCAGAAACTCAGAGTACAATGTGATTTAGCAGCTAAACAAGCCGCCAACTCAGATCTCCATCTTGGCGTTATTGCTATCCTTTGAGGTCCACCGTAATGCTCTCTTGAAAGTCTTGAAGGAGACACATGTTCCTACAAGTGCTACAAAATTTGCCTTTGAAGGCATGGTCTCAACAGTATTGGCCATCAACCAGATTTCCTTTACGGATAATGAACTACCACCAGAAGGTAGGGACCACACTTTGCCCATGCATATTATAGTAAAGTGTGAGGATATGATCGTCACCAGAGTATTGATTGACAATGGGTCAACCCTGAATGTTTGCCCGATGTCCACTTTGGAGCGTTTGAATGTGGATACCTCTCTTATCTGCCTTACCACATGATCATTAGAGCTTTTGATGGCACTCTCAAGGAGGTGCAAGGCGAGATTGAGCTAGCCATTGGAGTTGGCCCTATGTTCTTCACGATCAATTTCTAGGTCATTAAGGTGGACTCCCCTTATAATATGCTCCTAGGGAGGCCTTGGCTACAAACTGCGGGCGCGGTTGCTTCCACTCTTCATCGAAGACTCAAGTTCCCATCTAAAGATCTGATGGTCACTATTATGGCTAAAGAACCCCTGACTTTCTTCAAGGAGACTTCTGTCCCCTACATAGGTGCTATTGCCTTTTCGGAGGCAACCTTTCACAGTTTCGAGCTAGTCTCCATGATTTCCAGAGCTCTAGAACTCGAGTTAGTATGGCCCTTCGCTACTTTAATGGCCGCCAAGGAGATGCTCAAATTTGGCTATCAGTTAGGCCAAGGCCTCGGTGCCGTAGGACATGGGAAGGCTTCTTTGATTGAGCTCCCTGACAACAAATGAGGTTTCAGTCTAGGCTATGACCCCTTCGATGAAGAACTCTTCCAGGCTTCCAAAGGAAAGAAGAGGAAATGCATTGGCCAAGGGATGTTTATTCCCCACATCAGGGTCATTTTTTTGGCTTCGGCCGAAGCCATCAGATCAGAAGTAGCACATGAATCATGTGAGGAAGAATCAGATCTGGCTTGTCTCATCCGTCTTTGTCTAGAGGAATTTTTAGCGAATGCCATCATATCCCCAGGGGATGATTTGACTACTACTATTAGGCTTTATGTGCCAGGCAAGACTGTAGGCCATTAAACTGCTGAGCCCTACTTTGTGGTTGCACCGGTTGAGTAAGAAGTGTTCCATTATCGTGTGGTTGGGTCCTCCAATTGCCCGAAAGAGTAGGAATAGCATATCTAGTTTGTTTTGCATGTTTATTTCCTATTTCCTACATTCCTTGTTTGCATTTTCCAAAACAAAAAAAATATTTTTCCCTTTTTATCATTATCAGGCATGAACTTTGTTATCTCCCTGTCTATAATCCACTAATGAAATTATCCAGCGTATTATTCAAGAAATTGTTAGGACATAGGTGATTTAATATTAGGAACATATGTCAATATTGAATTGGCTAATCCTTTGACAAAACGCACTTTACTTGTAATTGGGTAGATCTAGGATGTGTTTAATGCTTCAAGGAACAAGGTTTCAAGATTAAGTGTTAAAGCCATGCAAGTCTATCCAAGAAACAAGTGAAGAAGTGCTGGATTTTAAAACTCGATAGCTAGCTCGATAGCTAGTATCTATCAAGGTTTAAAAAGCTGTTGAAGCCCGATACTTGACAGCAATCTCGACAGATAAACTATTTATCGAGGTTTATGAAAATCAGTTTTTCAAAGCTGATTTCACTTCAATCCGTGAATACATGTTTGGGTTTTCTTTTCTCACAACCCTAAACATATATAAGGATTATTTTAAGGGCCGTCAAAGGTTGCGCAAGTGTGAAGCAAAGTTGTGTTCATGCAAATTGTGACCGGAGACAGAATTTGCCCTAGTTCATCTTTCTCTTGAAGAAGCTGCTGTGTTTGTACACCGTAAGGTTTTGTAACCAAGGAGCTTCGTGATCTTCATCGTGTTGATGAATTGAAGAACTTTGCAGCCAACATCTTTCCCAAGTTGGTGAGTAAGTCGCGTACTAGGATTCGCGCATCAAATTGGTTAGTCTCGTACTGGGAGTCGTGCATTACAAGGAGAGATTATCACTACAGAACAAGTCCAATTGGGTATTGGGGTATGGGTTCAACTTTAGGTTGGTATAAGGTACTAGGATTCCTTTACTTGTAACTGCTTGTTGTGATAATAGTGAATTTTCTGGAGTGGTGACCTTAAAATTGTTGGAAAAATATATGTTTGTATCGCATACAAAATATACGCAGCGGAAAATTAATGGATCTACTTCATTCGCAATTGATAACATGTACTATGTAAGTTTCAGAATTTAAGAACAAGAAAGCGTACCTTGGTGCGGTGAAATTCAAAACCAAAGATCTAGAAGTACTTGGGAATACTTTTAATCTTCACTCCAATTCTACTTGATGCCTAAGAAGTGTGGTCTCTCAATCGGTTTCCAAGGAGAGAATAGAAGAGTTTCCAACACTCACATACAAACCATTTCATTCCTTATGAGAACTATCTTATGAAAGTCCTAATGAAATTCTGTATGTTTCTCTCCTTATATACAACTGATTATCTAATTTGACTAGCCTTTTGGGCCATTCCAATTGGGCTCTAGTATGTGGCTTGGAGTGGGACCAAAAGGGAACAAATAAGACTCTAGCTTCAATGGGCCTTGGGCTTTTCTATCAACTCTTGACAAGTCCAAAGTTACCATTAATTATATTCAATACCACTATTAGAATATAATTGCACTCTAGGCCTTATTAATAAATTATATCCCAAGACTTTATTATACATGCAACCCCTTCATTAAAATATTCGTAGTAATACAAAGTCATGAATGTAGACTGCCACTTTGAAGATTACTACATTTTAATCCTTGAGTACCCGGTTTAATCATTTATGTTATTCATCATATATTTATGAAATCCAATTTAATAAGTATATACTTTAGTAACTCCTTACTAAAGTGGTTGGGCCCAACACTCTGAATAACCAAACCCATTAAACTTATCTCAAGAAAATATTTTATATCTCCGTTAAGAGATTATGAATTCCATCTTGAGAATATATGTTCCATCAACATTAAATGCGGTTGCCCAACATACTGAGGTTTTGACCGTGATTTATAGATCTCACTCCTGATATATCAAAGCAACCTGCATCTCATTATCAAGTCCATTATTCTCTCAGGATTAAGAGTTGATGTAAATAGAAGTCGTGAGATTTATTATTCATTTTACAGTCGTTAGGAGAATAATAAATCTCACAGCGGTCCAGTTCAATATGTCTTAACTCTTAAAACATATCAACATACCAACTAGAAGTCTCCACTTCCATGATTATTTGTTCCCTTTTGGTCCCACTCTAAGCCACATATTAGAGCCCAATTGGAATGGCCCAAAAGGCTAGACCAATTAGATAATCAGTTGTATATAAGGAGAGAAACATACAGAATTTCAAAGTGCTTTTCATAAGGTTAAGATGAAGTTTTTCATAAGACTTTCATAGTGGTTTTCATTAAGATCACATAAGGAATAAAATGGTTTGTATGTGAGTGTTGGACACTCTCCTATTCTCTCATTGGAAACTGATTGAGAGACCACACTTCTTGGGCATCAAGTGGAATTGGAGTGAAGATTAAAAGTGTTCCCAAGTACTTCTAATATTTTGGTTTTGAATTTCACAGCACCAAAGTACACTTTCTTGTTCTTAAATTCTAAAATTTACATAATACATGTTATCAATTGCGAATGAAGTAGATCTGTTTATTTTCCGCTGCGTATGTTTTGTATGCGTTACAAACATGTATTTTTCCAACAAATGGTATCAAAGCGGTCTTCAATTTCGAATCTGTATAACATGTTTTATGATTTTTGGAATTAGAGATAATAATTTCATAATGTTAGAAAATTTTATATTTGATTTTCTACATGGTTGTTGAAACTATGATTTGAAGAAAACTGATATTGATGTTATGATATTGTTTAAATTTGAATTTAAGTATGTTAAATTGAACTTTAAGGCTATAGCATCAATGGAATTTAGTTTTGACATCAATCTCTGTCTATCATGTTCATATGATAGTTGTTTGTTCATGAAAAACGATAAAAAAAAACTGCCTTTGAAAAATTCTGGAAATTCAAAATTCACGAAGATCGATCGATCGAGGAGTTGTCGAGAATCGATCGAGCATCCAGACTATTTCTCGATCGATCGAGATACACGTTCGATCGATCGAGGAGCTATCGAGCATCGATCGAGAACCTTGAATTCAGAATTTTTCTAAGTGTTTTTTCACATAATTAAAGAGTAATGCTATGTGTGATTAGATTACACATTGTTCTAACTAAAAGACCTAATGAGATCAAAGATATTAGTTAAATAGAACTCTTAGTCCTAAATAGTTTGGGACTTGTCTTTTAAGAAACATTCTAATGAGATTAGAATTGTTGTATGATTGAAAGCTCTTAATTTATTTTAATTAGAAGTTTTAATGAGATTAAAGCTTAATTAAAAGGTATATAGTTTCTAATGAGATTAGAACTTTTTATTTAGTAAATTAAGGATAGAGTTCTATATAAACTAATTTTTGATTCATTATTGTTTAAGGAATCCTAAATAGTTTAGGACTTCCATTTTAGTTAGAGATTCTAATAAGATTAGATTCTTCAACAAGTGCAAGGTTATTAGTTGTGATGGGATCACAATTATTTAAGAAAAACCCAATATAACGAGTGGGAGTATTGAAATAACCCTTTTGTTAAGTTTATTGTAATGTGAATAGATACCTTGTCTTGACTTTGAGTCTTGCATTCCATGCAGAGGGTATTTACTTCACGGAGTACAAGGTTAAACCTCTTTGTGATTGCGCGAATGTTCGTTATGCTATTGTGACGTGACTTAGTTACATCACATTGAATTTAAACAATTAAACACATTTAATGTGTAGGGTTACAATTGTGATTAGATCACAATGATTTCATGAAAATCCACTTGTTTTAAAATTTCTAGTGGGAGAGAGATACAAGGGTTGGATCTCACGACCTCTATTGTCGGTTCATAGTGGTGTGGGGTAAGCACCTCGTCTTGGCCTCGAGCCTTGTGTTCCTTGCGGAGGGTGTTTATTTCATGGTACTACAAGTTTGAACTTCCCGGTTTATAGTAGTGTGGGTAAGCACCTCGTCTTGGCCTCGAGCCTTGCGTTCCATGCGGAGGGTGTTTTGCATCATGGTACGACAAGATTAAACCTTACAATGGTAGAGTTATGTGGCTACACATGGTTCTAGGCAATGGTGTACACTAGACTAAGTTTGATAGTACCCTCTATGCTAAGTTCTTGCTATTATTACTTAGAGGCCAAAGGAAGAGTGGCAAATTATTTTTGTTTGGTAAGAGTTACCATGATAGCATTAATAATGATAATAATTCTTGCCTGATCATAGTGATTGATATTCACTCTATGCTGAGGAATATTAATTGCGGAATTAGGTTGTCGTTGCTCCTAGTATAGTATGTTTTTCGGTTCACATACTATATGGTTATGGATGCAAAATATAATGTCCCTGTAATTATGTTCATAGTCTCAAAATAAAGTTGTCATAAATTTTGTCCTCTAGCTACTATTTTAAATGAATCACATTAACTAAAAAATAATTTTGGACATGGTGCTTAAAGGAGCTAAAGTACATAAATATGTTTTGGTTTAGCATTGTCATAATTTCCTATGCATGATACATTGATGGAAGATAGCTTATGATGTGATCATAGTCTCCATTGAAATGCTAAAATGTTTCATTGGCTTCTATCTCAATTGTGTTACAGCATGAGATGCAAGAGATAGTACAAGACTTAGACTTTATATTAAGTCTAAATGAGAGTTTTGGTATGAATCATATTGAGTGCTAAGAAAAGCTTAAGGAGTTCCAATTCTATTTCATTTTATGAAAATATTTTATTTTTAAATGAATTGGAATTCTTGGATGTAGAGATTAAATGTTAATCTCATATGGATATGATCCACAAGTCCTTGTTAGAATCATTTGATCAATTCAAATTGTTTTTGAAAATAAGTAAATTCTTTTTATATTATCTGAATTGATAAGTGAGTTCTACGCAAAGGAAGACATCCTAAAAGCTAAAACTAGAATCAATATGATTTATTTCAAATTCTTAGCCTAGACCGAAAGGTAAGGTGATAAGAAGAGGAATTATAATACCAAACAGTTGGACAAGCTAGTTGTCCTAGTAGTTGCCAAAAAGGAAATTAGACTCAAAAGTATAACAAAAAGGAAAGTGTTTCCATTTTGGTAAAGCTAAGCATTGTCCATAATTGTTTTTTAGATGGAAATTTACATGTTTTACCTTTTAAAGAGAAAGTTTCCATCCTTTGGTTTTGTATGTTTTGGAACTTATGTCTAGATCTTATTAATCTAAATGGTATTCAAGATTGGTGAAAGATGGGCTTTTAGAACCATTATTTTGTTATAATCCCAGTCTATGAATTCTATTTAGAGGATAATACAATCTAGGGCTTCTTTATTGTAAAGGAATATAGTTTCAATGACTTCTTTAAGTTAGTGCATACATGAAGGAGGAATAAGACTCTTTTAGAAATAGTAAAGTACATGATAAATATTTCCATTTGCTTATTTCTTTGGAGATATACTCTATGTATTACTGTATATTTTCTAAAATTGATTTCAAAAGTTTGTTCCTAGGACATTTGTCAAATTGTGGAATGGGTAAAAACCTAGTATATGATACTTCCACTTTTGGAGATGTCCAGCACTTGTGCTAGAAAGGAAGTCTGACAAATTGAAATCAAAAGGTAGAAAAATGTGTGTTTATGATGGGTATCCAAAAGGAATTGCAGAAGATTATTTTGGTAGTCATAAAAATGACAAGGTGTTTGTAAAGTACAAATACAAAGTTTCTAGATTATGACTATGTGAATAATCTTAAAGCAAAACGTAGAATTATTCTAGAAGGAAAATGTTAGAATTTGTTGTAAGACAACTATAAAATACATTTAGAAATGAGATGGTTGTATTAGATACACCACAAGGCATTATTCTAGATATATAGCTAGTACACCGGTACAATATCGTAGTGGGAGGATTGTCAATTACCAAATAAATTCATACTTTTGGAATAAACTTTTGAAGTCATTCCACAAGGATATGAATTTGATCCTCGATCCTACGTAAAGGCAATAGATGATATGAATATGGATTACTGGATCAAGGATATGTGAATAGAATTAGATTTTATTCAAAGTCTAGAACTTGTAGAGGCGCCTAGTGGCATTAAGCCTATTGTTCTCAAATAGGTCTACAAGAAAAATGAGATTGATAGATTTAAAGGTGCAAACCTTCAAAGTCAAGACTAGTGATGAAAAGATTTATTTAGAAAGAAATGGTTCGACTATGAAAAGATTTTTTCACCAATAGTCAAGTTTGACTCTATCTAGATTCTCTTATCCATTATATTTCATTTGGATGAAATATGGCAAATGGATATCAAGAAAGCTTCTTTTAGTAGCAATCTTGAGGAAGACATCTATATGATGTAACTAGACTTGTTCATAGCAAAGAACTAGTAGTGTTTAGTATGCAAGTTGCTTAAATTCCATTTATGGACTAAAGCAAGCATCTGAATCATAAAATATCATCTTTGATCAAGAAATCAAATTGTTTGATTTTGATCAAGTATTAAAAGGCCTTAGGTGTATATAAAGCTATATAGAATAATAATTTTCTTAATGTATGTTGATGACATTCTAATCATTTAGAATGATGTAGAGTTATTGTCATCAATAGAGTTTTTGTTGTCTAGTCCAGTTTGATATAAAGTACTTGGGAAAGACTAGTCACATCCTAAGAATTAAACTTTGTTAAAATTCAGAAATTAGGATGTTGGGTCTATCTCAAACTGCTTAAATAGATTAGATTCTAGCCAAGTATAGCATGTAATACTTCAAGAAAGGATTCTTTCCTTTTAAGTATGAAGTTCTTTTATAAAGGACTATAGTCCTAAAACATATAAAAGGAGGAGCATATTAAGATGGTTCCTAATACCAAATTAATAGGAAGTCTTTATGCTATGCTAAATACTAGGCTAAAATATCTATTTTGCGGTGGGTATGGTAAGCAAATATCAATTGAATCAAAGATCACTTAATTTAGTAGGAGTAAAGCATATACTCAAATATTTTAGGGGAATGAGGGATTATATGCTTGTCCACAAAAGTGAGGTTTTGATAATTACTGGATGTACAAATACTGACTTGTAGTTTGATTGTGATTCATGAAGTTGGATTTCAAGATATGTGTTCATCCTAGGTGGTGAAGATACACATTAAGTAAATAATATCTCATTAGAGAGATATGAGTACTTGAAAAGGGAAGGGAACCATCTCTCTACCTGGACTGCCAGACATTACAAATATGTTGTATGTAGAAGATCTGAGGGTGAACTTGTTGATCATAAGTTAGATATGTGATCAAGACTTCATGGTGCTGTTCTCAAAAGGGAAATGCCTTGTGTTGAATGAGTCTAGGGAGAAACTCATGAGCGAAGTCTGCACTCTGGATAACTTCTATGGATTGGTACCTGATGCTGATATTATGCGCAATAGTATTTGTTTGCCAAATGATGACCTATGGCACCAAAGGATGGGACATGCTAGCTACAAACATCTATCAATTGTAAGCAAGAATCAGTGTTGGGAATACCAAAGCTCAGCAGGGTTAGCAATGTTGTGTGTGGACCGTGTCAGCTTGGGAAACAGACGAAAGCAAAACATCCAAGCACTTAGACATCAGCTACATCTAGACCTTTGGAGCTACTACATCTGGATCTCATGGGTCCAACTAGAATTGAATCTCTTGGAGGAAAGAGATACATCATAGTTGTAGTAGATGATTTCACCATGTATACTTGGGTCATTCTCCTAAGATCCAAGTCAGATGCTTTTGAGCATATTGAACCTTTGTGTACAAGACTGCAAAATGAAAAGAACATGAAGATTGATCGAATTCACAGTGATCATGGTAAAGAATTTGAGAACTCATACATGGAATCCTTTTGCACTAGATCTGGTATATCTTAAGAATTCTCTACTCCTAGCATTCCTCAGCAAAATGGTGTAGTAGAAAGAAAGAACAGAGTCATTCATGAGATGGCTAGAGCCATGTTACACAATAAAGATGTGGCCAGAAATTTATGGGGAGAAGTAGTCAACACCGCATGTCATACGATTAACAAGGTATGTTTCAGACCCGGTACAAAGAACACTCCCTATGAATTGTGGAAGGGAAGAAAGCCAAATGTGAAGTATTTCAAAATCTTTGGAAGTACTTGTTTCATCCTCAAGGATAGAGAGAATATGGGAAAGTTTGACTCCCGAAGCGATGAAGGAATATTTTTGGGATATTCCTCCACAAGCAAAGCTTATCGAGTGTACAACAAAAGAACTAAGAAGGTGATGGAAACAGTCAATGTTGTTATTGATGAAGCTTCAAACTCTGGTTTTGAGAAAAGCAGTGAGGAAATACCTAAGGAAATTCTTCCTTCAGAACCTAAGGATGTTCAAGAAGAAGTTGATCAAGAGCCCGTTTCTCCAAGTACTTCAAGTGTTGTAGAAGTCTTCACAGATATTCCTACATCACCTGAGTCTGAATCTCATGAAGAGAAAGGACCTTCCTCAAGGATCAAACTGAATCACCCTCCTGAAGTTATTGTGAACCCACCAAGGTTGAGGACGCTCTCCAGGATGAAAACTGGGTTGAGGCCATGCATGATGAGCTGCTCCAGTTTCAAAGGAATGATGTCTGGACCCTAGTACTTAGACCGGAAAGAGAGCACATCATTGGCACAAAATGGATATTCCGAAATAAAACTAATGAGGAGGGAAATGTGATCCGCAACAAGGCTCGTCTAGTGGCCCAAGGATACTCTCAAGTGGAAGGAGTAGATTTTGATGAAATATTTGCTCTTGTAGCTCGTATGGAATCCATTAGGGTTCTCCTAGCCTTAGCTTGTCACTTGAAGTTCAAGCTTTACCAAATGGATGTAAAGACTGCATTCTTGAATGGGTTTCTTAAAGAAGATGTCTATGTTGCTCAGCCTAAAGGATTCATTGATTCACACTTTCTGGATCATGTGTTATACCTCAAGAAGGCTCTCTATGGACTAAAGCAAGCACCCAGAGCTTGGTATGACCGGCTTACACATTACTTGGTCTCATATGGTTTCACAAGAGGACAAGCTGATCAAACTCTCTTTATCAAAAGGGAGAATGGCGAGTTGATAGTCGCTCAAGTCTATGTTGATGATATCATCTTTAGGTCTACAAAGGATGAACTTGCTCATAACTTTTCAAAGCTTATGCAAGCCGAGTTTGAGATGAGCATGATTGTAGAGTTGAATCACTTCCTTGGATTACAGATTCGTCAACAAGAGTTAGGTATATTCATATCTCAATCTAAATATGCCAAGAATATTGTGAAAAAGTTTGGTTTGGAATCTGCTAGTCTTGTTGGAACTCCCATGAGCCCAAATGTTAAACTCACTGTTGATTTGTTAGGGAAAAATGTTGATTCTTCTTTATATAGAAGCATGATAGGTAGTCTCCTTTACCTTACTGCTAGTAGACCTGACATTAGTTACAGTGTAGGAGTGTGTGCTAGATATCAGGCTAACCCCAAAGAGTCTCATATGACTGCTTTAAAAAGAATCATAAAATATGTCAAATCCACTGCCGATTTCGGTGTGTGGTATAGCAAGGACACCAATGATGTCTTAACTGGGTATTCTGATACAGACTGGGCTGGGAATGCTGATGATAGAAAAAGTACTTTGAGGGGTTGTTTTTATGTGGGTAATAATCTTGTCTCCTGGATGAGTAAGAAGCAGAATTCCATCTCATTATCCACAGCTAAGGTCGAATACATTGCTGTCGGTAGCTGTTGCACCCAACTTCTATGGATGCAAAAACTTCTGTGGATGCAAAAACTCCTCCTTGATTATGGTATTCGTCAAGAACATCTTACCATTTATTGTGACAATACTAGTGCCATTAACATCTCTAAAAATCCTGTTCAACATTCTTGAACTAAACATATTGAGATACGACACCACTTCATCCGGGAGCTTGTCAAAAATGGCAGACTCACTCTTGAGTTTATCCACACTGATGATCAGAAGGCTGATTTGTTCACTAAGCCTCTTGATAGCAAACGGTTTAAATTCCTATGCCAAAACATTGGTGTAATCTTCATAGAGTGATCTCTCCTCTTTCTCATCCTTTCTCATGCATTTGCATCTAGTTTTATGCTTTGTTTTGTTTAACATGTTCTTGTTTGTTTGTTTTCAATTTTACTTTATTTTGTTTTTCATAAAAATAAAATAAAAAATTGAAAAATCAGAAATATACAAAAACAGTGTGTGTTTTGTATATATTGGTACTTGTGTACCATGGATGGCCATTGAAACAAAGTTTCTTAACTTTGTATCTCTTGTAGCTTAGATGAGCATCTCAATGCACAACTAAGAAAGTGAGCTTTGTGGCTCATGTTTGTGATGAGTACGATTAAGTGATCTTTTATACTTAACACTCATATCACTCTTTTTGACGGGAAGGACTAAAAAATCCTAAGAGAAAGGCATAAATAACCATCTCACCACTAAAGCCCGCCAATCATGAATAACATCTGTGTGCTTTGGCATAGCAAAATTGTGATGTTTAAGCTTACATAATTGGGTATTTCTTCTCTCTCTCTTATATACCCATGCATGATATGCTCAAAAAGAAAAATATGCAAAGAAAATCAAAAGCAAAAAGAATTAAAATGCTTTTAAATGTGGTTGCAAGTGTGTTTCTAGGAGATGTGGGAATTATAGGATGTACCTCGAAGGTGATAGTCCCCATCAAGCAGTTATGATTATGTGTGAGTGTATTTGATTTTCTCATATCTCAAATTGTCATAATATGAGACACTTATGCACTCTTGCTATGTTATCACACACAACACGCAAATTCTTTACTACTTTTGATACATGTGCAAGTACAATGTGATTTGGCCATCATAAGGAATACATGTGTTAACATATGCTCACTAAAATGTCTTAACTTGTTTTTAAAATATAAAATTGGTTAGACTTGTTTAGTGTGTGTGTGTGTGTGTGTTTTGGATCTTGAATGCTTTGCATATATGTTGAGAGATGTTTTGAGAGCTTAATATGTTGATTGGATCTATGTTTGAGTAGCTTGCTTGTTGCATTCATCTCTTTGTGTTTTTCCTCCTTGAAAATCTCCTTTTCTTCAAGCTTGACAGCTTCTCGACAGATCCTTGATAGATTCTCTTCTATCGAGCCCCTCATTCTTCTTGTCTCCACCGATCTTATCGCAATCTTGATCCATCGAGGTTTCTGGGTTTCTTCTCGATAGATGCTTGACAGCTTCTTCGAACCATCGAGAAAATTTCTGTCTGGCCGATAGATTCTCAACAGCTTCTCGATCCATCGAGGTATTTTTTTCCGTCGACAGATATCTCGATCCATCAAGCTACGATTTCTATTTAAGGTTAGAGCACAAATCAGATTTCATTTCTTCTTCTCTCTCTCGACAAAAAACCTTTTTCTCTCACCCCAAACACTTCTCTCTCACTCAAAACCTTCTACCCTTGTGCTTGTTGGCCTATATCAGGATTGAAACACTTGGTAAGTGTTATAATCTTCTCTCTTTTCATGCATCCATGCATTTTAGACCTAGGTTTTGGGGTTTTTGAGTGTTTCTTGAAATTTTTGGGTTGGGCTTTGTGAAATTGTCATTATATGCTCATGCATTGCATTCTCATTGCATTTTAACAATGTTTCATGCATTTAGATTTGTGCTGGTAGGTTTGGATTGGGTTTTACCCATGATGCAAGTTATATTTTGCACGTCACATGTTCATGCATATTTCATGCATACGTATCCTTTCATGTCTCTATTTCTGGTTGTGATGTTTTTTTCTCTCTTTCTCTCTCTCTCTCTCTCTCTCTCTCTCTCTCAGATAGACTGCGCATGGCACCTAAGCGCAAATCCACTCCGGCTCAGAACCCTCTTGGTTCTGAGTCTTCTTCTTCTGATCCTCCCGTTCCCCCTCTTCAGAAATGTGGCATTCATTCGGAGCGCCGTGTTGTTTTGTCGAACTTTGCTGACACTCCTTTCCTTGCGGTCATTCGGACTCGGGGCTAGGAATCTCTTTGTGAGAGACCCTTGAGGTGTCCCATCATGTTTATACAGGAGTTTTACTCCAATATACACGGTATTAATACCTCTATACCTTGGTTTGCCATGACATTTCGAGGTACACATATCGTAGTTACCCTAGATCTTATATCTGAGGTACTACATGTTCCGAGGGTAGCGCATCCTAACTACCCCGGCTGTGATCTTCTTTGGACTGTGTCTAGAAATGAGCTTCTATCTCATTTTTGTGAGACGCCTTCCACATGGGATGGGAAGCAAAACACCCCATGCTCGGGCTTTGCAAAAGGTCCGAGATTCCTTAACATGGTGATAACTTTTGTTCTTACTCCACTGTCTCACTATAACTCTATCACCAAGCCTCGTGCTCACTTTCTTTTGTCCCTCTTAAAGGACCTTTCCATAGACTTCCCCTCTCACTTCATCACTTCTATCCTTGATGTCTATCAGGATACAACGACCCGTTGTAAGCTCATCTTTCCTTTGGCTATCACACAGATCCTTCACCATTTTTCCATCCCCATTCTTGATTCTTCTTACTATACCACCATGGGTGCCATTAACATTGGTTCTGTTCGACGGAGCGAGGCCCAGCTTCGACGAAGCGGCCATGTGTGGAGTTTACTGGTCCTGCAACTTCAGCTGTTCCTTCCACCTCTGCTTCTTCTTCCTCAACTAATGATGTGACCTTCGAGGCTATCATGGCGCAGCTTCAGCGCATGGATGCTCGCCTTGACACTCTTTCTGATGAGTTGTGTCAGGTGAACACCCATGTTGGGCGTATAGCACGACAATAGGCTCGCCTTGGTGGCTTCGCTCCTTCTCTGTCTCCCTCTCTAGAGGCTTCAGCAGATGAGGATGGTGAGGATAGTGATGATGGTGATGATGTGGATGCTAGCTCTTCCAGTGATGATGAGATGATGACCTCTCAATGACTTACCCTTTGTCATTCGTGACAAAAAGAGGGAATAGTTTTGGGTTGAGAGTAGTCTTGTACTTAGGGGGAAAGTTAGTATAGGACTTTTTTGTTAGGGGGAATGTCTATACATTTTTTAGGGATGTTGTGAGGTTCTTATGTATTTTCTTTTCTTTCTTTTACCTCATGTATACTGGTCTTGTGACCATTCTCTTATCGACATACATTGTACTTATCTTTTGATATATATAATGATGTATATTTCTTCACCTATCTCTCTATGTGTTGTTTCTTTTCTATCTTTATATACAGGTTTTTTTTTAATTTTTTTTTTATGTATGCAATCTTTTATTTCTATTTCACACAAGATGCCTTGATGAGTTTTGTTCAAAGTGTTTTAGAAAGATAGGTTGTTAAATTCTACCATGCCATGAACTTTCTTCTTACAAAGTTTTTCAAGAGTTTATGTTAGGGTTAGATTTGTTTTGTATTTCAACAAGAGATTATGAGTTTAGTGATTTAAGACTTCTCTCATGATTCATTTGTTTGTTGTAGTTTTGTCACGGATTGCTAAAAAAAAGGGAGATTGTTAGGACATATATGAGATTGTTAGAGACATATGTTATGCAAATTGGCTAATCCTTTGACAAAACGCACTTTACTTATAATTGGGTAGATCTAGGATGGGTTTAGTACTTCAAGAAACAAGTGTTCAAGTTTAGTATTGAAGCCATGCAAATCTGACCAAGAAACAAGTGAAGAAGTGATGTTCATTAAAGCTCGACAGATGTCTTGACAGAATCATTTTTATTGAGGATTAATGTTGAAGCTCTACAAAAGCTTGAGAGAAGCTGCATCTGTCGAGAATTACGAAGTTAGAATTTCCAGATCTGATTTCATGCATATCCATGAGTATTTGTGTAGCGTTTCTTTTCTCACAACCCTAAACATATATAAGGATTATTTTAAGGGTCGTCACATGGGATGCAACGTGATGCAAAGTGATAATACATGTATATTGTGACTGGAGACAAATTTGCCTTAGTTCATCATATTCTTTCTAGAAGTTACCACGTCTTTGTGCTAAAGGTTTTGTAACCAAGGAGCTTTTTGATCTTCATCGTTGGATGAACTGAAGAACTTTGCAGCCAACATCTTCCTCAAGTTGGTGTGTTAGTCACGTATTGGAATCCGTGCATCATTGGTTAGTCACGTACTGGGATTCGTGCATTGAAAGGATAGATTGCCGCTACATCACAAGTCCAATTGGGTATTGGGGTAAGGGTTCAATTGTAGATTAGTATTAGGTATTGGTATTCATTTTACTTGTAACCGCTTATTTTGATAATAGTGGATTCTCGAGAGTGGTGACCTTAAATTCACCTGGTGGAGTTTTGCCTTGGTGGTTTTCCCCATTCGTAAACAAATCACCTGTGTCAAATTTATTTTCTGTTGCATTTAACTTAGTTGATGATTTTTTTGTGCTACTACGCTTATTGCATGTAATTGAATCTACTTGGATAATTAATTGATTAATTTACCAAAAGGGGTTAATACATTCTTGGCCTATCATAGGGTTTGGGATGAAAAATGTCATATTGATTACTTAAATGTATGCTAGCGTGTGTGTGAGTCTAGAATGATAAATGTTGAACATACCTTTAATGAGATTAATATGTAAGACACAATGAGTGGAAAATGACCCACGGGTCGGGTAGGGTTGGGTGTTGAACACCTTTCCATCCCCATACCTAAACTCCGGACACGTGCTCTGGTAGTAGATCATTACATCCACGAAGGGCACTATATCTATGGTTCCTAGACCTAATCTAGGTGGCGACTCCATTTTTCTTCTCCGCCACGGTCCACTCGGCCGAGGCGTACTCCCCCTATTGTGCTCATAGTGGCAACTCTACTAGGGATAGAAAGTTTGACTCCAATGTTTCTCATTTCTTAATCTTAATAAATGCTTATATAATATTTGTTTTTACACACTTCACTTGGTTCTTTTTGTCCCTTTCACCATGGTTAGTGATAAATGGGAGGTGGAGGCTCCATTCAGGCCAAAACCTTCTGGAGTTCATCCCACTAACCCACAATCTGTGCCATTGCCTATAATGGACTTTGAGTACGTTAACGGTTTACCACCAATTCACTACGGTCCATTTAGGCCCAAGGTTGGAATCATGGCCCACCTAGTTATGAGTGACCTACTGATCTATCGCTTTAGCACTAGGGAGCCTACCTACACTTAAAGAGATCCTAGATCCTATTAATAAGAGGGTACCCTTTATATCTCTTGTTTGTTCAACCATATATCTTGTGTTCACCTAATTCTAAAGGACAAATAAAAGATGTAAAAAAAAATTGAGGATGACCCAAAAGTTATGGCATACCCTAAGACATTGGGATAAAAGAAATGAAGTTCTCACATATAAGAGGCTTGTCCCAAAGTCCAAAGGTATATCTTAACTTGAAAGGTTCATGAGACCATAGCCTAGTTGCTATCATAAGCCCAAATCAAAAGACCTCTTGAAAAGCAGAGCCTTAGGCCTATGGTAACAAATATGCTATGGACTTAGCATCAAACATCATACGAAGTCAATATGAAATTCCCTAATCTTAGGCCTCCTTGTATAAGCCAAGGCCCAAAATGATGATAAATTCATGGACTTTGAAAAGAAGGCTACAATATATTCTAGCTAAAGGGCTGCTTCAAAAAAAAAAAAAAAAAAAAAAAAAGATGATGAAACTGAATGAAAAAAAAGAAGAGCCCAAAGGTGATAGATACATTGTAAGCCCATATTTGAGACAAAGGGTTGAAAATCTTTAAGCACGTTCCAATGAATGCCCATGAGAGTAAGATGAGAGCTTTATTGTAAATGGACTAAAGTCCAATGAAACAAGCGGCAAGGTTCATGAGAGGAAAGGGAGTGATTTTGTAATTGGGCCTTTATTAAAATGGACTTAAAGACTTTCTCAAAACATTTAAGTTAATAAAATGAAACTTTTAATTGGGACATGAACTTAATAAAATGGGACTTCTTTTTAGGCACCATTGCACCACCAAGATCAAGTAAGCACATCCCCACTCCAATTTGGGTCCGAGAAAAGAACAGAAGACATTTGGTCAAAATTGCAGACACATATCACGAAAAGATATTTCAAGAAGAGACGTTTCAAGAAGAAGTATCTCAAGAGGAAATGGCTACTCCAATTGATGACATGACTGCATAAAAGATATTCAAAGTAATAGAAGAACATGGCAATGCTCTCAAGAACATGGGTGGTCATCTCTCCAAGCCTGAGGAGAGCAAGCTCAAGAAGCCTATACACATAGAGATACATGATAAAGATGAAGAAGAAGAATGGGATGAAAGGGATAAGGTTGAATATGAAAGGAATAAGCAATTTGAGAAACTCACCGTGGACACCGTGGCCATGAAGGAAAAGATGCAACTGGCATTCCACAAGGATCAAATCAACATGATTATCAAGAATTTTCTTCCGGCATATAATAGTAGGCTCCTGTCATCACCTATTAGTTCTTTTGGGGAGTTGTGTGATTGTGGAACTAGGATCAAAGATGCAGAAAGGTGAGAGCAAGCCTCTAATCAAGAAGACAAATGGAGGAGGAGCGGCCACTTCTAAGGCACCCAATCCTGTGAATGTGAGTGCCATCATACCTCAACAACCCCTAGCCTATCCAAGTTTCACAAAGAAAGCCAATTCTCCAACATAGGAATGACCCTTGCCCAAGCATATAAGAACTTGACCTCCAAAGGATTCATCAAACCCTTAGACCCCACACCTATGCCTAATCATGTGCCTCTTACTTGGAACCTCAATGAATACTGCCACTTCCATTAGAAATCTGGCCATATCATATGCATGTTCATGGTAGAATAAAGAAAACTTAGAGGGGAAACCCTAATTTAACATGTTAAAAGCAAACAAACAATCAAACAAAGAAACAGAGACTCAAAAACATAAGAAAGGATCAAAACAGAGGCGTATTACATAAATGAAACAAAGAAACAGAAGTAGAAAACTTGGATTAGGGTTTCTGGGCACGAGTATGCATACGCATACATAGGCCTGTGTACGCAGCCCAGTTGTAGGCGTACGCACACTTCAAGTCTGCATTTGCATGCGTACGCATACATGCCCTGAAAACCCTAGCCTAGAAACCAGAAATACAAAAAGCAGAGCATAATCTAAAACAATAAAACTAACAACTTAACATGCTTCTAATATAAAAATAAACAAACTAAACAAACAACAAAGATATCCAAAACAAAATCTATTCCTAAACATGCTTTGGATCTAACAACAAACAAGAACAACACTTAACACATCAAAACATTTTCATCAAAATATCCAATCATTCAACTTCTCCAATCAAAACATGATGAGACACAACAAAACCAAATTAAATAAAGCAAAACATATTTCGAAGAATATATAACATATAAATCAATTAAGAACAACAAGAACACAAGTTATAAAAACCCTAATCAAGGAAAAGCCATGAAGAGAGACTCACCTTGCTGTGGAACACAATTTGGTTGATATTTAACCGGCCCCTCAGTGCCTACAACACAAAGATTAAGTTGAGAGAACAAGAGAATTAAAGAATACAATAGTTTTTTATAATCACAACTCAAGAACAAGATTAGTTTTGGAAAAGGTTTTGAGAAATCAAATTGGGAAAATAGTTTCTGCCTTAAAACTAACTAAAGAGAGGTTTTTAATTTGTAAAAAACGTGCTAAGGGACTGTGTGTGAGTTTTGGAAAAGAGAATTAGGGTTTTTAAGAAGACGGAGACCAATAAATCACTCTCTCTAGCCAGGGTTTTGATTGGAGACATAAGATGAGTATTTATAAGTTAAAATTAGGGTTATGGGGGATTTTTAATTGTCTTTGGATGTTCCAAGGCTCTATGGGCCGGCCCACATTAAAGCATGATGTTTTGGGCCTTAAAATGAAGTTTTAAAACCCAGAAAATTGGACTGCCTAGTTAGCCCAAATTCAAATGGACATAACTTACTCAATATTAGTCCAAATTAGGCAAATTTGTGTTCAAATTAAAACCCAAGATGTCTTCTTTCCAATGAAATAAATCTCACTGAAAACTTCTTCATGGATGAAAAGTTATGGTCAAAACAGTGAGCAAAGGTCATTTTTCAGTATCGATTTCAAAGCGATTTGAGCACTTTTGAGTTGTGATTACTTCCAAACTATTATGAACTCTATAATTACCATTGGTTGACATATTTCAAGATCATCATTGGGGCCAAAGACCAAAATTTATTAACGGTGTGAGAGACCGAGAAATTTGGTTGCTCTAAGAAAAGGGTGTAGGCATCGACACCTTCCCTTTTCAGGATCATATGGAGTCACCATTATTTTATAATTAAAATAAGAAAACTATACAAATTACAACATATCTTGAATAATACACCTTCTCATTAATTGAAAACAATTACATCTTGATAGAAAGAACTTTATATGGCTTTGTTTCCTAGTTACAATCTAGTAAAGAAATACAAGGCCTTGTTTCCAAGTTACATTCTACCCAAAATAAAAATAAGACACTAAATCTACCAACCTAAGATTCTAAGATTTAGGGGCTAGGTTACAGGATGGGAAGGTGTTAGGCACCCACCCTGCCCAGATAGAGTCTGGTCTTCTAGACTTTAAATGACCATTAAATACCCATATTCAGAATGTCAAATGATGTACAACAAATGCTATGTCAAATCCTAGACCTAGGGTTAAAATGCTATTTAAGAACCTTAGATTTGCAATTTTATTTTGTTTTAAAAAAAAAAAAAAAAATTGATGAGAATGCTTAGTGAAAAACTTAAAATCGAGTTTCCATTAAAAAAAAAAAAAAAAAAAAAAGAATGAATTTTTAATAAAAATTCAGATTTGGTTTGGATTTCTAAATGTGAGAATTTTTTTTTTTTTTTTTTTTATGAAAATACAAATTTTATATGAAAAATGCAGATCTGGTTTTGTTTTAAAAGAAAACAGGTCAGATTTTTATTTTGAAGAATGCGAAGCAGATTTTATAAAAAAAATACATATAAGATTTTTTATTAAAAAAAAAAAGCCAAATTTTTGTTTTGAAAACTGCAGAACAAATTTTATAAAAAAATACAGATCATATTTTTTATTAAAAAACAAACCAGATTTTATAAACAAAATACAGATCAGATTTTGTAAACAAAATATAGATCAGATTTTATAAACAAAATACAGATTAGATTTTGCAAACAAAATATAGATATGATTTTATAAACAAAATACAGATCAGATTTAATAAACAAAATACAGATCTCAGATTTTATAAACAAAATACAGATCAGAATGCGGGGCAGATTTTATAAAAAAAATACATATCAGATTTTTTATTTAAAAAAAAAACAAACTTTTGTTTTGAAAACTGCAAAAAAAAATTTATAAAAAAATACAAATCAGATTTTTTATTAAAAAACAAACCATATTATATAAACAAAATACAGATCAGATTTTGTAAACAAAATATAGATAAGATTTTATAAACAAAATACAGATTAGATTTTGCAAACAAAATACAGATTAAATTTTATAAACAAAATATAGATTAGATTTAATAAACAAATAACAGATCAGATTTTGCAAACAAAATACATATCAGTTTTTTTTTTTTTTTTTTTTTTTTTTTTTTTTTTAAATCATGAAGAAAAATGCAGATTTGATTTGAGTTTGAAAAACATGGAGAAAAATGCAAATCTAATTTTAGTTCTAAAAAAACATGGATAAAAATGCAGATCTAAAATCTTAAAAAGAAATTCAACCCTAGATCTAGGCATGTTCATCAACTAATCATGTAAATTTTTCAAAAACAAGAAGAGAGCATGCAATAACATATGACAAACATGGTTATATA
The DNA here is from genome assembly GCA_030021035.2 of Notholithocarpus densiflorus. Taxonomy (NCBI): domain Eukaryota; kingdom Viridiplantae; phylum Streptophyta; class Magnoliopsida; order Fagales; family Fagaceae; genus Notholithocarpus; species Notholithocarpus densiflorus. Next base: position 719,539 of record JARYZH020000016.1, on the reverse strand, counting down.
AACACGAGAAGAAACATCACATTCATAGAAAATAAAGCATAGATGAGAGCATGTTTTTGATATTAAAATAAAAACAAAATCATGTTATGGAAAGTAAAGTTAGAATCATACATGCATGAACATATTCCACAAGCAGAGAACTATCCAAGAGATCAAAGAGAATGAATTTTTAAGGATCTAAGTAAGGCCACTTAACAGAAAAGAAATTCCTAAAGCAAAGCTTCCAAAATTTCTTTAACGTAAGGGGAGAGAGAGGACAGAAAAAGGGGTCCTGATTCCAGATTTTAGTTCCCTATTTATAGAAGTTTGGTGCTTAGAAAATAAGCTAGGTTCGATCAGATACGAATTAGGTCAAATTATTATCCCAAAAAAATCGAAATGGATGTGTTTTAGCTTGATTTGACAATTTCTAGGCTGGGCCTTGAAGTTGTGCCAATTGGCACTAAGGAAGTGCTGATTGGCACTTGCCCTGTGCCGATCGGCACTCCAAGAGTGCCGTTTGGCAGTTTCAAGTGCCGAGCCCAATTCTTAACTTTGGTTCGATCTGGACTCTTTTTTAGGGGTTTCCTAAGTCGGGAATTGTACCTAGATGTATTTTCAACTCGTATTCCAAGATAAATCCCTTTTATTTAGATAATAAGGTCATTAAAACAATAATTATCTGATAGATAAATATTCTAAAAGGCTTAATTATCAGCAATTCCCTTGTTATTTGATTACCTAGTTTATCCCTATGCAACCAAGCTTATTTCTAATAAAAAAACAACAACCAACAACCAATCACAAATTTATTTAATTAATTTTAATTGTTTATCCAATCAGAATTAATTTCAATTAATCACACGTGATCAGCTTCACCCTCATACAATGCATGCAAACCGTGAAAATTTGACATTGTGATATCTTTCAATTCGACGGTCCGATTTGGGAATCGGGCATATCGTCACGACCGTTAGAATCTCAAGTTCATTTTTATGACATATGATGAATGATTTAATGCATGTAATGCAAGTATGATTTTTGGGTATTTGCAAAGGTCATTTTAGTCATCTTCCAAAATTAAATTATAGGTGCAAAATCGAGTGTCTACAGAATGCCTCTCATTAACAGATCTTGAAAAGTGAATGTCAATGTAAAACAAAGACACTGATTGTAGCAACCATGATTTAATTGAGGTTGATTTTTCAAAGATTTCCTAGCCCTAGAACCTAGAAGCTTGGGGTGTTAAACTAGTACTTTATTGTTTTACAAAAAATGAGAACTATGGACATCTAATCTACTTGATAATTGATGAACCTGGATAAAATCTTGAATGCGGATGAGGTAACCAAGAACTTTATTTGCCTGATCTGAAAGTCGACTGAGAACTCTATTCGCCCAATCTGGAGTAAGGTGACTAGGAACTGTATTCGCCCGATCTGAAAGTAGACTGAGAACTCTATTCTCCCAATCTAACTTGGAATGAGGTGACCAGGAACTATATTCGCCTGATCTAGAAGTGGATTGAGAACTCTATTCGCCCAATCTAACCTGGAATGATTGAGAACTTTATATGCCCAATTTGGAATAAGATGACCACGAACTATATTCGCCCGATCTGGAAGTAGATTGAGAACTCTATCCTGTTGGGGTTTATGACCTTAAATACAATTTATTGGCATGTCATAAATGATTAAATAGTTTAATTATATGAGACTGTCTATAAATGAACTAATGGGACATTATCTTAGTCCATGAGATGCATAGTATGTGATTTATGTGAAAAGTCACAGAAAGATATAAATCACAAGTTCTTTGTAAACTCAGAATTTTAGTTCGTAGTCGGTGATGAAATTGGGCATTTCATCTGCGAAGACTATAACATATCAACTATGATGATTTATCTTGATCATGGAAGTTGAGACTTCTAGTTGGTATGTTGATATGTTTTAAGAGTTAAGACATATTGAACTGGACCGCTGTGAGATTTATTATTCTCCTAACGACTGTCAAATGAATAATAAATCTCACGATTTCTATTTACATGAACTCTAAATCCTGAGAGAATAATGGACTTGATCATGAGATGTAGGTTGCTTTAATATATCAGGAGTGAGATCTATAAGTCACGGTCAAAACCTCAGTATGTTGGGCAGTCGCATTTAGTATTGATGGAACATATATTCTCAAGATGGAATTCATAATCTCTTAACGGAGACATAAAATATTCCCTTGAGATAAGTTTAATGGATTTGGTTATTCTAGAGAGTTGGGCCCAACCACTTTAGTAAGTTGTTACTAAAGTATATATTTATGAAATTGGATTTCATAAATATATGATGAATAACGTAAAGGATTAAACCGGGTACTCAAGGATTAAGCTGTAGTAATCTTCAAAGTGGCAGTTTACATTCATGACTTTGTATTACTATGAATATTTTAATGAAGGGATTGCATGTATAATAAAGTCTTGGGATATAATTTATAGATAAGGCCTAGAGTGCAACTATATTTATATAGTGATATTAAATATAGTTAATGGTAACTTTGGACTTGTCAAGAGTTGACAGAAAAGCCCAAGGCCCATTGGAGCTCACTACAACAAAATGTATTTTCAGTGACGAAAAAATTCGTCACTAAAAGTCCAGTTTTTCGTCACTAAGGACCTTTAGTGACGAAATTGGACTTTTAGTGATGAAACTCATTTTGTCACTGTAGCCCCGTCACTAAAAGTCCTGGTGACGAAAAATTTCGTCACTAAAAGTCCGATTTGATTTTTTTTTTTTTTTAAACTTTTAGTGACGAAAATGTTTCGTCACTAAATGTTTTCCTCACTAAAAACACTATTCAGTGACGAAAATATTTTGTCACTAAAAACACTTTAGTTTACTAAATCATATTTAGTGACGAATAATTTCATCACTAAAACTATGTTAGGGTACATATAGTGACGAAAAAATTCGTCACTAAAACTATTTTTAAGAAAATCCAGGCACATATAGTGACGAAAATTTTCGTCACTAAAACCATTTCTTACAAAATTTTACTATATTTAGTGACGAAATTGTCGTCACTAAAACAATTTTTTGTTGCTATATTTGTTATGAAAAAATTCGTCACTAAAACTTATTTTCTGTTTTTATTTTTTTCATGGCTTTGATATTAATCTGTAACCTGTCATTACATTATTAAAACCTCACATTTGAATAACACATTTATAAAAAAAGATCCATACATTTCACAAGTAAAAAATAAAACAAGTATCCAATTCAAACTCATTCCATACAATAATTGTTTGCAACACATACAATAACACAAGATGTTTTATAACAATATAAAAAGTGTAGCATAATATAATTAGGACCAACAGAAGATGTCCTCAAATGTCTTCAAGTAATGCCAAAAATAAATGCCCTAAAAGCCACCAATAAGAAATCTGCACAAATATAAAAACAATACTACATTAAAATCATAAAGTAAAAATATTAACTATATTATAAGAAACATTTCTAACAATGCATTAAGAGTAGCCACGTACCAATGAATTCTAACATTTCTAACATCTGCCATCAGGTGTCTTACCTATTGTCATCCAACTTTTATCCATGTTTGACTACAATTGCAAGGTGAATTTAGCAAAATAAGGACAACTCATGCATAATGTATTCTAACATCTAAGCCTATAAGCTACTTAGATAAAGTCATATCCCATTCATGAATGCACAAGTCTACATTAATACAACCTACCACAATACCAATTCTCAACAAAACAATATATAATGCTTACAAGTATTGAAAACAATTAAATAATATTCATCACATATAAATCAACAATATCCATTCACAATTCCCAAAAAAATAAGAAATACTTCCAATATAAATTTAAACCACCTTATAACACCATACAAGCCACTCGCTTGCTCCAATACAACAACCCACCACAATACCAATTCTCAACAAAACAAAATATAATGCTTATAAGAATTTAATAAGAAATTACTTACTATGCTTAAGTCAGCACACACCTTAACCAAAGAAATCCAAAGTTACCACAAACAAAGAATGAGTTGCCTGCCAAAAAAAAAAAAAAAAAGTTACTATGCTTGTGAGTTACTAGTACTAATGATGATTTGCAGACAATTTTTTTTCCCCTAAACTAGACTTGTATCCATTCTCAATACTCATTATCACTTCATTTAGCTTCCTATTTCACCCAAACCCAAACCAAAATCCAAACCCAAACCCAATTCATATTCATATTTAAATGGTGCACAACTGAATAAATTGGCTAAATTACCAATCCTTTTAGGTGTACAAAATTAAAGAAAGAAGTTAGGTTTATATAGATACTTGATCACTTTCACAAACAAGTGCAAGATAAATTAGAAAGATATAATTACGTAAAATCAATATATATATTTTCAAACTTTGAGACCCAAGTCAACAAATGAGCAAAAGTAGACTAGCATATCTTCTTTTCACTTTATGGAGAAAAGGTCTCTCTTCTGACAAACCTCAATAATATATTAACAATTTCTTGTATATATTTAAGAACTTAGATATTAATAATTTATAATAAATAAATAAATAAATAAAAACCATGTACTAGAAACCACATATCAAAGACTCCAAATTCTATTTCAACGTAGTTGATTGGCAAGGACTTTGTCAAATGGGTATACGTCAACCTTAATTGCTAAACACCTAGAAGAATATTCAAAGGAATAATACCAAAGAAAGGGGCTGCTGCCCTTTGTCTCTTGACTTCCCTAACGGTGACCCACCCACACCGCAAGATCCTTTTAATTTGTTCAGCTACGATTGACAGTGGAACTATTAAGCCTCTCTCTTATTGGCAGGTATGTACACACCCACCAAAACAAAACTCAAAAGAGTCAAAAGACCCCTTAAAAACTCTCTGTGTGTTTTATAAGTAAAATGCAGTTGTAGTTGAAGTTTGAGCATGCGGTGTTATATATATATATTTATATATATATCTATACATAACTCTCTGTGTGTTATTTTCTCCTTTTAAAATAATAATTGATGAAAGGGAAAGTTGATAATGAAAGATGGAATTTGGAAATGACAATTTGAGTAAATGCTTGGCTACTGCAATCTATAACTACAGCAACAACAAAGTCCAGCCAATGAATTGGGATAGTGCCTAACAATGAGGTAAACTGAAGATTAAATGGGTTTCGGGCTTCAACTATAGTTTATCCTAAATGAACCATTGAACTACAACTATTAAGCATTCTTTTAAGTTCTCAAACAAAGTCCAAACAGTCAACTCAGCATTACCCTTAGTTATTGATTACACAGAGAAACACAAAGATACAGAGCTGCAACTGCATTAACTTCTTACCTTAATTACTAAAAAACACAAAAAGAAAGTAAATAAATAACACCAATCTACCTAGAGCCCCACAAATAAGTCAAAAAATTTAAAGTCCAACTTAAAAGTCAACCACTAAATATAAAACCGTTAACCACATTCCTAGTATCCAATCAATAGCTTTAAAACTAGATCTATTCCATACCATCTCTCACAACACAAAATGCCCAAAAATAAATAACTAAAACCAATATAGAAACTCCAATTTCCAAAAAAAAAATCTCACATACCATTAAATACCATTAAATCTAAATCTGAAACCCACCCCAAAAAAAACCCAGAAAGGAAAGGTTGTGCAATATGGATTGGGAAGTGGTGTTACCAAAGTTTCTGCCGATGATACAGTGCGAAGTAGAGCCATGCTTTTTATCAAACTCTTTCTTTATATGCTCTGCAACGTCTTTCTCCATACTGTGCTTCTCAAATGCCTAATCCAAAACCAAAAACAAAAATACATTCTCACATACCAAAACTTCAATTTCCCACCTAAAAGAAAAAAAAAACACGGAAATTAAGGCTGATAAAATAGGCTTACAGAGGAGTGAGCAATTGAGAGAACTTTACCTGTCTCTCTTAGAAGATGAAACCAACCAACAACAACAAGCCAAGAGGCCTTCTACAGCATTGACACCAAAGGATCTCGACGGCGGCGGTGAAGGAGCTCAACGGCGGCGGCAAGGGTGAGCTCGACGGCGACGTCAAAAGGAGCTCGACGGCAGCGTCAATGAACGGCGAAGAGAGAGAGAGTGAGAGTGAACGAAGGTGAGAGAGAGAGGTGAGAAAAAAATGTTAAGGTTTCATCTAAAAAACTGAAACGCCATATTGATACTAACACCTTTAGCGACGAATTCCAGTTTCGTCACAATAGGTGCCAAATTTTTGTTACGATTTTTAGTGACGAATTCCAGATTTCGTCGCTAAAGAACACTTTTAGAGACGAATTTTGATTTCCTCGCAAAATTGTAAACCTTGATTATTTTTAGCGACGAATGTTTTTCGTCTCTAATTCTTCCTTTTAGTGACGAAATGATTTTCGTCTCTAATACTATTCACAGCAACACCTACAGTGACAAACTGTTTCGTCACTAAAAATTTCAACTTTTAGTGACGAAATATTTCGTCACTATAAATTAATTAAGTTCGCACCAAGTTTTCTCCCATTGGCGCTCATATTTCAGATCAACAATAGTGACGAAAATTACTTTTCGTCACTAAATGTTATATTTTTTTTCCATTATTAGTGACGAAATCCATATTTCGTCACTAAATCTGTATTTTTAGTGACGACAAATATTTCCTCACTAATTTTCGTCACTAAAAATACATTTTGTTGTAGTGGCTAGTGTCTTATTGGTCCCTTTTGGTCCCACTCCAAGCCATATACTAGAGCCCAATTGGAATGGCCCAAAAGGCTAGCCCAATTAGATAATCAGTTGTATATAAAGAGAGAAACATATAGAATTTCATAAGTGCTTTTTCATAAGGTTGAGATTAGTGCTTTTCATAAGAGAGTTCTCATAAGGAATGAAATGGTTTGTATGTGAGTGCTGGACACTCATTTTATTCTTGCCTTGGAAACTGATTGAGAGACCACACATCTTGGGCATTAAGTGGAATTGGAGTGAAGATTAAAAGTCTTCTCAAGAACTTCTAATCTTCGGTTTTGAATTTCACTGCACCAAGGTACGCTTTCTTGTTCTTTAATTCTAAAACTTACATAGTACATGTTATCTATTGCGAATGAAGTAGATCTGTTAATTTTTCCGTTGTGTATGTTTTGTATGCGATACAAACATGCTTTTTTCCATCATATCCACCTAATCTGAAGTAAGGTAACTAGAAACTGTATTTGCCCGATCTGGAAGTAGACTGAGAACTCTATTCGCCTAATCTAACTTGGAATGGTTGAGAACTTTATACGCCCAATCTGAAGTAAGGTGACCAGGAACTGTATTTGATGGAAAAATACATGTGCGCAGCGGAAAAATTAATGAATCTACTTCATTCGCAATTGATAACATGCACTATGTAAATTTCAGAATACAAGAACAAGAAAGTGTACCTTGGTGTGGTGAATTTCAAAACAAAGATTGTAAGCACTTGGGAATACTTCTAATCTTCACTCCAATTCCACTAACGCCCAAGATGTGTGGTCTCTCAATCAGTTATATTAAATGTTCAAGAGAGAATTCAAGAGTATCCAACACTCACATACACCATTTCATGTAAAATGTTCTATTCAAAATTCTGTATGTTTCTCTCCTTATAACTGATTATCTAATTGAGCTAGCCTTTTGGACCTTTCCAATTGGGCTCTAGTATGTGGCTTGGAGTGGGACCAAAAGGGACCAATAAGACACTAGCTCCAATGGGCCTTAGGCTTTTCTGTCAACTCTTGACAAGTCCAAAGTTACCATTAACTATATTTAATACCACTATATAAATATAGTTGAACTCTAGGCCTTATCTATAAATTATATTCCAAGACTTTATTGTACATGCAACCCCTTCATAAAATATTCATAGTAATACAAAGTCATAAACGTAGACTGTCACTTTGTAAATTACTACATCTTAATTATTGAGTACTCGGTTTAATCCTTTTAAGTTATTCACCATATATTTATGAAATCCAATTTCATAAATATATACTTTAGTCTTACTAAAGTAGTTAGGCCTAACTCTCTGAATAACAAACCCATTAAACTTATCTCAAGAGAATATTTTGTATCTCCGTTAAGAGACTATGAATTCCATCTTGAGAATATATGTTCCATCAACACTAAATGTGGCTGCCCAACATACTGAGGTTTTGACCCTTACTTTAGATCTCACTCTTGATATATCAAAGCAACCTACACCTCATGATCAGGTCCATTATTCTCTCAGGATTAAGAGTTCATGCAAATATAAGTCATGAGATTTATTATTCAATTGACAGTCATTAGGAGAATAATAAATCTCACGGCGGTCTAGTTCAATATATCCTAACTCTTAAAACATATCAGCATATCAAGTAGAAGTCTCCACTTCCATGATCAAGACAAATCATCATAATTGATATGTTATAGTCTTCGCAGATGAAATGCCCAATTTCATCACCGACTACGAACTACAATTCTGAGTTTACAAAGAACTTGTGACTTATATCTTCTATGACTAAATCACATAAATCACATACTATGCATCTCATGGACGATATGATAATGTCCAAATATTCATGTTACCATTATTTCAGATAATAATAAAACAACTTTATTAAACACAATATTAAGTCATACATAATGTCATACTTAATATTATACATAGCATCATACAATAGGATTTAAGGGCACTTATCCTAACAGTATTCACACGATCTGGAAGTTGATTGAGAATTTTATTCGCCCAATCTGACTTGGAATGATTCAGAACCTTATACGCCCAATCTGAAATAAGATGACCAGGAACTGTATTCGCCCGATTTGGAAGTAGATTGAGAACTCTATTTGCCCGATCTGGAAACTAATTGAGAACTTTATACGCTCAACTTGAAAATTTGTTAAAAAAAAAAAATAGAATTTTGATGATTGAGACTTTATCCGCTCAATTTAGGGAATTTTCTGTTCCTTTTTGTTTCACTGAAAATGATCAATTTTATCCTTGTGAAATTCTTTTTGTTTTTTTCTTTTCTTGTTTTTTTTTTTTTTTTTTCTCTTTTCTTTATTTTTATTTACTTCTCTTTCTTTATTTTTTTTCTTTTTTTCTTTTTTTAAACTTAAGTCATTTGTTTGAAAATTTTCTCTTCATTCATTCTTTTCTTCACTCTTTTTTTTTTTTTTCAACAAAATTAATGCTACAGATTTTGAAAACATTTTTGAAAAATTTTAAAAACCATTTTTTCACCTTCTCTCTTTTTCAGTTTTTTTCTTTTATTTATTTTTCATTTCATTCATTTTTTTTTTTCATTTCATTCATTTTTATTTCTTTTTTTTTTTTTTTTTTGTGGGTATGACTTCTCTTTTCATTTTGGGTTCTTTGTGATGTTCAGATGTCCTTAGACCCTTGGCTTGGATGTGAAGAGCATGATGACTGTACATGGGCTCGGGAGTTGAATGAGCATTAGGTCTTGTTCGAATGTGGCCATAGGTGGTACTGATATCTTGGTGACCAGGTGCTAGCTCAGGTTCAACACATGTATCCTCCTGAAATGATCCCTGCCCATCCTTGTCCTTCTATCTGGTTGGCAGACCTTCTGACTAATGAAGAAATAGCTCATGCTTGGATTGGCCGCGTTGTTTCTGGGATATCGGGAGACTATCTTGAATTTGTCAAGGCTTACTTACATGGTTGCTTAACTGATATCTTGGGAGCATCGGTGAACTTCTTTCTTTTCCAAATTAATTTGCATCATGATTTGCATCACTTTTATTTTACCCTTTGTGAAACTGTCTAAATGTTGCATCTTTAGGCTTCATCTTCCGAAGCTAAGAGTCCTGCTCTTAGCAACGCTAGTGGTCCTTCTACTTCTTTCACGGAGACATATCCCAATTTTTCTGCATGGAAATTTGAGATAATGAATTCTGATGGATCTTACAACTTTGTGGATCTAGACAGGTCGGAATATACCCCAAATGTCCCTTGGACTAGCCCCGTACATTTTCAAACCCTTTAGTCTCTTGTCTCATTCTCTGTCTTCCTGAACTTGTGGCCTTATGTGTTGGGGTTTATGTCCTAAAATCTAATTTATTGGCATGTTATAAATAATTAAGTTGTTTAATTATACGAGACTATCTATAAATGAACTAATGAGACATTATCTTAGTTCATGAGATGCATAGTATGTGATTTATGTGATTTAGTCACAGAAGATATAAATCACAAGTTCTTTGTAAACTCAGAATTTTAGTTCGTAGTCGGTGATGAAATTGGGCATTTCATCTGCGAAGACTATAACATATCAACTACGATGATTTTTCTTGATCATGGAAATTGAGACTTCTAGTTGGTATGTTGATATGTTTTAAAAGTTAAGACATATTGAACTGGACCGTTGTGAGATTTATTATTCTCCTAACGACTGTCAAATGAATAATAAATCTCACGACTCATATTTGCATGAACTCTTAATCCTGAGAGAGTAATGGACCTAATCATGAGGTGTAGGTTGCTTTGATATATCGGGAGTGAGATCTAAAGTAACGGTCAAAACCTCAGTATGTTGGGCAGCCACATTTAGTGTTGATGGAACATATATTCTCAAAATGAAATTCATAATCTCTTAATAGAGACATAAAATATTCTATTGAGATAAGTTTAATGGGTTTGGTTATTCAAAAGAGTTAGGCCTAACCATTTTAGTAAGTTGTTACTAAAGTATATATTTATGAAATTGGATTTCATAAATATATGACAAATAACGTAAATGATTAAACCGGGTACTCAAGGATTAAGATGTAGTAATCTTCAAAGTGGCAGTCTACATTCATGACTTTGTATTACTACGAATATTTTAATGAAGGGGTTGCATGTATAATAAAGTCTTGTGATATAATTTATAGATAAGGCCTAGAGTGCAACTATATTTATATAGTGGTATTAAATATAGTTAATGATAACTTTGGACTTGTCAAGAGTTGACAAAAAAGCTCAAGGCCCATTGGAGCTAGTGTCTTATTGGTCCCTTTTGGTCCCACTCCAAGCCACATACTAGAGCCCAATTGGAATGGCCCGAAAGGCTAGCCCAATTAGATAATCAGTTGTATATAAGAAGATAAACATACAGAATTTCATACGTGCTTTTTCATAAGGTTAAGATGAAGAGTCTTTCATAAGAATTCTTATAATGAATGAAATGGTTTGTATGTGAGTGTTGGACACTCAATATTCTCTCCTTGGAAACTGATTGAGAGACCACACATCTTGGGCATCAAGTGGAATTGGAGTGAAGATTAAAAGTCTTCCCAAGAACTTCTGATCTTCGGTTTTGAATTTCACCGCACAAAGGTACGCTTTCTTGTTTTTTAATTCTGAAACTTACATAATACATGTTATCAATTGCGAATGAAGTAGATCCGTTAATTTTTCCGCTGCGTATGCTTTGTATGTGATACAAACATGTAATTTTTCTAACAAATGGTATCAGAGCGGTCTTCAATTTCAAATCTGTATAACATGTTTTGTGAGTTTTGGAATTAGAGAAAGTAATTTCATGTTGTTAGAAGATTATACACTTAATTTTCTGCAAGATCATTGAAATTATTTTTTGATAAAAATTGATATTGATGTTATGATGTTGTTTAAATTTGAATTTAAGTATGTTAAATTGATCTTTAAGGCTATAGCATCAATGAATTTCAGTTTTGATATCGTTCTTTGACTATCATGTTTGTATGTTAATTGTTTGTTCATCAAAAACCATTGAAAACTCCCTTGGAAAATTTCTGTAAATTCAAGTTTCACGATTTTCGATCGATCGAAAATCACGTTCGATCGATCGAATGAAACAGTGATAAGACTTCGAATTTCTTAATTTTTTCGATCGATCGAGGGACACATTCTTTCAATCGAAAGAAGGAAAATCAGAATTTTTCTAAGTGTTTTCTCATAAAGAAAGTTTCTGTCTTTTGTGTTTTCGCGAGAAGAGCTTAGTCACGAGATTCTCACGAAAATGCATTTGAAGGGAATTTTGAATATTTTCTAAATGTTTTCAAATGTATAAGGTGTAAGGCAATGTGTGATGTGATTACACATGGTTCTAACTAAAAGACCTAATGAGATCAAAGATGGTAGTTGAATAGAACTCTTAGTCCTAAATTGTTTTATGATTAAAAGTCTTTAACTTAATTTATTTTAATTAGAAGTTTTAATGAGATTAAAGCTTAATTAAAGATATATAGTTTCTAATTAGATTAGAATACTTTATCTAGTAAATTAAGGATAGAGTTCTATATAACTAATTTTTGATTCATTAGTGTTTAAGGAATCCTAAATAGTTTAGGACTTCCATTTTAGTTAGTGATTCTAATAAGATTAGAGTCTTCAATAAGTGCAAGGTTATTAGTTGTGATGGGATCACAATTATTTAAAGAAAAACCCAAATAATGAGTGAGAGTGTTGAAATAGCCCTTTTGTTAAGTTTATTGTAATGTGAATAGATACCTTGTCTTGACTTCAAGTCTTGCATTCCATGCGGAGGGCATTTATTTCACAGATTACAAGGTTAAACTTCTTTGTGATAGCACGAATGTTCGTTATGCTATAGTGACGTGACTTGGTTGCATCACATTGAATTTAAACAATTAAACACATTTAATGTGTAGGGTTAAAATTGTGATTAAATCACAATGATTTCATGACAATCCACTTGTTTTAAAATTTCTAGTGGAAGAGAGATTCAAGGGTTGATTCTCACGGCCTCCATTGCTAGTTTATAGTAGTGTGATTAGGCACCTCGCCTTTGAGTATATGCCTTGCTCCCTTCGGAGGGTGTTTAATTCATGGTACTACAGGTTAAACTTCTTAAAGATAGGTGAAGTGTGTTTTTACATTGAGAATGACCACGCTTCCGTGGAGTTATTTGGTGACTCACATTGATTCTAGGCAATGGTGTACACTAGACTAAGTGTAATGTTAACCTCCCTTTGGAGCTATGTCATTATTACTTTGAGGCTAAAGGAAAAGCGGCAAATTATTTTTGTTTGGTAAGAGTTACCATGATAGCATTAATAATGAGAATAATTCTCGCCTAATCATAGTGATTGGTATGACCTTGCTTCTGAGGAATATTGATTGTGGGATTGGGTTGTCGTTGCACCTAGTATAGTATGTTTTTCGGGTTTCATACTATATGGTTATGGATGCAAAATATAATGTCCCTGTAATTATGTTCATAGTCTCAAAATAAAATTGTCATAATTTTGTTCTCTAGCTACTATTTTAAATGAATCACATTAACTAAGAAATAATTTTGGACATGGTGCTTAAAGGAGTTGAAGTACATATTTATGTTTTAATTCAGCATTGTCATAATTTCCTATGCATGGTAGATTGATGGAAGATAGCTTATGATATGATCATAGTCTCCATTGAAATGCTAAGATGTTACATTGGCTTCTATCTCAATTGTGCTACAGCATGAGATGCAAGAGTTAGTACTAGACTTAAACTTTACATTAAATCTAGATGAGATGTTTGATATAAGTCATTTTGAGTGCCAAGAAAAGCTTAAGGAATTCCATTTCCACATCATTTTATCTAAATATTTTATTTTATTAAATGAATTGGAATTCTTGGATGTAGAGATTAAATGTTAATCTCATATGGATATGATCCATAAGTCCTTGTTAGAATCATTTGATCAATTCAGATTATTTTGAAAATAAATTCTTTTTTATATTATCTAAATTGATGAGTGAGTTCTACGCAATGGAAGACATCCTAAAAGCTAAGGCTATGATCAATATGATTTAATTCAAATTCTTAGCCTAAACCGAAAAGTAAGGGTGATAAGAAGAGGAATTATAATACCAAACAGTTGGGCAAGCAAATTGCCCTAGTAGTTGCCAAAAGGAAATTAGACTCAAAAGCATGACCGAAGGAAAGTGTTTCTGTTTTGGTTAAACTAAGATTTGTCCATGATTGTTTTCTAGATGGGAATTTACATGTTTTACTTTTAAAAGAGAAAGTTTCCATTCTTTGGTATTGTATGTTTTGGCACTTATGTCTAGATCTTATTAATCTAACTGGTATTCAAGATTGGTGAAAGATGGGCTTTTAGAACCATTATTTTTGTTATATTCCCAATCTATGAATTCTATTTAGAGGATAATATGATCTAGGACTCCTTTATTGTAAAGGAATATAGTATTAATGACTTCTTTAAGTCAGTGCATACATGAAGGATGAACAAGACTCTTTTAGATATAGTAAAGTACACGATAAGTATTTCAATTTGCTTATTTCTTTTGGAGATATACTCTTTGTATTACTATACATTTTCTAAAGTTGATTTCAAAAGTTTGTTCCTAGGACATTTTTCAAATTGTGGTTTGGGTGAAAACCTAGTATATGATACTTCCACTTTTGGAAATGTCCAGCACTTGTGCTAGAAAGGAAGTCTGACAAATTGAAATCAAAAGGTAGAAAAATGTATGTTTATGTTGAGTATCCAAAAGAAATTGCAGAAGATTGTTTTGGTAGTCATAAAGAAGATAAGATGTTTGTAAAGTACAAATACAAAGTTCTTACAAGATGTCCGTAAAGTACAAATACAAAGTTCTTAATGATGACTATGTGAATAATCTTAAAGAATTGTTCTAGAAGAAAAATGTTAGAATTTGTTGTGAGACAACTATAAAATACATTTAGAAATGAGATGGTTGTATTAGATACACTACAAGGTATTATTCTATATGTGTATATATATATATATATAGCTAGTACACTGGTACAATATTGTAGTGGGAGGATTGTAAATTCATACTTTTGGGATAAACTTTTGAAGTCATTCCACAAGGATATGAATTTGATCCTCGGTCCTACGTAGAGGCAATAGATGATATGAATATGAATTATTGGATCAAGGTTATGTGAATAGAATTAGATTCTATTTAAAGTCCAGAACTTGTAGAGACGTCTATTGGCATTGAGCCTATTGTTCTCAAATAGGTCTACAATAAAATGAGATTGATAGAATTGAAGGTGCAAACCTTCAAAGTCAAGACTAGTGCCGAAAAGATTTATTCAGAAAGAAATGATTCGATTATGAAAAGATTTTTTCACCAATAGTCAAGTTTGACTTTATCTAGATTCTCTTATCCATTATATTTCATTTGGATGAAATATGGCAATGGATATCAAGAAAGCTTCTTTTAGTAGAAATCTTGAAGAAGACATCTATATGATGTACCTAGACTTGTACATAGCAAAGAACCAATAGTGATTAGTATGTAAGTTGCTTAAATTCCATTTATGGACTAAAGCAAGCATATGAATCATAAAATATCATTTTTGATCAAGAAATCAAATTGTTTGATTTTGATCAAGTATTAAAAGACCTTATGTGTGTAAAAGGTATATAGAATAATAAATCTCATAATGTATGTTGATGACATTCTAATCATTTAGAATGATATAGAGTTATAGTCATCAATAGAGGTTTTGTTGTTTAGTCCAGTTTGATATAAAAGTACTTGGGAAAGACTAGTCACATCCTAATAATTAAACTTTGTTAAAATTCAGAAATTAGGATGTTGGGTCTATCTCAAACTGCTTAAATAGATTAGATTCTAGCCAAGTATAGCATGTAATACTTTAAGAAAGGATTTCCTTCCTTTTAAGTTTGAAGTTCCTTTATAAAGGGTTACAGTCCTAAGACATAAAATGAAGAGCATATTAAGACAGTTCTTAAAATCAATAGGAAGTCTTTATGCTATGCTATATACTAGGCTAAATATCTATTTTGCGGTGGGCATGGTAAGCAAATATCAATTGAATCAAAGATCACTTAACTTAGTGGGAGTAAAGCATATACTCATATATCTTAGGACAATGAGGGATTATATACTTGTCCACTACTAGGTGGTGAAGATACACGTGTGATTCATAAAGTTAGACTTCAAGATATGTGTTCATCCTAGGTGGTGAAGATACACATTAAGCGTAAGTATTATCTCATTAGAGAGATATGAGTACTTAAGAAGTAGTAGTAGAAAAGATAACTTATGCAATAAATTTGGCTAAAACTTGTTTCCAAGCCTTGCCTTAGAGTAATTATGAATTACTCTAAAGGGAGATAAGTGTTGGATATAAGGTAAATTGTCTTTGAGGGCAAGTGGGAGATTGTTGGGGTTTATGCCTTAAAATCTAATTTATTGGCATGTCATAAATAATTAAGTTGTTTAATTATACGAGACTATCTATAAATGAACTAATGGGACATTATCTTAATCCATGAGATGCATAGTATGTGATTTATGTTATTTAGTCACAGAAGATATAAATCACAAGTTCTTTGTAAACTCAGAATTTTAGTTCGTAGTCGGTGGTGAAATTGGGCATTTCATCTGCGAAGACTATAACATATCAACTACGATGATTTGTCTTGATCATGGAAGTGGAGACTTCTAGTTGGTATGTTGATATGTTTTAAGAGTTAAGACATATTGAACTGGACCGCTGTGAGATTTATTATTCTCCTAACGACTGCCAAATGAATAATAAATCTCACGACTCATATTTGCATGAACTCTTAATCCTGAGAGAATAATGGACCTGATCATGAGGTGTAGGTTGCTTTAATATATCGGGAGTGAGATCTAAAGTAACGGTCAAAACCACAGTATGTTGGGCAGCCACATTTAGTGTTGATAGAACATATATTCTCAAGATGAAATTCATAATCTCTTAACAGAGACAAAATATTCTCTTGAGATAAGTTTAATGGGTTTGGTTATTCAAGAAAGTTGGGCCCAACCACTTTAGTAAGTTGTTACTAAAGTATATATTTATGAAATTGGATTTCAAAAATATATGATGAATAACGTAAAGGATTAAACCGGGTACTCAAGGATTAAGATGTAGTAATCTTCAAAGTGGCAGTCTACATTCATGACTTTGTATTACTACGAATATTTTAATGAAGGGGTTGCATGTATAATAAAGTCTTGGGATATAATTTATAGATAAGGCCTAGAGTGCAACTATATTTATATAGTGGTATTAAATATAGTTAATGGTAACTTTGGACTTGTCAAGAGTTGACAGAAAAGCCCAAGGCCCATTGGAGCTAGTGTCTTATTGGTCCCTTTTGGTCTCACTCCAAGCCAAATACTAGAGCCCAATTGGAATGGCCCAAAAGGCTAGCCCAATTAGATAATCAGTTGTATATAAGGAGAGAAACATACAGAATTTTATAAGTGATTTTTCATAAGGTTAAGATGAAGAGTCTTTCATAAGAATTCTTATAATGAATGAAATGGTTTGTATGTGAGTGTTGGACACTCAATATTCTCTCCTTGGAAACTGATTGAGAGACCACACATCTTGGGCATTAAGTGGAATTGGAGTGAAGACTAAAAGTCTTCCCAAGAACTTCTGATTTTCGGTTTTGAATTTCACCGCACCAAAGTACGCTTTCTTGTTCTTTAATTCTGATACTTACATAGTACATGTTATCAATTGCGAATGAAGTAGATCCGTTAATTTTTCTGCTGCGTATGCTTTGTATGTGATACAAACATGTAATTTTTCCAACATTATGGTCTAGGTGGGTGTTGATCTCGTGGACGAAAGCATGTGGATGATTGGAGGCTTGTAGCTGTTGGCACACACGAAATCCTCCCAATATCTGCTCAACAAAGTGAATTGGGTAAAAATAACACTCCCCACGCCTGTCTTTGATGATTTTGCAGAGTAATCGAATGGCGAATGCTAAGGCCATCACAAGATCTTTTGAAGAAAGAATCAGAAACCTTGAATTTCAAAATAGGCAACAAGAATCTCGATTTTATAAAGTCAAGAGCGAGAAGGAGACACAGAGGGTGGTTCTTCTAGGGGTGGGTCTAGAAGATCTTCCCATAGGCGGACTTGAAGTCCGAATGATACTTGACATATGTTTTAATTTTCCTGCAAGAGACAAAATATTCCTTAGTCAGACAATTTGTACTAATTTCCCCCCTTTAGCTCCTTGTCCTTAGATGATTTTAGCTTTGCTAGGATTTAGATGAGAGTTTAGAATTCTCTTGATGAAGCTTTGTAGTGTACAATTTGAACTTATTTGACCACTTCTGATATGATTGTGCTCACCTGAATGAGGCATAGCCGAATGCCCCTAGTTTGGAAATTTATGTATGATGATTTTTTTAGAAAAATGATTTCTTCTGGAAAAGAGATGATTGATTTGGTTTGTTTTAGAAAGGGGGATAAGGCATGGCCGAATGCCCTTAGTTTAGAAAATGAATGCATGACTTCAAAAAATTTTAAGTTGGTTAATTTCCTCTTCTTTCTTTTTTTTTTTTTTTTTTTTTGAAACAAATGATGATGATAATTTTTTTTTTTTTTGAAAAATGAACGAGGTATGGCCAAATGCCCCAGTTTGACAATCAATGTGAATTTTGAGAAATTTTATTGCACAACTACTTTTTGGAGTGAAAAATGGAGCCAAAACAGACCAACAATGTGCTCAAAAACACCAAATAACTTGATCTGACCATGACAAGGCTAAGTGCCAATCGGCACTCTTGGAGTGCCCATCGGCACTTGGGGAGGGCTGATCAGCACTCAAGAAATGCCGATTGGCACTCTTGGAGTGCCAATTGGCACACCCAATCTGGCCCAGACTTTCCGTGTTTTTTCGACGTGTTTTCTTCGTTTTTCTATTTTTTGAAAAATATTTTTTCCATTCTGGATTATGAAACACTTTCCCAGTCAACTTCAAACTCTCTGAACTTATTTAAACATGGTTAGAGATTAGA
This sequence comes from Notholithocarpus densiflorus, assembly GCA_030021035.2. Classification (NCBI taxonomy): domain Eukaryota; kingdom Viridiplantae; phylum Streptophyta; class Magnoliopsida; order Fagales; family Fagaceae; genus Notholithocarpus; species Notholithocarpus densiflorus. Next base: position 700,708 of record JARYZH020000016.1, on the reverse strand, counting down.
AGAGCCTATCTTGGCATTAAACCTACAAACAAATCTCTACATCAAAACTATCAAGAAATAGCAATCACAAACAAGAATTATTCATGGCCAACAATCAAAATCCTCCTCATTCAATCACACATGATATCAATAGATGGGTTAGTAGCTTTGATTTTGTTACCAAGAACAATTTCACTGCCTTCAAGCTATAGGGGATCCACCTCAATTTCTCTCTAACTTACCATAAACCCCAACAATTTTCTGAATGTCACGCTGAAAGTGCACTTCTTCAGATTCAACCGCAACTTATAAAATCAGATTCTCTTATAAAATGAGATGCATAGTATGTGATTTATGTGATTTAGTCACAGAAGATATAAGTCACAAGTTCTTTGTAAACTCAGAATTGTAGTTCGTAGTCAGTGATGAAATTGGGCATTTCATCTGTGAAGACTATAACATATCAACTAAGATGATTTGTCTTGATCATGGAAGTGGAGACTTCTAGTTGATATGTTTTAAGAGTTAAGACATATTGAACTAGACCACTATGAGATTTATTATTCTCCCAATGACTGTCAAATGAATAATAAATCTCACGATTTCTATTTACATGAACTCTTAATCCTGAGAGAATAATGGACCTGATCATGAAGTGTAGGTTGTTTTGATATATTAGGAGTGAGATCTAAAGTAACGGTCAAAACCTCAGTATGTTAGGCAGCCACATTTAGTGTTGATGGAACATATATTCTCAAGATGGAATTCATAGTCTCTTAACGGAGATATAAAATATTCCCTTGAGATAAGTTTAATGAGTTCAGTCATTCAGAGAGTTAGGCCTAACCACTTTGGTAAGAAATTACTAAAGTATATATTTATGAAATTGGTTTTCATAAATATATGATGAATAACTTAAAAGGATTAAACCGAGTACTCAAGGATTAAGATGTAGTAATCTTCAAAGTGGCAGTCTACTTTTATGACTTTGTATTACTACGAATATTTTATGAAGGGGTTGCATGTACAATAAAGTCTTGGGATATAATTTATTAATGAGGCCTAGAGTGCAATTATATTTATATAGTGGTATTAAATATAATTAATTGTAACTTTGGACTTGTCAAGAGTTGACAGAAAAGCCCAAGGCCCATTGGAGCTAGTGTCTTATTTGTTCCCTTTTGGTCCCACTCCAAGCCACATACTATAGCCCAATTGGAAAGGCCCAAAAGGCTAGCCCAATTAGATAATCAGTTATAAGGAGAGAAACATATAGAATTTTGTAACAACAAGTACATGAAATGGTTTGTGTGTAAGTGTTGGACACTCTCTAATTTCTCTCTTGAACACACACATATAACTGATTGAGGGACCACACATCTTGGGCACAAGTGGAATTGAAGTGAAGATTAAAAATGTTCTCAAGAACTTTTGATCTTTGGTTTTGAATTTTACGGCACCAAGGTACACTTTCTTGATTCTATAATCTGAAACTTACATAGTATATGTTATCAATTGCGAATGAAGTAGATCCGTTAATTTTCAGCTGCGTATATTTTGTATGCAATGCAAACATGTATTTATCCATCAGTATCATGAATCCATCATTGTCCAAGAAGCATGTTAAAGCACGAAGCTATGTTCAGTACTTGAAATTCCACTTTTTTTATCATGGGCCCTATGGTAAGCTCCAACGTCACTGTCCCTAAAACCTTCCTTTTGCTATTGTCATGTGCTTTCACATGCTGATTAGATGGCACAAAATCTTCAATACTTAAGCCTAGGCAACTTACGGTTTTTAAAGGACACACATTCAGAGCACTTCCATCTTTAATTAAGACCGTTGGTATCCTCTTGCCTTTGGCATCTATAGTAATGTGCAGTGGGTCATTATGATGCTTCCCCATCTTAGTCAAATCTTTGCCAAAGTAGGAAATAGTAAGCTCTCTACTTATAGACCCAATCATAGCATTAAATCTTGAGAAGTACTGGTTGTAGTTGTTGGGTTAAGATAGCTTGACCCCGTTTAATTATTCAATTACTCAAGCTGATTAATTAAGTTTAATTGCATGCAAAATGTGAAGGCACCAACAAATCACCAAAAATACTAAGTGCAGCAGAAAATAAATTAGACACGGTGATTTATTGACAAATGGGGAAAACCTCGCAAGCCAAAAACCCTACCGGGTGATTTTAAGGTCACCACTCCCAAGAATCTACTAATCAACAATCAAATGGTTACAAGTATAAGGAATCTTACCAACTACCCTGACCTATCCTAAAATACCAACTTATAGTTGAACTTTTGCTCCAGTATCTAATTGGACTTGATCTTGTAATAGCCTTCTTTCCCTTTGATGCACAAACCTCCAATTTATGACTAACCCTTTGTACGGATCCCAGTACGTGACTAACTCCAGTAACTTGAATAGATGTTATTGGCTGCAAAGTTCTTCACTTCATCAATAATGAAGATTTGGAAGCACTCAGTTACAAAACCCTATAGCGTACAAACGCAGTAGTTTCACAAAGAGAAAATAAGTCTCTTGATCACTGTATCTGTGTATGACAGCTATTAAAATAAGCCTTATATATGTCTAGGGTTGTGAGAAAAGAAATCCTAAACAAATACACAAGACTGGGTCGAATTTCAGATCTGGAAATTCTAAAATTGTAATTCTCGATAGATTGAGTTGCTGTTGAGATATCTATCGAGCTTCACATTAAGTCTCGATAGTAGGCATCTGTCGAGTTATCTGTCGAGACTTAATGAACAACTTTTCTTCACTTGTTTCTTGGACCAATCTTCATGTTTTTAAAACTTGACTTGAACAACATGTTTCTTGAAGTACTAAACCTATCTTAGATCTTCCCAATTACAAGTAAAGTGCATTTTGTCAAAGGATTAGCCAATTATAATAAAATATGACCATAACAATCTCCCCCTGTGGCCATCCGTGACAAAACCACAAAAAGCAATTATGAGAGAAGTCTAACATAACTGTCCTATAATTTACAAAAGTACATAAGTCTAACCCTATAATGAACTCTTAAAAAACTTTACAAGAAGAGAGATCATGGCATGGTAGACTTGCAACCTGTCTTATCTGAAACACTTAAACAAGATTCATCAAGGCATGAAGTATGAAACATAAAAAAGTTATATACAAGAAGAAACATGTGTATAAAGATAGAAAATAACCAACACATATGAGACAAAGGTGAAGAAAACATACATCATCTCATATATATATATATATATATATATATATGTATATATATATCAAAGAATACAATGTATGTAATAAAAGGGGTCACAAGACCATGGTACATGTAATGAGAAAAGAATACATCAAAACCTCACTACATCCCTCAAACACTCTCCCCTTATCTAGTATATCCTATGCTAGCTGCCCCCCCTAACAACAAGACTACTCTCATCTACAAAACTACTCCCCCTTTTTGTCATGAGTGACAAAGGGTGTATCACTAAGAGGTCGTCATCTCATCATCCGACTCAGAGCTAGAAGCATCATCATCATCATCTCCACCATCCGAAGAAGAGGACTCCTCGGCATGCTCTGGTGAAGGTGAGGGTACAAAACCACCAAAGCGAGACTGGCGGCAAGCGATGCGACTGATTCTAGTGTTCATCTGACACATCTCATCGGATAGATGGTCAAGACGATTACCAAAATCAGCACGAATGTGTCCATGATGTCAGCAAGGGAGACAATTTCCCTAGATGAGGAAGAAGAGGCAGAGGAGGAAGACGGTCGAAAGGAATGGGCTGTAAGGTCTGTAGGGGCTACATTCGTAGGCTCCACACGTGGCCACTTTGCAGCAAGCTGTGCTGAACTCCTCTGAATAGACTCCTTACTTATGGCACCCATGACATGGAAGAGAGGAGAGGGAGGAATAGTGACGTGCATGTGTGTAAGGATGCGTGTGATAGCCGAAGGAAATATGAGCTTATCATGTGTAGTCGTGTCTCGATAGCAATCTATAATAAATTCTATCATGTGCGATGGAAAGTCTATAGAAAGACCTTCCATGAGGGAAAGAATAAAACGAGCACGAGGCTCGGTGATAGTGTTATAAGTATCTGTGAACCCTTAGCAAACTCATTTGTGGAGAAATTTAGGGTACCTCCTCACAACATGGCCTTCTCACAGAAGAGTGAGGCTAGCTTGTCTCTATAGATGGAAGAGAAATGACAATGACTAGGGTAATTCAGATGATCCACCCTAGGGACATGTAGTACCTCGGAAATGAGTTCCGGAGTGACTACGATACATGTACCATGGAATGCCGTAGTAAACCAAGGTACAGAGGCATCAATGGCATGCATGTTGGAGTAAAACTCCTGTATAAACACGTCGGGACACCTCAAGGATTTCTCACAAAGAGAAGCCCATCCCCGAGAGCTAAACACAACGGGTAAAGGAGTGTCTAGGAAGTCAGATAGAATGACTTGGCGTTTCGAATGAATCGCTCGGTCAGACAAGTCTTCTCAAGGGTTTCTTCTAAACTACTTCAACTGCCAGCCATACTTTCTCATCTAAAGACTGCAAAAAAGCTCTCATGTGTACTTCCCAATATGCATAGTTAGTACCATTAAATAAACTAGCTTATAACCAGCACAATGTGCAGGACACTTTTATTTATTACAAAAGAAAAATTGTAGGTGAAAATTTAAACATTTTATAATTAGATAATACCAAAAAAAGTATTTAAATAAAAAAAATAAAAATAAAAACACTTGCAAGAAAGAAAACTATGAAATCTAATCTTGAAATTTCTTGTTCATTCAACAAAATTTGAAATAGATCCCAAAAAAAAAAAAAAAAAAAAAAAAAAATCGTCTTTCTTCATCACACATACACTCAAGCATGTAATAGGTGTATTTGTTTTTGCTAGAAGCAAGAATCGGTGTTTTCAACTAACAATAATTAATAATTCAAATATCATGAAATTCAAATCCTATATTAGTAATGAATTACATCAGACTACAGTAGTAAGTAGTCTTACAGAAACTTTAAAAAATTAATTAAAAACAAAAGAATATTGCAAGGACTACACCAACTGGCAAAATTTTAGACCATGTAGAGAGAAGTGTCTACTTTCTATATACAAAATCATTCTATCACTTTAACACCACAAAATATACAAAATCATTCTATCACTTTAACACCACAAAAAATACCATAACTCCATATACTGTTAGACAATTTTTTTTTGCAGAAAATAAAAACAAATAAATTGAATAGTTACTTCATAATTCAATAAAAATATCCTCAATGTACAACATAATAATTGCATACAATATTCCATCTTACTTTTGTTGTTGAGTTTAAGCTATTTGTCTTAAAGCTTTCCTCTTAGTATCCTTGCACTTCCTACAACATGCATATTAATCCAATTGAAATCCCTTTCCTGGTATAGAGCAATGCAGACTGTAGGGTGCTTTACTCTTTACCATCTACCTAATTCTTTATAATTGTTTTCAATTGATTTGGACATCAATCATTGAACTATTAAGAAAGATATTTATAGTTACATATCTTTGAGTTAATCAAACCAAAAAATAGCTTTGCTGTAAGCATTGTACTGCTATCAAATATTAAAACACAAATGTAACACACACACACACACACACATCTAACTCCATCTAGAGCTTTGGTGTGATTCCTAATTGACCAAGCCATCTATTAAATCTAACGCATTTCTAATATAATTATGCATGCCAATTTTTAATTCAATTACCAATCTGTTGCTATCCTATCTTTGTAGCTCTTTGAATCATCCTTTTATTCTCTATCCAAATAAAAAATCATTTGTACCTGGCTAGGATAAATAGAGGTATTCAACTTAAATAACTAAAAATCACTATAATGTAGCCATTAAAGTTGGGTATAAAAGTCAAGCATCCATGCCAATTGCACTATCTAAAACCACAAAAATTTCATAGAATTTAAGCAATAATAGATCTAGATGATCCTTAAATCAACTGAAATGTATATTAAATATGGATTAGCTTTTAAGCAATAATAATCATTATGGCAATTTTTAGTTAATTCATGATTATCATTACCTAATCTACCTATCCAATTGCACTGTATAAATATGCATTAGAAACTTCTCAATTAAGAATGAAATTTTCCAAAAAAATCCGTCCATGATGACCATGAACCATTTCAATGAATTTATTCTTCAGAACTTAGATAAGAATTACTTTTCTTGACTAATGGGTTTAATCTGCAAAAAGTTTTTGGAGCTGAGAGGATTTTCTTGGACCTGGAAAAAAAAAAAAAAACAAAACAAAACAAAATTGAGAGAATGTAGGGAGAAATGTTTTGATGTTTCTGATAATGATGTTCTTTCTCTAAGAGAGTGTGTGTCTATACATTTTTTGTAATGCTATAACGATAAACTATAGGTTCTAAATGAGATACTCAGTGCAAATCAAGTTTGTGAGCGGAATTAAATTGCAATTGTGCTTTAGTTGGTTACTCTAGTCATGGATGGATACCTTTTGTAATTTCAGTTGAGAATTACGTAATCGGATTGTGAGATTGCGAATCTTGCAGATTAACTATCACAAAACTTCAATATATTGACTTGCTAAACAAAATTACAAAACAAACATACAGCTGTAATTTTTTTCATTTGGTGTTCAAGTAATAACCTTTAAATATATTTTTTTCATACAGTACAACAGAAAAGGGATCGAATGAGGTAAATAACATAATGAAATAGATAAATAGTACCTAAAAGAAGCACTAATAGAGAAAAAAATACTTTATAATTGTGCACTATATATTCTCTTCAGTGGTTTCATCTCCTCCCCACTGGAAACTCCAGGATCAATATAACACAACTGAAAGTCTAAAACAAAAACAGAATATCATGCTCACTGTCAAATTGTAGTACTTTCAAAATGTAGCAAGACCAAATACCATAGTTTACTAAAAACATAAACCAATATTGTGGCTTCTTCAATGTGTGAACTCCTTTATTTATAAGCTTTTTCCACTCATAATTCTCTTCCAAAATAGACCTTAAAAGTATAAGAGGATTAAGAAAACTGACCGAAGAAACTTGGTACATTACACTATAAATTAGGCAAAACAAATACTTCCATCATTCACAAATTGAAAAGAAATCATCTCAATTGAGTAAAGTACTGTATAAAGCCTTGAATTATTGAATTTTCTCATGTGACTGCATGACAGATTCTCTACTAATCATCTCAACTTGCTGAAATTTCATGGTATTTAAATATCATAACTGGTTGCAATTCTCTACTTATGACCATAATTCACAGATTAGCAAAGTAAACTAACAAATGTAATTTAAACAAAACAATTTAAAACCTTCAAAACTGGTTACAATTCCTTTTACTATTGTTTCACTTTTGTTTCTTACTACTAAAAATATTCTCAATGAATTTTCAAGAATGGCATACAACATGAAAAACCCAAAAAACCAAATATTGTGCACACCAAAACCAACACCTAGGAATCTCTGAGAAAGTCATTTTTTTTTTATAAGTAAATCCTTGAGAAAATTATTCTCTACCATAACATACAAAGTAATCAATTTTGTACAAAGAACATTATACTTTCAGATTTAACAATTTAAAACATGCAAAACCCAGAAAAAACCAACATCAAAAATAACAAAATCATGACTTAAAAGTATCTTTAAAAAAAATATCGTCTAAAATCTACAATGTATAAACAAAATAACAAAATATTTTCAGATTTCAAAACCCCACAATTTCAATCCCCCTTACAAATAACAGAACATGTAAGAGAGAAAACAAAACTTAAAAATTAAAGTGAAATAATTAAGTTTAAAGGATTAGAAAGATTTCATTTTGTGGAGGTTTTCCCTGATTTCAACAAATAGAGAGGAAAAGTTAGGAGAATATTAGGCAAAGAAATTGGTACCTTTGCTTTGATGAAATTAGAGACTCCAGATTGAAGAAAAGTTCCACTTCATCTCTGCAGAGAAAGAAATTGAATGTTTTAAATCCAAAAGAGATGAATTTAAACAAACCCATTACTGAAAATATCTAAATTAATACTCACATATCAGAATTTCGAATTCCTTAACCCTTATTTCTGGAACCAAACCCAACTGTAATGGTAAAAGTTTGAAACATATAACAGATCTAATTTGTGGGGGAAAAGTCGGAGAATGAATAGGAACCCAGTTAGAGGCGTTGTTAATAGGCAGAGGAGACTCATCTTCCTTCTTCTGAATTTTTGGTAGAATTAAGATGGTGAAGTCTAATTGCAAACTATGGATATACATCAATTGAAGTTTATGTTTTCCTTAATCACAAAGTAGAGTAAAAGATATTGAAAGGAATTTGAACGTAGGTTTTTTTTTTAAAGCGGTGTGATTGTGTCGTAGGGTATGACTTCGAAACACATTAAAATCTTAATTAAAGAGAAATGTGATAAGTGATTGCAAAGGGAAGAAATTAGCACAAATTTTTTGGGTAAAGAAAAAGGTGTGGTCTTTTGATTCGGTTTCGAAGGTTTTTCTTTTACCTTTTCTGGGTTTTGGTTTTACTTTCCATCGTTTTCTGGGCAACCAAACATATATAGAAAATAGTAAAGAGAGAGAGAGACCTGTTGGGAGGTGACATCGGTGGTGCGAGGCTTGAGGAGGAGGTGGAGGTGGGGAGGGTAGGATTAGAGAACCACATAATTGTCTCCGTACACTACTTGCAACGCTTCTACTTCTGCCTCAACTTCCTCTTCTTCGACGATGAAGGAGAGATTTTTTTTTCCTTTTTGTTTTGGGAGAGAGAGAAAAATAAGGATGCTTTCTCTTCTTTTTATTCTAATGTAGTGTTTTAGGTTTCAGTTTTTACTTTTTAGACGTGTTTTGGTGAAACACTGTAACTTTTGGAATTTTAATCGTAAACGTGGCAAGTTTTTAAGGGGGCATTTTTCCAAACGTGGCAACACAGCCTTAAGATGTTTCCAAACATGGCAAGTTTCTAAGATGTTTGAAGTTTGATGATAAGAACACTATCCTATTCAAATGGTGCACCGTATGGTATTTTAAAGGAAAAATTGTGAACATGGCAGCACCTCATTAAAGGCTTCTGCTTTTATATATAGTATTAGATGAGAAATAATTAAGGATTGCCCATGATCATACAACAAAGATTAAAACCTAATCAGAGTGTGCCTGCTCTAATATCACTTGTTGGGTTAAGATAGTTTGGCCCCGTTTAATTATTCAATTACCCAAGTTGATTAATTAAGTTTAATTGCATGCAAAATGTGAAGACACCAACAAATCACCAAAAATACTAAGTGCAGCAGAAAATAAATTAGACACGGTAATTTGTTGACAAATGGGGAAAACCTCGCAAGGCAAAAACCCTACCGGGTGATTTTAAGGTCACCACTCCCAAGAATCCACTAATCAACAATCAAATAGTTACAAGTATAAGGAATCTTAACAACTACCCTGGCCTATCCTAAAATACCAACTTATAGTTGAACCTTTGCTCCAATATCCACGAGTCGGGTGGAGACAACTTCTCATTCCTATACCTAAACTTTGGACACTTGCACTGGTAGTAGATTAGTCCTTCCACGAAAGGCACTATATTTATGGTTCCTATACCTAATCTAGGTGGCGACTCCATTTTTCTTCATCGTCACTATCCATTCGGTCGAAGCATACTTCTGCTGATGCACCCCACTAAGTGATTGGGAATAGACCACCACAACTATTATTTAACAATTTGGAGGAAAATTTTATAGGTCCTTAAGGCTCAAACAATACAAAAAGGGTTTTTCTTTCTCTTTCCATAAATTACAAACATCTACATTGAGATTTGTCCTAAAATGTTTTTAAAAAAAATGACACCCCAATCCCTTTATTTATATATATATATATATATATAGAGAGAGAGAGAGAGAGAGAGAGAGAGAGAGAGAGAGAGAGAGAGAGAGAGAGATTGGTTCAAGTTACACTAGATGTAATTTTAAAAGAGTTACATATTTTCTACACCATTGATTTCTGTTAGATCCATGGGTAAAAAATTGCCAGCCTTTATCTTAAAAATAAAAATATTATTAAAAAGAATCTCTCTAGCCTTATCATTATCTCTCTCCCTCTTTTTTCCTAAATCTTTATCTCTCTCATAGGCATAAATGGCTTCCTACCACCAACGTCTCTCTCTCTCTTAAAAAAAAAAGAAAAAAAAAGAAGAAGAATAGTAGCTGGAGTTGCATGTTAGATTTAGATATAATTTTAAAACCAAATAAGGCCTACTTTTAAAATCTTTTTCTGGTTTACAGTCCTCTATCACTTGGCAATAGAATAGGGGCATTCTGATTTGAATGTCAATTTGATCAAAATTCGGAGAATTGAAGCTCATTAAGGATTTTATCAACATTATCTATTATGATGATTTTCGTGTTGCATTTGTTTTAATTTCAAGTTTGATCTCAGAATGCAGTTATGATTGTTCTTAGTTTTACTTTCTTATTTATTTCTTCCTCTTTTGTTCATATAAACTTTGAGCTCTATTCAATATCAAAGATTGTGAAGACAAGTCATTTCGCAAGGAAGCAGCTAATCATTCCAGTTGGGTTTGAGTGAGAGCTGAGGAAAGTGGCCAATGCAATCAAGCTAAATATGGTAGATGCAGTAGATAGGAAGGAGGAGGAGGAGGTGAGTTTAGAAATAGATGGGTAAGACTAGACTTTATGGATTAGAGGGAAGCCAATGTTAAGGGTCAACTCCCCCACTACAACATGGAAGTTTATTTAGCATTGAATAGGAATGCAACAGGGCGGGTTCAGGGTGGGTTTCTTTATCCCTACTCCCGCCTCATCACTCGAACCCGCCCCGTAAACTAAACAAGGGGTTTCTTTGCCCCTATACCCACACCTACGAGCCCCCACGGTGACATAGGGTGAGGAGAACATTTAGCATCGATGACAAGGTGGAGGAGGGAGCGACGAGGTGAGGGAGGTGGGGACTAGGGAGGAGGGAGCAGCGAGGTAAGAGAGGCAGGGAGTAGGGAGTGGCGAGGTGGAGGAGGGAGCGATGATCAGTAAGGTAAGGGAGGCAGGGAGGAAGGAGTGGTGGCTGAGAATGAGGATGAGAATGAGAGTGAGGGAGGACGGTTGAGTGAAGAGTGGTTAAGGTTAGGACAAATAAAAATAGAGAGAAAGTTAGATATGTATATTTAGGGTTTTTAAAGTATTTTGTAAGGTTGAATTTAATCAACCATTCTATTGGCTTTATTCCGTGCCAATTTGCTTGTAATCCAGCACTTAGAAACCCTGTATTTAGGTGGGAATCATGTAAGGGTACTAAGATAATGTCCCATTAGTTCATTTATAGATAGTCTCATATAATTAAACAATTTAATTATTTATGATATGCCAATAAATTGGATTTTAGGGCATAAACCCCAACAATAGATGTCTTCCTCAAGATTGCTACTATAAGAAGCTTTCTTGATATGCATTGCCATATTTCATCCAAATGAAATATAATGGATAAGAGAATGTAGATAGAGTCAAACTTAACTATTGATGAAAAAATCTTTTCATAATCGAACCATTTCTTTCTGAATAAATCTTTTCGCCACTAGTCTTGACTTTGAAGGTTTGCACCTTCAAATCTATCATTCTCATTTTTCTTGTAGACCTATTTGAGAACAATAGGCTTAATGCCACTAGGCGCCTCTACAAGTTCTAGACTTTAAATAGAATCTAATTCTATTTACATAACTTTGATTCAGTAATTCCTATTCATATCATTTATTGCCTCTACGCAAGACTGAGGATCAAATTCATATCCTTGTGGAATGACTTCAAAAGTTTATCCCAAAAGTATGAATTTATTTGGTAATTGACAATTCTCCCACTACGATATTGTACCGGTGCACTAGCTATATATCTTGAATAATGCCTTGTGGTGTGTCTAATAAAACCATCTCATTTCTAAATGTATTTTATAGTTGTCTTACAACAAATTTTGACATTTTTCTTCTAGAACATTTCTACGTTTAACTTTAAGATTATTCACATAGTCATCATCAAGAACTTTGTATTTGTAATTTACAAACACCTTGTCTTCTTTATGACTACCAAAACAATCTTCTGCAATTCCTTTTGGATACCCATTATAAACTCACATTTTTCTACCTTTTGATTTCAATTTGTTAGACTTCCTTTCTAGCACAAGTGCTGGACATTTCCAAAAGTGGAAGTATCATATACTAGGTTTTCACCCAATCCACAATTTGACAAATGTCCTAGGAACAAACTTTTGAAATTGATTTTAGAAAATGTATAGTAATACATAGAGTATATCTCCAAAAGAAATAAGCAAATGAAAATACTTATCATGTACTTTACTATATCTAAAAGAGTCTTATTCCTCTTTCATGTATGCACTAACTTAAAGAAGTCATTGATACTATATTCCTTTACAACAAAGGAGCCCTAGATCATATTATCCTCTAAATAGAATTCATAGATTAGGAATATAACAAAATAATGGTTCTAAAGCCCATCTTTCACCAATCTTAAATATTATTTAGATTAATAAGATCTAGACATAAGCGCCAAAACATACAATACCAAAGGATGGAAACTTTGTCTTTAAAATGTAAAACATGTAAATTTACATCTAGAAAATAATCATGGACAATGCTTAGCATTACCAAACTGGAAACACTTTCCTTTTGGTCATACTTTTAAGTCTAATTTCCTCTTGGCAACTACTAGGGCAATTAGCTTGTCCAACTGTTTGGTATTATAATTCTTCTTCTTATCACCTTTACCTTTCGGTTTAGGCTAAGAATTTTAATTAAATCATATTGATCCTAGCCTTAGCTTTTAGGATGTCTTCCGTTGCGTAGAACTCTTTCATCAATTCAAATAACATAAAAAGAATTTATTTTCAAAACAATCTGAATTGATCAAATGATTCTAACAAGGACTTGTGGATCATATCCATATGAGATTAACATTTAATCTCTACATCCAAGAATTCCAATTCATTTTAAAAATAAAATATTTTCATAAAATGACATAGAATTGGAACTCCTTAAGCTTTTCTTAGCACACAATATGATTTATATCGAATATCGTCTAGTAGCACGATATTTCATACCAAAAATCTCTTTTAGATTTAATATAAAGTCTAAGTCTAGCACTAACTCTTGCATCTCATGCTGTAGCACAACTGAGATAGAAGCCAACGTAACATATTAGCGTTTCAATGGGGACTATGATCACATCATAAGCTATCTTCCATAAATGCATCATGTATAGGAAATTATGACAATGCTGAATCGAAACATATTTATGTACTTCAGCTCCTTTAAGCATCAGGTCCAAAATTATTTCTTAGTTAATGTGATTCATTTAAAATAGTAGCTAGAGAACAAAATTAATGACAACTTTATTTTGAGACAGTGAGCATAATTACAGGGACATTATATTTTGCATCCATAACCATATAGTATGGAACCCAGAAAACATACTATACTAGGTGCTACGACAACCTAATCCCGCAATTAATATTCCTCGGAAGCGAGGTCATACCAATCACTATGATCAAGCGAGAAATATTCTTATTATTAATGCTATCATGGTAACTCTTACTTAACAAAAATAATTTGCCGCTTTTCCTTTAGCCTCTAAGTAATAATAGCAAGAACTCAGCATAGATGATACTATCAAACTTAGTCTAGTGTACACCATTGCCTAGAACCATGTGTAGCCACATAATTCTACCTTTGTAAGGTTTAATCTTGTAGTACCCTGATGCAAAACACCCTCCGCATGGAACGCAAGGCTCGAGGCCAAGACGAGGTGCTTGCCCACACCACTATAAACCGGGAAGTTCAATCTTGTAGTACCATGAAATAAACATCCTCCGCATGGAACGCAAGGCTCGAGGCCAAGACGAGATGTTTACGCCACACCACTATGAACTGACAATGAAGGCCGTGAGATCCAACCCTTGTATCTCTCTCCCAGTAGAAATTTTAAAACAAGTGGATTGTCATGAAATCATTGTGATCTAATCACAATTTTAACCCTACACATCAAATGTGTTTAATTGTTTAAATTCAATGTGATATTACTAAGTCACGTCACAATAGCGTAACGAATATTCACGCAATCACAAAAAAGTTTGACCTTGTAATTCGTGAAATAAATACCCTTTGCATGGAATGCAAGACTTAAAGTCAAGACAAGGTACCTACTCACATTACAATAAACTTAACAAAAGGGTTATTTCAGCACTCCCACTCGTTATTTGGGTTTCTTTTAAATAATTGTGATCCCATCACAACTAATAAACTTGCACTTATTGAAGACTCTAATCTTATTAGAATCACTAACTAAAATGGAAGTCCTAAACTATTTAGGATTCCTTAAACACTAATGGATCAAAAATTAGTTATAAAGAACACTATCCTTAATTTACTAAATAAAAGATTCTAATCTCATTAGAAACTATATACCTTTTAATTAGAATTTTAATCCCATTAAAAACATCTAATTAAAATAAATTAAGGACTTTTAATCATAAAATAATTCTAATCTCATTAGAATGTTTCTTAAAAGACAAGTCCCAAACTATTTAGGACTAAGAGTTTTATTTAACTAATATCTTTGATTTCATTAGTTCTTTTAGTTAGAATCATGTGTAATCTCATCACACACAGTGTTACACTTCATCTATGTTTTAATACTTAGTGAAATTTCAAAAACAGTCCATTTTGATCAGTCAAATCTATTTCTCGATCGATCGAAATCTTCATCAAAAAATTTCAAAGTTTCTGGATGACTCGATCGGTACCCGATTCCTATTCGATCGATTGAAAAGAATTCTCGATCAATCGAAATTTTAATAAATTCATCATAAACAATCTGCCTGACTTGATCGATTCTCGATTCCTTCTCGATCGATCGAAAAGGAACATTCGATCGATCGAAGGGAATTCTCGATCGGTCGAAAATCATAAAAACTGAATTTTTCAAAATTTCTGGTAACCATTTTTGACGTTTCACTTGAACAAAACATAGTTTCTTGATCACATCAGAAAGAGATTGAGATTAAAATTGAATTCCATTGATGTTATAGCCTTAAAGTACAATATAACATAATTAAAATCAAACTTAAACAACATCACAACATCAATATCAATTTTTATCAAACAATAATTTCAATGATCATGCAGAAAATTAAGTGTAGAATTTTCTAACATCATGAAATTACTATCTTTAATTCCAAAACTCACAAAACATGTTATACAGATTCGAAATTGAAGACCGCTCTGATACCATTTGTTGGAAAAATATATGTTTGTATCGCATACAAAATATACGCAGCGGAAAATTAACGGATCTACTTCATTCATAATTGATAACATGTAGTATGTAAGTTTCAAAATTTAAGAACAAGAAAGCATACCTTGGTGCGGTGAAATTCAAAACCAAAGATCTAGAAGAACTTGGGAATACTTTTAATCTTAACTCCAATTCCACTTGATGCCCAAAAAGTGTGGTCTCTCAATCAGTTTCCAAGGAGAGAATAGAAGAGTGTCCAACACTCACATACAAACCATTTCATTCCTTATGAGAACTCTCTTATGAAAGATTTAATGAAATTCTGTACGTTTCTCTCCTTATATACAACTAATTATCTAATTGGACTAGCCTTTTGGGCCATTCCAATTGGGCTCTAGTATGTGGCTTGGAGTGGGACCAAAAGGGAACAAATAAGACTCTACCTCCAATGGGCCTTGGGCTTTACTGTCAACTCTTGACAAGTCCAAAGTTACCATTAATAAATTATATCCCAAGACTATATTATACATGCAACTCCTTCATTAAAATATTCTTAGTAATACAAAGTCATGAATGTAGACTGCCACTTTGAAGATTACTACATCTTAATCCTTGAGTACCCGGTTTAATCCTTTACGTTATCCATCATATATTTATGAAATCCAATTTCATAAATATATATTTTAGTAACTCCTTACTAAAGTGGTTGGGCCCAACACTCTGAATAACCAAACCAATTAAACTTATCTCAAGGGAATATTTTATATCTCCGTTAAGAGATTATGAATTCCATCTTGAGAATATATGTTCCATCAACATTAAATGCGGCTGCCCAACATACTGAGGTTTTGACCATGACTTATAGATCTCACTCCTGATATATCAAAGCAACCTACATCTCATGATCAAGTCCATTATTCTCTCGGGATTTAGAGTTGATGTAAATAGAAGTTGTGAGATTTATTATTCATTTAATAGTCGTTAGAAGAATAGTAAATCTCATAGCAGTCCAGTTCAATATGCCTTAACTCTTAAAACATATCAACATACCAACTAGAAGTCTCCACTTCCATGATTAAGACAAATCATCTTAGTTAATATGTTATAGTCTTCGCAGATGAAATGCCCAATTTCATCATCGACTACGAACTAAAATTCTGAGTTTACAATGAACTTGTGATTTATATCTTTATGTGACTTTTCACATAAATCACATATTATGCATCTCATGGACTAAATTAATGTCTCATTAGTTCATTTATAGATAGTCTCATATAATTAAACAATTTAATTATTTATGACATGCCAATAAATTGCATTTTAGGGCATAAACCCCAACAAAAATCACCCGGTGGGGTTTTTGCCGTGTAGGTTTTCCCCATTCGTAAACAAGTCACCGTGTCAATTTATTTTCTGCTGCATTTTAACTTAGTTGGTGATTTGTTTGTGCTACCACATGTATTGCATGCTAATTGAATTAATTAATTAACTTGGCTAATTAATTTGTTAATTCATCACAAGGGGTCAATACATTCTTGGCATATCAGAAATATTTGCATTTATCTCTTTACTTGCTTTCTTATGAATATGTGTGTGCAAATTGTCTTATGTTTCCTTGTATATGTTCCGTTCTATAGGATCTATTCTAATTCCCAAGCGGGTACATCGTCCTGTTGCTATAACGAGGATAATGATGACATGATTGAAACAATAGAGTTAGAACATGACATTGAAGGATTAGAGTTTGAGTCTGCCTCGTGATATCTTGGAAGCTCTAAACAGAGAGAGCGAAGGGTCTAAGCCCAATATAGAAGAGACAGAAGTGGTCAACCTGGACAATAAAGGCGAAAATGAAAAACCCGTCAAGATTAGGGTAAACTTTCCTAAAGACATGAAGCATGAGCTCATAGCGCTACTTAAGGAATTTAGAGAGATCTTTGCTTGGTCCTACCAAGATATGCCTAGGTTAGATACTGAGATTGTAGTGCACAGGATTCCAGTTAAACTTGAGTGCCCTCTAGAGCGGCAAGCTCTTTGAAGAATGAAATCTGAGATCATTTTGAAGATAAAAGAAGAGGTAGAAAAGTAGTTGAAAGCCGATTTCCTTACCTCAAAAGCCTACTCAGATTGGGTTGCTAACATCGTTCCCATGCCTAACAAAGATGGGAAAGTGCGTATGTGCATTGTTTATAGGGATTTGACCGGGCCAGCCCCAAGGATAATTTTCCGTTGCCACACATCAATGCCCTGGTCGATAATACCGCTACCAACAGGTTCTTCTTCATGGACGGATTCTCAGGTTACAACTAGATCAAGATGGTTGAGGAGGACAAAGCCAAGACAACATTCACCACTCATTGGGGAACTTATGCATATGATGTCATGCCATTCGGCTTAAAGAATGCCGGTGCTACTTATTAATGAGCCATGGTGACCTTGTTCCATGATATGATGCACAAAGAAATTGAAGTCTACGTAGACGACATGATTGCCAAATCCCGCACTGCCAGGGATCATTTAGTGGATTTGAGAAAGTTTTTCAAGCACCTTATCAAGTACAGGTTGAGGCTAAACCCTAACAAGTGCGTCTTCGGAGCTAGTTCAGGGAAATTACTCAGCTTCATAATCTGCCAAAGAGGAATCGAAGTGGACCCAGCAAAAGTCCAAGCCATTCGGGATATGCTGACAACCCAAACCGAGAAACAGATTTGCAGCTTCTTAGGCAAAGTCAATTATATAGTTCGCTTCATAGCGCAGTTGACCACTACATGTGATCCATTGTTCAAGCTCTTGAAGAAAGACGGCAAGATAGAATGGACAGACGAGTGCCAAGCGGCCTTTGACAAGATCAAACGGTGTTGGTTGAATCCTCCTGTTCTGGTTCCTCCGACGTTGGGATATTCGTTAATCCTCTACCTAGCAGTACAAGAAACCTCCATAGGTTGCATGTTAGGCCAAGCGGCTGAGCCCGACCAGAAAGAAAGGGTGATTTACTACTTAAGCAAGAAGTTCACCAGTTGTGAGATTAACTACATTGCCATTGAGAAGATGTGTTGTGTCCTAGCATGGGCATCACGTAAGTTGCGGCAGTACATGCTTTACTTCATCACGCGGCTCATTTCCCGCATGGATCCCATTAAGTACATCTTTGAAAAGCCAGCTGTCACGGGGAAGATCTCTCGTTGGCAAATGTTGCTCTCAGAGTTTGACATTATGTTTGTAACAAGAAAGGCCATCAAGGGCCAGGCCATAGCCAATTACCTAGTGGACCAGTCGCTGAATGATCCAGAACTTTTAGAATCCCTCTTCCTTGACAAGGATGTCATGGCACTAGAGCCAAAACCAGATATTGCAGAACCATGGCGTTGGAGGCTTTATTTCGATGGAGCTGCCAATTCTACTGGGAATGGAGTTGGAGCAGTCTTAGTTTCCCCCAAGGGCTAGCAAATCCTTGTTTCAGTTAAGCTGAATTTCGGTTGCACCAACAATGTCACAGAATACGAAGCGTGCATAGTCGGCCTACAAGTGGCCCTAGAGTTTGGCGCTTGTGACTTGAGCGTCTTTGAAGATTCCCTATTGATCATCTCCCAAATTAAAGGAAAATGGCTAGCCTGAAACACCAAGTTGATTCCATATCAAAAATGCGTTAGCCGCTTGATCTCAAAGTTCTGAAACATCACATTCGCCTATTTGCCCCGAGCTCACAACCAGTTTGCAGATGCCCTAGCTACACTGGCTAGCATGGTCAAGTTATCAGAAGGAGATGATATGCGGCAATTGCGCATAGAAGTCCTTGGCGTCCTAGCCTATTGTATGAACATCGAAGAATGCATGAGTGTCAAGGTCGAAGCCGACGGAAAGCCATGGTATCATGATATCAAGGCTTATATTAAGGACAGTGAATACCCACCCAGTGCAACAGACAGTGAAAAGAAGTTTATTCGGCCTATGGCCTGCCAATTTTTTCTGAGTGGAGAAGTCCTGTACAAAAGGAACCACGATTCTACCTTGCTTCGATGAGTAAGCGCCTCTGAGGCTAATCACTTGATGGAAGAGATGCATGAGGGTTTACTTAGAGCCCATGCCAGTGGACCCTTGTTGGCCCGCAAGATTATAAGAGCTGGCTACTACTAGCACACCTTGGAAAATGATTGCATTAAGCACGTGAGGACATGCCATCGTTGCCAAGCCTATCAAGACAGGAAGAATTCTCCTCCGCAGCCATTGCACTCTTTAGCAGCACTATGGCCCTTCTCAGCTTGGGGTATGGATGTCATCGGACTCGTGATTCCGAAAGCTTCAAACGGCCATGAGTACATCTTGGTGGCCATCTATTATTTTACAAAGTGGGTAGAAGCTGCTTGGTACAAGAGTGTCACTCAAGCCGTGGTAGCCCAGTTCCTAAAACACAACATCATTTGCCGCTACAGTGTGCCAGGAAAACTCATTACAGATAATGGGACGAACCTAAATAGGAAAATGATCCAGCAGCTCTGTCAATAGTTCAAGATCGAACACAGAAATTCAGTTCCTTATCGCCCTCATATGAATGGCGCCTGCTAACAAGAACATAAAGAAAATCTCGGTGAAGATGACAGACACATACAAGGAATGGCACGAGTACTTGCCCTTTGCTTTGTGCACATATCACACTTCTATTCGTACGTCCACAGGTGTGACCCCGTATTCACTGGTGTATGGCATGGAGGCAATCCTCCCCGCCGAGGTAGAGATCCCGTCTCTCAGGATTTTGTCTCAAACAGAGCTGTCAGAAGCTGAATGGGCCCGTGCCCGATATGAACAACTGAACATGATAGATGAGAAGCGCATTACTGCAATGTGCCATGGACAGTTGTACCAATGCTGCGCCGAGCGAGCATTCAACAAGAAAGTTAGATCCGGAGTCTTTGAAGAAGGCGATCTAGTCTTGAAGAAGCACAACCAGGCCATGCCTGATCACAGAGGAAAGTTTTCCCAAACTTACAAGGGACCATATGTGGTAAAGAAGGCCTTTTCTGGAGGAGCCTTGATTCTAGCCGACATGGACAAGCATGACTTCAATATGCCCACCAATTTTGATGTCGCCATACAGTATTTTGCATGATGGAGCCTCGCAGTGCACCTCATTTTTATGTCCCAAAAAAAAAAAAAAAAACCAAAAAATATATATATATATATATGCAAAAAGGTAGATCGAATACCCGAAAGGGCGGTCTACGCAAAAGAAGAGCTAAAAGAAAGAGTGCGAGAGAAAATGCAAAAGGTAGATTGAAAACCCGAAAGGGCGGTCTACGCAAAAGGAGTGCCAAAAGAAAGAGTGTGAGAGAGCCTGCTAGACTGAAAACCCGAAAGGGCGGTTTAGGCAAAATTTAAGGCAATCAAAAAGTCAGTTGAACTACGTGATGACCTGATCCTTCCTCGTGGAGGTATGTAGGCAGCCATCTTGGTTCGGTCACATCTTAAGAGAAAATCAGTCAGTTGCGCTTGCTTGAATTTCTGCTCAAGATTAGAAGATTAAAGGGATCCAACATCCTAGTCAAGATATGAAAACTCCTCCGAGATTGCTTTCTATGTACAATACTGCCACGACCCAGTAGTTTGCTTAAGATGTTCTGGTTTATGCCAATGGGAAATGTACCTCAATGGGAAAAGGAAAAGATCCATTCAAAACAGGATGTATCCTTGGAGAAATAAGATATTGATATGCATGGATTTTACATTTATCACATATTTGTATAATCTTGAGTTTTCAAAGCATTTTCCTGCATATTCATTAACGTGCCTGTATTGTGCCATTCTGTTTCTTTCATGCATTCTGATGTCGAGACAAAACATCTCATCTCATATATATCTTTTTTGAATATCATCATAAACATTTCTCAGCACCATCTCTCAGTTTCTAAGCATGCTTAACAAACTAGCAATTTACGAAGGACCTTTCCATACATGGTGGAATACTAACTACCTAGCTCATGCGTAGAAACAAAGTAAACAGAAAAAGATATCAACAGATCAAACATGGCCCAGGCGATCGGACACGGCCTGGCATAGCCTCCCAAACTTGTGTGAAGAATCGGGTCATCCTGAGTATGAGTGCGAAGCAGTTCGGCTACATCGAAGCCCAGGTTTCTGGCTACCTCTTTAAGTCTGTCATGTGAGTGCCGAAGACGGACTAATTCCCTCTCCATTGTGGGATCAGAAGTAGAGCTTTGCCTCTCTATCTCTAGCAAAGCCTGCAAGGTGCCCACCTCTGCAGTAGCAACTCTTAGGGCCTCCTCTCTCACTGCCGACTCAGTCTGAAGGCGACGGAATGCCCGCTGTGGCTCGCTAGGCTCGTTGCCCTCTCTCTTGTACTCAATGTCCAAAATGAAATGAATATAAGACTTCGCCTATAGTAGCTCCAATGCTAAATCATTAGCCCGGTTGCTAGTCGCGGCCCTGCCAGCCTCTAATGCGGCCCTCTTCTCATCCCAAGTGTGATCTAGAGCGGCAAATCTCCGAGTAAGAGCCGCAAGCTCGTCCTCCAAACTCGTGACCCGAGATCTCAACTGTGCACACTCTGCCTCTGTGCCTGGCGAGGCTAGCCCCCTCCGATCAAGCTCTACCCTTAGAGTTGCAAGCTTACGCTCCTGCATGCTGCTCATCTCCTCGATATCCTCCATGAGCGTATCAGCTAGCTCTCTACTACAATCTATGTCTCTGATAGCCTCTCTCAAGCACTCCCTCAGGTTTGCAAGGGCCCTTTCAACTCTAATCTCGAACTCTAGAGTATAATCTCTCAGAATATTAGCTGGGAGTGGCATATCAGTCGAAACTGGCGACGACAAATCAAACACAAAGACGGGATCCTGCGTGTCTCACCATACCCTAAACTCAGCGGAGAACCACTCCTAATCATCCCTAGAACAGAGGGAGAAGTCTATACTCAATTTGTGGGCCTCCTAAAACTCTGAGGCACACCCTACTACTGCTATGTCAATGTCCACCAGCCCATACTCAAGTGATAGCAGAAAGATCACTGAGTCAAGGAATGTGCTGAATGCCCCCAAACTGCCTCATGGCCATACCGGGGAAATACCCTGCGCACCCCCAGATGCCCACCAAGGGAATACCGAGCAAGCCGACACAATAGGTCTGCCCCTGCCACCTGGTAATACCCCACTTGATCCTTCAGGTCTAGTTAGTGGGGCTCAGGCTACACAGATATCTCAGCCAGCCATCAGTATCACCAGAAAACGGAAGATCGAGGAATACAGTAGACCGGACTCTATTCCTAAGCATAAAGCCCATAGGCTGGTCCTTAGCGATGATGCTCAAGTGACTACATAACCACAACTGTAACATATGGACGCAACAGCCTAGTCTACCCCTACCAGTCTCTTGACATAAGGACAAAGACCTAATAGTCTCGGAAAGTAAAGCAGGAATAAAAGTGGTGCCATGAGGTAGAGCACTCACCAGAGGAAGAACGGCAAAACTGATAGCTCTTGATGGTGAAGGGAATAGTACCGCGCCGAAGAAGGCCACCAGGAAGGCCGGGCGCCGATAGGATGCCCATCGCTTCTCTAAATCCACAAAATTGTCTCGGTAGCTAGCCAGGCACTTTGGTAACTAGAACCGATCATGTAGGAACTCGAAAGACATGCTCTTTCCTACCTCGCTGCCATGCCAAGTCAGCGCCTCCACAACGGGCCTCTTGAAGCCCATCAGATCAGCCATTTTCTTGCGGTATCATGTCCGCACGGGTGGAATGAAAACAGTGCTTACAGGAGTAGAAAGAGAGAGGAAGCGATCATACTCCTCCAAAGTGGGCACCAAATCAACGTCCCTAATGGTAATGCACCTCAAAGCAGGATCCCAACAGGAAGTGATGACCTCTAGCAAGTGCCAATCAAGTGTAACGTGGAGTAGGGAGGCGGCATTTCCAAGAAACTGCTAGAGGAAAGCCTGATCACCACGAGAAAAAGAGCCCTACCACTTCTTGAGCTTCTTCTCATGGTACTCCTCCCTCTCAAGCTCAACAAGGGTGTCATAGGAATGAGCACCAAGAACCTCCATGAGTAAATCCTACTTGATCTGACAGTCTGATGAAGATCTATAAAAAAAATGATGAAGAATGGTGTTTTCTAAGTGTTTTGTGTGAAGAAAGGGCAGGAGAAGACCCAGAAAAAATCGCGGAACCAAATGAGTTAGGGCTGGGCTGATGCCCAACTTTTATACATGAATCCTAAAGCGACAGCCATTGAAAGGCCGTCAGCGGCCTTACAATGGCTGCCAGACCTCGAGATGTGTGCTAGGGCTTTTTAGCCCCTTAGGCATAAACCTAGACATGTGCTGACACTTTCCCCCCTATTTGCCATGTTAGGACATATGTGGAACTTGTTAGTACTTCAAGGAACAAGAGTTCAAGTCTAGTATTGAAGCCATGCAAATCTGTCCAAGAAACAAGAGAAGAAATGCTGATTCATTAAAGCTCGATAGCTACTCGACAGATAACCTATCTATCGAGGTCTCGACAGATAGCTCGATAGCTGTATCTATCGAGAATTACGAAATCAAAATTTCCAGATCTGATTTTCAGCACTTGCTGACATGTATGTGTAGGGTTTCTTTTCTCACAAACCTAGACATATATAAGGCTTATTTTAAAGGTAGTCACATAAGAGAATACAAAGAGAACACATGCAAAAAGTGACCGAGTGTCTTATTCTCTCTCAAAGAAGCTACTGCGTCTTTGCGCCTTAGGGTTTTGTAACCAAGTGCTTCTTGATCTTCATTGTTGATGAAGTGAAGAACTTTACAGCCAACAATTTTCTTCAAGTTGGTGTGTTAGTCACGTACTGGGATCCGTGCAAAAAGGGTGGCGTTCATATGTTGAAGAGTTCAGAGGTTTTGAAGCGGTAGAAGGTTTTTGCTGTAAGTTTATCTACGGGGATTGTAGAGTTTAGGGACAAAGGTTTTGTATTAGATCTAAAACTTCTCTTTATTATAGTGAATTGCTTTTCGAGAAGTTTTCCCTCCAGGTTTTTTACTGTGAAACTAGTTTGTTTCATTGGTTTTCCTAGGTCATCATATCTTGTCTTATTTAATTTTTCGCTGTGTATGATATTGACATGATATTGATGTTAGTTTGTTTTAACAAGTTTTATTCATAATAAATCTAATTAACAACTTAGGTTTAAAACTTGTTAATTCTATCAACCGGGGTCTAAATTTCCCATCATGACATGTTTTGAACCACTTTGGATCAAAGATACCCTCGTTTTAGTGCTCACCATAATGCGTGATTGGTCCAACAATGACTTGGACTATCGAAAACTCGCATTCATGCAACCGAGGCCGCATAAATCCTACACTGGGGTAGTTTATATTTGTACGTCTCAATCAGCACCTTCAGATGTCTTGAACTTCATTTTCAAAGCCTAGTTTGCCCGGTTCAGGGGTCGGTTTAGCCTCGATAATCAGAGTTTGCAATAGAAAAATGCTAGAGCCCGATCTCAGCCGTCCGGCAGCTTTCCTAGCTTATTTGGAGGACAGAGGGAGTCATTTCCCATAGTGGTACCTCAAGAATCCCATCCTTGGATTTCTAGCCTGTGTGGGTAATAACAAGAGCAATCAGTGCATATCGCCTCTTGGTGTGTCTAAAGTTACCTCATTTGGAGTGCCCGCACTCGTCATCAGCATTATGGCATGACCTGCGAAGTCGAGGCCACATGCAGCCAGTCTACGGGCTCAAAACCTCGCAAAAACCTAAACTAGGGCAGTTTATTTTGCGCGGTTCTCTTCCTCTGTGTCCAATATACGAGAACGGGTTCGTCCCGCTAAGGATATACCTTTCATGTCAAGAATCGCATGAAACCCTAAACTGGGGCAGTTTATTTCACGCAATCTCTCCTTTCTTTCTCCCCCAGCAGGACGATCATTGTCCAGGAGCCACTGGCAAATCCGTGAAATTGCGGTGCAAAACAAGTGAATGTGACATAGGCTGGTTCAATACCACCATCCGTAACGAAAATGCAATAGTGCATGCATATGTCTCAACAGTCCTCTCAGAGGAATTTTTCGAGATTATACATGTTTATACATGTAAGTCCTAATCAGAGTCTTTGTTTTACACACACATTAGTCGCCCTTCTAAAGGTGTGTCCTTGGAACGGTACATGTAAGTCTTGTTTTACACATACACAACGGTAGCCCTCTCAAAGGCGATTTTTCTATGGTTACATAATGGCCTTCTTAAGGCCCTTTTCCTAAAGTCATGCATTGACAGCCCTTTTAAAGGCAATTTACCCAGAATGGTGCATGTAAGACCTATCTAGAGGCATTGTTTCTCCTACACCAGCAGCAGCCCTCTCAAAGGCAATTTATCTAGAGATAAACATGTAAGTCTTACCCAAAGGCAATGTTTTTCACATACATCAGCAGCCCTCTCAAAGGTAGTTCCCAGAATTATACATGTAAGTCCTAATCGAAGGCATTGTTTTTCACACACATCAGCTGCCCTTTCAAGGGCGATTTATCCAGAATTGTACATGTAAGTCCTATCTAGAGGCATTGTTTCTTGAATACAACAGCAGCCTTTTTAAAGGCGACATTCAGAATCACACATGTAAGGCCTACCTAGAGGCATTGTTTCATGCATACAGCAGCAGTCTACTGAAAGGCGATATCAAGAACCATACATGTAAGGCCTACCAAGAGACAGTGTTCATAAATATATCAGAAGCCTTTGGCTAGTCTTCGGACCAGTTTCTCACGTTGAAACACATTCAGCTAGAAGAATCCCCACGGGATAAGTCATAAGCGGGGGCCTTCCCCCAGTCTCCCCTAGAGTCAGCTCTCCGAGACATGATCTACAAAACAGCAAGAAATTTAGACATTAGTGGTAAGCTCATAAGTTAAATGGCAATGTAGATGAACTAACAATTTTCTCCTAAACATGTTATGTGGGTCTATGTCAAACATATGATCTCACAAAAGGAAGATTATTGCTCCCATTTCATGGTGAGTGAACTAGAGGCAATCGTCTCTAGGCTCATATTCTATAGAGGGTAAACCGACGACAAGCGTCTTCGGGCTCACATTTCATGGTAGGTGAACTAGTAGCAAGCGTCTCTAGGCTCGTACTCTACAGTGGGTGAACCGACGACAAGCGTCCTCGGGCTCACATTTCATGGCGGGTGAACTAGCAGCAAGTGTCTCTAGGCTCGTACTCTACGGTGGGTGAACTGACGATAAGCGTCCTTGGGCTCACATTTCATAGCGGGTGAACTAGCGGCAAGGGTCTCTAGGCTCATATTCTATAGTGGGTGAACCAACAACAAGTGTCCTCGGGCTCACATTTCATGGCGGGTGAACTAGCGGCAAGCGTCTCTAGGCTCGTATTCTACAGTGGGTGAACCGACGACAAGCGTCTTCAGGCTCACATTTCGCGGCGGGTGAACTAGCGGCAAGCGTCTCTAGGCTCGTATTCTACAGTAGGTGAACTGACGACAAGCGTCCTCAGGCTCACATTTCATGGCAGGTAAACTAGCGGCAAGCGTCTCTAGGCTTGTATTCTACAGTGGGTGAACCAATGACAAGCATCCTTGGGCTCATATTTCATGGCGGGTGAACTAGCGGCAAGCGTCTCTAGGCTCGTATTCTACTGTGGGTGAACCGACAACAAGCGTCCTCAGGCTCACATTGCGTGGCGGGGGAACTAGAGGCAAGCGTCTCTAGGCTCGTATCCTATAGTGGGTGAACCGATGACAAGTGTCCTCGAGCTCACATTTATTTAAGAAATTTTTCGAACTCCAAATCTATGGTGGGTGAACCGGTGACACGCGTCCCCGGGCCCACGTTCATTCAAGAATCTCCGAATCACATTTCCATTATCCCCATCTACCAGGTAAGTCCCCTTACCCATATCCCGCATTTTAATTTCAAAATTTAAATTCCTGCATATCCCGCACCCACATATCAAAAAAGAAAAAAAATATATATTTGTGCATTTTCCTAAGATATCATGGCATAAATAGTGGTAAAAAATATGTGCTCATAAAAGTTCCAAAAAATAAATACTAGCATGCATCTCTAGTAGTACTACTACTAACATTTTGCAGAAAAAGCAAGAGAAGAAGAAAAGATAGACACTAACCTCAAAGGCAGAAAAGATGAAGCAATGGACTGAAGTAGCGGACTGAAGCTGAAAGGAAGGACCTGTTAAGCCCTGAGCACTTTAGGAATTTTTGTAGAGAGTGAGGAGTAGAGAGGAAGTGAGAAATGAGACAAAAAAGGGCCTAAAAGGCCTTTTATAGGGCCTGGGCTGCCCAGCGGCCCTTCTATGGCTGTCGGGTAGGCCCAGCGGCCTTGTAAAGGCCGCCGGGCAGCGTTGACTCGGTCAACGTTGACCGGTCAACCCAAAAAAAAAAAAATCTCACTCCCTTCTCCTATCTTAGAGCTCAGAGGTGCGTCCGGAAAATATTCCAATAACAGCTGCAGCAGGTCGGGCCAAGCAGGTAAGGTCTAGTCTCAATCCATGAGCAGTCTTCGCATGTAAATTTTGGGGCAACAAAATCCGAAATCACGTTCTTTATCCGACACCTCTCATTGCATTTGAGATATCAAATAAAGAAGGAGCAGCTATTGATACTGTATTTTGTCTGCCCTCAATTTGCGTGCCAGACCCTCGAAAATCCAAAAATATTATTTTCTCTCTACGAGGTCATGAGAACATCTAGAACGATATGGCGCAACCCGTTCGGCCACCAGAGTACCTGATGTGACTTTTTTGCTAAAATGACCAAAATGCCCCTGGTCAACCCTAGGTTTAATCGAAGGTCAAACTTGGTCCGAACTCTCACAAAACGATATTTTTCACATTTTTACTTCAAACTTGAGCTTCTCGGAGATTTTTAGCAACTTTGATTGAGTTTGACCTGAAGTCGATCTTGGGTGGGTCCAAAAACATTAATTTTGATCTGGCTACCAGAACAGATTGAAACCAACGTCACTAAAAATATTATCGAATTCTCATTCCAACGACTATTCATGGGTCGAAATCGGAGTTAGAACGGCCGAGATATCATGAAAACCGGAATGACGTATTGATCGATGCACCACAAACGTCCGAGAGCCATAACTTTTGATCCGACCGTTGGATTTTTGAGTTCCATACCTTTTTAGAAACTAAAAATCAAGATCTATCCAAAGGAGTCAAGATCAGCCCGATCAGAGGAGGAGTGAGGCCGGCGGTCATTGAAAGGCCGTTGGCAGCCTTACAATGGCCGCCACCTCAATTTTCGCACCCAGGGCTATAAATAGCCCCAGGCATGCCCCAGACAGGGAGGACACACATTTTTTTGAAATTTTCCTTCTGCCCAGTTGCTCTCTACGTTTTTTCTCTCTCCCAAACACCAAAAAACAGCAAAAAACACTCCAAAAAACCCATCAAAGTCTGTTGATTCTTCCCTTTTCACCAAGAGCACAAGGTATGGCTTCTGCACTCAATCTTCCTTTCCTTGGTTCTACACTTTGGATTCGGGGTTTAGGAGTGTGGATGTAGCTTTTTAGCTATGTTCTTGCTCTTTTTGCCATGATAATATGCTTTGTTGCTTTCTTTGACATGTTTCTTGCTTTACCTTGTTTCTAGCATGTTCTTAGCTTATATCTGTGTTCTTTTATGCTTGCTCACATGCTTATATGTTTAGATCTACATGCTTAGGGTTTTTATGCCATGTTTTGTGCTTAGATCTATGTCCTTACATGCTTATGCATTTAGATCTACATGCTTAGGGTTTTATACCGTGTTTCCTTTGTTTTATTCCTCTTTTTGCTTTGTTTTGATGTTAGGGTTATGTGCTCATGTGCTTGATACCATGTCTATGGTTATGCTTTGCTCGGATCTATGTGCTCGTATGCTTTTTGCCATGTTTTATGCTTAGATCTACATCCGTACATGCTTATATGCTTGGATTCATGTTCTTCCATGTTTATGTGCTAGCTTTCACATGTTCACACATGCGTTGCCATGCCTATGCCTAGATCTACATTTTTACATGCTTGTGTGCTCGGATCTAGGTTTTCACATGCTTATATGTCCGCATCTATGTTCTTACATGCTCGTGTTTTTAGATCTTTTCTCTACTTGCTTTATGCCATCTTCCATGTGCTTGTGTGCTCCGTGACATGTTTGTCATGCCATGTGCTATTGTAGCCCTTTTGTCGCTTTACCTTTCTTTCTTGTGTTTTGGCCATGTGGTTAGGACTCGGTCTAGACCCTGTGGTCTTTGTCATTGTCCATATACCTTGGCCCATATCAAAGGGTTTGGATCACCCGTTTTCATGTCTATGCTAGCTTGCTTCTACGCTTTATCTTTCGTGCTAGCCTCTCTAGTTCTAGGCTTTGCTATGCTCGACGCACTTAGCGGGTTGTGGTTGTGTGGTTATATCTGACGCCCATGAGGCCTTGTCTGGACGTAACCACTTAGGAGGCATCTCCGTGATGTCGGTTGCTTCGTGCATACCTCTCCCTTTTCCGCTCCGTGTGATGATATGCTTACCATTCTTATTTGCGCCACCCATTGGCTTTCTATGCATCTTTACATGCTTGCTTACAAGTTCATGCATGAGTCTTTCTTGCTTGTGTGTCATCCATGCTTCAACACAATAAGTCATGGACATTCGATCCAAACCTACAGTTATCCCTTGCAGACACCCCCTTTTGTGTGTTTTCCTTGCTTGTTTGCCCTCTTTCCTTGTTGGTTAGCTTTCTTGCTTTTGTCAGATGCTGTGCTTGCCATATCTATCTTACTTGTTTGCTTTGCGACCTTGTGCTTTTATCTAAGCTTTTTCCTTCCATTGCTTGTCTGCTGGTTTTCTTATCTCTACCTTTGCATGTACACATATGGAGCGAGGATGCATGGAGTTAGGGCATGATCTCCTAGGCGCAAGCAAAAAGGGCAAGGACGCGAGCACGTGGTCGAGCCAAGCGACTGCAGTCAGTAGGTTTAGGAGTTTAGCCTTTTCCCTTTGGTTATGTACTCTTTAAACCCCGTCCTTCCTCCTCCCTTTCTCCCTTATATGGTTTGTATTAGGTATATCATGCTTTGTATCATTCGTCCTCATCTCTAGAGTATTGCGACCCCTATTTATTTTCCTGCACCTATATTTTGGGCCATACTCTAGGTATGTAGGCATTTACTTTCCTACTATGTGTGCTAGCATTGTGCATGATGTATGTATATATATACCAGCTTGCCCCTTTCCAATGTGACTGTCGCGATCCGTGTCACTTAAGGCTAGCAATGCCTAATTTCCGTAGCGAAAGTAGGGCGACTTCTCGCTGGATTTTTGCAATGGAAATCTGGCATTATGCTCGAATGCCTTATGAAAGCATAGATTGGGACCACACCCTTTCAAAAGCCAAAACCTTAATGCCCCCATGCATGCAAAGCCCTGAAAGCCAATGCCAAAATCTTGTTTTTACTGCCAATCTCCAAAAAGTAAGGTTTTATCAAAACAAAAGACTGTCCTTGGGACAGACGTTGTGGGGTGCCTAACACCTTGCCTATACGTAACCAAACTTTTGGACCTAAGAATCATGATTTTTTGCCATTCACATTAGATTAGGAAAAATGACATTTTTCTTAACCTAGGATTGGTAATAAAATCAACCAGAAACAGGTGACCAGTCACATCTTAGAAAAACCCAATGATTGGTGGCGACTCCACTTTACCTTTGGTAATCACCTAAAATTTGGCCTAAATTCCTGCCATAAAACTAAAGGTAGACCTACCTTCCTCCACTGAGAGAGAGAGCACCCAAAGCTCCGCTCACACATTCACATCGAGAGGGGCCTCCAATGGGTCCCGCGAGCTGTCGCCTCGGCGGGTGGTCGAACAAAGGCCCACGTCGGCGGCGGTTTTCTTTCCGCTGCCAAAGATCGAGGCCGGGCGTCGACACTTGAACAACATGTTTCTTGAAGTACTAAACCCATATTAGATCTACCCAATTACAAGTAAAGTGCATTTTGTCAAAGGATTAGCTAATTACACAGAATATGACCCTAACAATCTCCCCCTTCCCCTTTGGCAATTCATGACAAAACCACAAAAAGCAATTATGAGAGAAGTCTAACACAACTATCCCATAATATACAAAAGTATATAAGTCTAACCCTAACACAAACTCTTGAAAAACTTTGCAAGAAGAGAGATCATGGCATGGTAGACTTGCAACCTGTCTTAACTGAAACACTTAAGCAAGATTCATCAAGGCATTAAGTGTAAAACATAGATAAGATGTATACAAGAAGAAACATATGTATAAAGAAAGAAAAGAAACAACACATGTGAGACAAAGGTGAAGAAAAACATACATCATCTCATATATATATAAATATATATATCAAAGAATACAATGTATGTAAAAATTGGTCACAAGACCATGGTACATGTAATGAGAAAAGAATACAACAAAACCTCACTACATCCCTAAAAATAACTCAACAACAACTCTCCCCTTATCTAGTATATCCTATGCTAGCTCTGCCCCTAACACCTAGACTACTCTCATCTACAAAACTACTCCCCCTTTTTGTCAGGAGTGACAAAGGGTGTATCACTGAGAGGTCGTCATCTCATCATTATACTCCGAGCCAGAAGCATCAGCATCATCATCTCCACCATCTAAAGAAGAAGACTCCTTAGCAAGCTCTGGTGAAGGTGAGGGCGCAAAACCACCAAGCCGAGACTGGTGGCGAGTGATGTGATCGATTTTGGTGTTCATCTGGCACATCTCACCGGATAGATGGTCCAGACGACTACCAAAATCAGCATGCATGTGCTGAAGCTGCTCTATGATATCAGCAAGGGAGACAGCGACTTGAGATGAGGAAGAAGGGGAAGAGGAGGAAGAGGGTCGAGAGGAAGGGGCTGTAGGATTAGCTGGGGCTGCATTGGAAGGCTCCACCCGCGGCCGCTTTGCGGTAAGCTGCACTGCACTTTGCCGAATAGACTCATTGCTGATGGCACCCATGACATAGAAATGAGGAGAGGGAGGGATGGTGATGTACATGTGGGTGAGGATACACGTGATAGCCGAAGAAAAGATGAGCTTATCATGTGTAGCCATCTCACGATAGTAGTCAATGATAGACTCTATCATGTGTGAAGGAAAGTCTATAGAAAGACCTACCATAAGAGAAAAAAGGAAACGAGCATGAGGCTTAGTGATGGTGTTATAGTGTGACTGTGGAGTGAGAACAAAGGTCATCACCATATATAAGGAACCGTGGTCCCTTAGTGAACTCAGTTGTGGAGAAATTAAGTGTACTCGCCCACATCATGGCCTTCTCACAGAAGAGTGAGGCCAACTCGTCTCGAGAGATGGAAGTGAGTCGAGGATGACTAGGGTAATCTGGATGATCCACCCTAGGGACATGTAGTACCTCGGAAATGAAGTTCACGTAACTACGATATGTGTACCACCGAATACCGTAATAAACCAAGGCACCGAGGTATTGATGGCATGCATATTGAAGTAAAACTCCTTTATGAACACGTCGGGACACCTCGAGGGTTTCTCACAAAGAGAAGCCCATCCCTAAGAGCTAATAGCACTGCGTAGAGGAGTGTCTGTAAAGTCTGACAGAATGACTTGGCATTTCAAATGAATTGCCCGGTCAGAAAAGTTCCTAAGAAGTTAGCTCATGCCTTTTCATCACAGAACCTAACAGAATCTAGGGGAAAAGAAGAAGATGAAGAACCACGACGGATCAGGTTTTTAGAAAGGACGGACTTTTGGGTACCATGATGAGGAGACTAAACGAGAGAGACAGAGAGAAGAGCAGAAACACAACATAAACATTTAGGTACAGGAAAGAAAGAACAAGAACGTGCAATGCATGAATCAAAAATAAAAAGCATTATGGGTAGAAACCCAATCCAACCTAACAGCACTCACATTGTTTAATCAAGCATACAATCCTAGAATGTATGAAACATTGTTAAAATGAGCAAAGAATTCAATGCATGAGCATAGTTTATCAATTCAACAAAAACCAACCCAAATTTTTTGACCTAATCACAAAAACCCCAAATATTTCCCAAAAATTGAAAACTTAGGTAAAAAATGCATGAATTCTTGAAGAAAAGGAAAAAGAAGAGATCAAGAACACTTACCAAGTGAGAGAGGCTTGGATAAGGCCGAAAATCTTATGGGAAGAGTGATTTTAGAGAGAAAGAGAAGTTTAGGTCACGACAGGAGACAGAGAGATCGAAATATTTAAGAAATGACAAAATCGGATCAGACCTTAAACAATATATAGAAAACGCAGCTCGATAGATCGAGAAGGTATCGAGCTTCTATCAAGAATAAAAGCTCGATAAATCGAGAGGTATTAAGGAGGTATCGAAGGAAAAAAGTCTCGATAAATCGAGGTAGGTATTGAGGTGCTATTGAGCAGACAGAGACTTCAAGGAAATTGACTCGATAGATCGGGATATCTATCAAGAAGTATTGAGCGGAAACCCAGAAATCTCGATAGAAGAGCTTGTATCGAGGAGGTGTTGAGAAGGTATCGAGACTTCTATCGAGGTATCTATCGAGAGCCCTAAAGAAGAGATTTTAAAGAGGAGAAACAAAAAAAGATGAATGCAAATGAGATAACCATCAAAGCAAGCATTTAAAGAGCATGTTTAAGCATAGATACACATCCTCAATACTAGATGCAAAGCATTCCTAGATCAAAACACACTAAACATATCTAACCAAATTTTATTTCAAAACAAGTTTAAACAATTTAGAGAGCATATACTACCACATGTATTCCTTGTGATGGGCAAATCACATTGTACCTGTACAAAAGTATCGAAGGTAGCAAAGATTATGCGTGTTATGTGTGAAACTTTTTGCAAGAGAGCAAGAGCATCATGATGTGAAAAGTAATGATATAAGAAGATCAATTACATCCACACACAATCATAACTGTTTGATGGAGACCATCACCTTTGAGGTACATCATATAACTCCCACATCTCCTAGAAACATGTATGTAACCATATTAAAAGCCTTTTTTGATTCTTTTTACTTTTCATGTTCTTTGCTTATTTTTCTTTTAAGCATATCATGCATAGGCATATAAGAGAGAAAAGAAAATACATAATTATGTAAGATTGAACATCCATATTTTGCTATGCAAGTGCTACACCTTACCCCTTATTTGACATGTTTTGAACCACTTTGGAGTAAAGATTCCCTTGTTTTAGTGCTCACTGTAATGCATGATCGGTCCAACAGTGACCCGGACTATCGAAAACTCTCATTTGTGCAATCAAGGCCGCACAAATCCTACACTGGGGCAGTTTATATTTTTGCGTCTCAATCAGCACATTCAGATGTCTTGAACCTCATTTTCAAAGCCCGGTTCGCCCAGTTCAAGGGTCAGTTCAGCCCCGATAATCAAAGTTTGCAACAGAAAAACGCTAGAGCCCGATCTCAGCTATTCGGCGGCTTTCCTAGCTTATTTGGAGGATAGAGGGAATCATTTCCCATAATGGTACCTCAAGAATCCCGTCCTTGGATTTCTAGCCCCCGTGGGTAAAAACAGGAGCAATCAGTGCATACCACCTCATGGCATGTCTAAAGTTACCTCGTTTGGAGTGTCTACACTCGTCATCAGCATTATGGCATGGCCTGCGAAGTCAAGGCCAACTGCAGCCAGTCTACAGGCTCAAAACCCCACAAAACCCTAAACTGGGGTAGTTTATTTTACGCGGTTCTCTCCCTCTATGTCCAATATACGAGAACGGGTCTGTCTCGCTAAGGATATACCTTTCATGTCGAGAATCGCATGAAACCCTAAATTGGGGTAGTTTAATTCACGCAATCTCTCCTTCCTTTCTCCCCCAGCGGGACGATCATTGTCCAAGAGCCACTGACAAACCCGTGAAATAGCGGTACAAAACAAGTGGGTGTGATACAAGCCGGTTTAAAACCACAGCTCACGGTGAAAATGCTATGGTGCATACACATTAGCAGCCCTTTCAAAGGTGTTTTATCCAGATCATACATATAAGTCCTAATCAGAGGCATTGTTCCATACATACATCATGCTACAAAGAGATAGTATAATACATCAAAGCCCACTACGGAGCAATAAATACGTACAATTCCAAGCCTACCAAGAGGCAATACATAGTATACATACATACCTGGCCTACAAAGGGGCAATGTCTAAAGAATACATGGATAAATACATGCCCACGTAAGGGCTACATCATGCTACAAAAAAATGCTAACCTTACTGGGAATCATCATCCATAAAAGAGTCAACAGTCTCATCATTAGAAGAAGTGTCCTTCTGGGATGTCACATACATGGGGGCCTTCCCCCGATCTCCCCTGGAACTAGCCCTCCTAAACATGATCTACAAAACAACAAGAAATTCAGACATAAGTGGTAAGCCCATGAGTTAAATGGCAATGCAGATAAACTAACACTTTTTCCTAAACATGTTATGCAAGTCTATGTGAAACATATGATCTCACAAAAGGCAGATTATTGCTCCCTTTTCATGGTGGGTGAACTAGCGACAAACGTCTCTAGGCTCATATCCTACGGTGGGTGAACCGATAACAAGCGTCCTCGGGCTCACATTTCATAGCGGGTGAACTAGCGGCAAGTGTCTTTAGGCTCGTACTCTACAGTGGGTGAACCAACGACAAGCGTCCTCGGGCTTACATTTCATAGCGGGTGAACTAGTAGCAAGCATCTCTAGGCTCATACCCTACAGTGGGTGAACTAGTGGCAAGCATCTCTGGATTCACATTTCATAGTGGGTGAACTAGTGGCAAACGTCTCTAGGCTCATATCCTACAATGGGTGAACCAGCAGTAAGCGCCTCTGGACTCACATTTCATAGCGGGTGAACTAGTGGCAAGCATCTCTAGGCTCATATCCTATAGTGGGTGAACCAGCAGCAAGCGTCTCTGGACTCATATTCTATATTGGGTGAATTAGCAGCAAGCATCTTTAAGCTCACAATCTCCAACGGGTGAACTAGCGGCAAGCGTCATCAAAAGAGAGGGCCCAAAAACCCTAATTTTGATCCGGCCACCGAAACGGAATGAAACCAACTCCATTGCAAATATTATCAAATTCTAGTTCCAACAACTGTTCATGAGTCAAAATCGGAGTTAGAACGGCCGAGATATCACGAAAACTGGAATGACGCATCGATCGATGCACCGCAAACTTTCGAGAGCCATAACTTTTGATCTGACCGTTGGATTTTTGAGTTCCATACCTTTTTAGAAACTGAAAATTAAGATCTATTCAAAGGAGTCAAGATCAGGCCGATCAGAGGAGGATTGAGGCCGACGTCCTTACAATGGCCGCCACCTCGATTTTCACGCCCGGCTACTCTCTACATATTTTCTCTCTCCCAAACACCAAAAAACACATCAAAGTCTCTTGATTCTACCCTTTTCACCAAGCACACAAGGTATTGCTTTTGCACTCAATCTTCCTTTCCTTGGTTGTACACTTTGGATTTGGGGTTTAGGGGTGCGGATGTAGCTTTTTAGCTATCATCCACACCCCTAATCTTCTAAATCTTTTTCCTAGCATGTTCTTGCTCTTTTTGCCATGATAATATGCTTTGTTGTTTTCTTTGACATGTTTCTTGCTTTACCTTTTTTCTAGCATGTTCTTAGCTTAGATCCACGTTCTTTTATGCTTGCTCACATGCTTATATGTTTAGATCTACATGCTTAGGGTTTTATGCCATGTTTCCTTTGTTACGTTCCTCTCTTTGCTTTGCTTTGATGTTAGGGTTATGTGCTCATGTGCTTGATACCATGTCTATGGTTATGCTTTGCTCATATCTATGTGCTCGTATGCTTTTTGCCATGTTTTACGCCTAAATCCGTATCCGTACATGCTTATATGCTTGGATTCATGTTCTTCCATGTTTATGTGCTAGCTTTCACATGATCACATACGCGTTGCCATGCCTATGCCTAGATCTACATTTTTACATGCT
Organism: Notholithocarpus densiflorus; assembly: GCA_030021035.2. Taxonomy (NCBI): domain Eukaryota; kingdom Viridiplantae; phylum Streptophyta; class Magnoliopsida; order Fagales; family Fagaceae; genus Notholithocarpus; species Notholithocarpus densiflorus. The sequence continues at coordinate 663,336 of JARYZH020000016.1, read as the reverse complement.
TGCGTGCTCGAATCTAGGTTTTCACATGCTTATATGTCCGAATCTATGTTTCTATGTGCTTGTGTGTTTAGATATGTGCTATGCTTGCTTTATGCCATCTTCCATGTGCTTGTGTGCTTCGTGCCATGTTTGTGTGCTTAGACCCAGGCTATGTTTGTCTTGCCATGTGCTATTGTAGCCCTTTTGTCGCTTTACCTTTCTTTCTTGTGTTTTGGCCATGTGGTTAGGACCCGATCTAGACCCTGTGGTCTTTGTCATCGTCCATATACCTTGGCCCATGGATCACCCATTTGCATTTCTATGCTTACTTGCTTTTATGCTTTATCTTACATCCTAGCCTCTCTAGTTCTATGCTTTGCTATGCTTGACGCCCTTAGCGGGTTGTGGTTGTGTGGTTACATCTGACGCCCATGAGGCCTTGTTTGGATGTAACCACTTTGGAGGCATCTCCGTGATGTTGGTTGCTTCATGCATACCTCTCCCTTTTCCATTCCATGTGATGATATGCTTACCATGCTTGTTTGTGCCACCCGTTGGCTTTCTACGCATCTTTACACGCTTGCTTACATGTTCATGCATAAGTCTTGCTTGCTAGTGTGTTGTCCACGCTTCAACACAATGAAGTCATGGACATTCGATCCAAACCTACATTTGTCCCTCGCCAACACCCCCTTTTGTGTGTTTTCCTTGCTTGTTTGCCCTCTTTGCTTGTTGGTTAGCTTTCTTGCTTTTGTCAGATGCTGTGCTTGCCATATCTATCTTGCTTGTTTGCTTTGCGACCTTGTGCTTTTATCTATGCTTTTTCCTTCCATTGCTTGTCTACTGGTTTTCTTGTCTCTGCCTTTGCATGTACACATATGGAGCGAGGACGCATGGAGCTAGGGCATGATCTCCTAGGCGCAAGCAAAAAGGGCAAGGACGTAAGCACGTGGTCAAGCCAAGTGACTGCAATCAGTATGTTTAGGAGTTTAGCCTTTTCCCTTTGGTTATGTACTCTTTAAACCCCCTCTTTCCTCCTCCATTTCTCCCTTAGACGGTTTGTATTAGGTATATCAAGCTTTGTACCATTCGTCCTCATCTCTATAGTATGGCGACCCCTATTTATTTTCCTGTACTTATATTTTGGGCCATACTCTAGGGATATAGGCATTTACTTTCCTGATTTGTGTGCTAGCATTTTGCATGATGCATGTATATATATACCTGCTTGCCTCTTTCCTGTTTGACTGTCGCGATCCGTGTCACTTAAGTCTAGCAATACCTAATTTCTGCCGCGAAAGTGAGGCGACTTCGCGCTAGATTTTCGCGATGGAAATCTGGCACTATGCTCGAATGCCTTAAGAAAGCATAGATTGAGACCATACCCTTTCAAAAGCCAAAACCTCAAAGCCCCCATGCATGCAAAGCCCCGAAAGCCAATGCCAAAATCATGTTTTTACTGTTAATCTCCAAAAATTAAGGTTTTATCAAAACAAAGGACTGTCCTTAGGACAAGCGTTGTGGGGTACCTAACACCTTTCCCACATGTAACCAAACTTCCGGACCTAAGAATCAAGATTTTTTTCCATCCATATTAGATTAGAAAAAATGACATTTTTTTAACCTAGGATTAGTAATAAAATCAACTAGAAACAGGTGACCAATCGCACCTTAGAAAAACCCAATGATTAGTGGCGACTCCACTTTACCTTTGGTAATCACCTAAAATTTGGCCTAGATTCCCGCCATAAAACCGAAGGTAGACCTACCTTCCTCCACCGAGAGAGAGAGCACCCAAAGCTCCGCGCGAACCATACACAGTCACATAGAGAGAAGCCTCCAATGGGCCCCACGCGCGCACGAGATGTCGCCACGGCGGGTGGTCAAACATAGGCCCACGGCAGTGGCGGTTTTCTTTTCGCGCCAAAGATCGAGGCCGGGCATCGACAAGGCTCTAGCTCCAATGGGCCTCAAATTATCTGTCAACTCTTGACAAGCCCAAAGTTACCATTAATTGTATAACAAGTACCACTATGAAAATATAATTGCACTCTAGGCCTTATTAATAAATTATATCCCAAGACTCTAATATGATATCAGTTGACCCCTCCATAAAATATCTATAGTGAACAAAGTCATAATAAACTGTCACTTTGTAAACAACTATTTTATTCCTTGAGTACCTAGTTTAATCTTTTAGTTATTCATATTCATGAAATATAATTTCACAAAATATGAACTTTAGTAATGTAAAGTTATGATTTACAACTATGTTTTATGTTGGCTTTATTCCATGACAAAAGGTGTTGTAATTGCATTAATTTATTTCCTTGTATTTTGTTGGGATTTTACTGTATTAGGTTTAGTATTAAGTTGGTAAAAAATCAAGCATGCAATGAAGATCAGTGCAGTTTCGCGACTAGCTCACAAGAAGTTCGTGAGTAAAGGTTCTCACAAAAAGGCCACGTGAGAAGCACATGCTGGAAGCTAAAAAGTCAAGTGCTAGGCTGCATTTCGCAAGTACTTCGCGAGAAAGGCCATCTCACAAGGTACCCGCGAAACTCTCTGCTTAGAAGATTTTAAGTGTGACTTTATTACCCTTCACTCATACTATATATACCCTTATTACCCACAAAAGAAAAGAAGGCTATTTAGAGAGAAAACCTTAGAATGGTTTCTACAACACAACAAACCCACCTTTTAGAGAGAGAGTTACTCATACTTTAGCGAGAAATCATTGTAGTCTCTTCCTCCTTAACTCTCCCATTGTTATACCTTGAGAGAAGATTTGTGCCCAAACATAGACCCACACCTATTCAGAGTGTAGAAAGTGTTTTAGAGCTTGGGAAGCATTTGGGATTTGCCAAAAGAAGCCAGTGAGGCTTGGCAGATGCAATCAAGCAGTATTGTAGGATCCCGAAAGCTAGTGAAGACAAGACTCTGAGAAGTCCGTTGGTAGCAGGAGCTTGGAGGGCTTAAGTACATTGTGTAGACTAGGCTTGGAAGGTTTTTCGTTATTCGTATACTTTAACTTATTCACTAGTTGATCGATTTCGACTTGGAGGGTCGCAGAGAGGTTTTTCGCTGAGTTCTTCGATTTCCACTTTGATAACACATCTTGGGGTTATCTTGTGTTTGCATCTCTCTTCCCTACTCTTTAAGCTTTTCATTTATTGTTCATTGTGGTTGGATATGGCTTATAGTAGTGTTACCGGTTTATTACGCATATTTACTCTAGTTTTGCACTTTGTTAAGTTAGAGTAAAAGCAATCTAGCCGTAATTTTAAAATTGGGTCTGAACAAGCATTAGTGTTTTCACACTAATTTGAGCTTTGAAGTAACTCTTTACTAAAGTGGCCGGCCCTGAATAACCAGTTCCCATTAAACTTATCTTAAGGGGATATTTTGTGTCTCTATAGAAAGAGATTATGGATTCCATCTTGAGAATATGTGTTCCCTCAACACTACGTGTGGTTACCCAACTTACTAAGGTTTTGACCATTAAACTAGATCTCACTCCTGATATATCAAAGTAACCTACATTTCATGATCGGGTTCACTATCCTCTCAAGATTGAGAGTCTATGAAATTAGAAGTCGTGAGATTAATTATTCATGTGACAATTGTTAATTGAATAATTAATCTCACAGCGGTCCAGTTCAATATGTCTTACACACTTAAGACATATCAACACATCAACTAGAAGTCTCCACTTCCATGATCAAGACAAACCATCTTAATTGATGTGTTATAGGCTTCGTAGATGAAACGCCCAATTTCATCACTGACTACGAAATATATTTTGAGTTTAAAAGGAACTTGTGATTTATATCTTCTGTAACTAAATCACATACAATGCATCTCAAGGACTATGATAATGTCCAATTAGTTCATATACAAATAGTCTCATATAATTAAACAATTTAATCATTTATAACATGCCAATAAATTGGATTTTAGGGCATAAACCCTAATAAAGTCAACATCAAATCCCTAGTGAGTCATGAGAAATAAGAAGATAACTATTCCCCGGTGGAAGAAAGTTCCCTAGTGAACAACACACCATCTGAAAAATCCCAAGTAAGCTACCCCTCCCCCCCTTTTAGTGGGCTGTACACCATCAAGACCACATGGTAGGTCGGAATCATAACCAAGACACTTTCCAATAAAATTATACTCCTTAGTGAGTCCTTTAGCATCCCTAGTGGATCTTTCATCCAAAAATAGTCAAGAAAGTTAGAATACAGAAATTATGCACATATCTTACTGGAATTGAATATGCAGGCATAGATCCTATACAACACAAAATTTGTGCACATATCCTCCGGGAATTGAACATATAGGCACGAAACCCTATACATCACAAAATTTGTGCTCATATCCTCTGGGAATTGAACATGCAGGCATGAAACCCCATACAAATTAGAAAGGAAGAACACAAAACTTGTGCACATATCCTCCAGGAATTGAATATGCAAGCACAAATCCTATACAAGTCAGAATTTGTGCACATATCCTACAGGAATTGAACATGCAGGCACATCATACAGAATTCGCGCACATATCCTACTGGAATTGAACATGCAGGCGCGGTAGAAAAGGTAGAGATAGAGATAGAGACCAAGGTCACCCCGAGGCAAGAGCCTTGCCAGAACAGGTAGAGATAGAGATGAAAGACAAGTACCACCCGAGGAAGTTTGAGGCAAGAGCCCTAGATGGACACCACAGATATATATCCTTTTTATGCTTGTAAGAGCACCCTTGCTTGTTTGTTTGAGCTCGTAAGAGCAACCTTGTTTGTTTGTTTAAGCTTGTAAGAGCACCTTTGTTTTTCTTTTTAGTGACTCTAGGATAGTGAGTCACTTGCCTTCTGCTTGCAATTGACAAAACAAGTTTTGGGATGGTGAACTTGTCATTACTCATTTCCTAAGCAACAAAGGTGGGAATTCGAACATACGAATCCCACATAACTCTTCGGAGTTGCACCCCCCTATGTATGCGTGATGTGTGTCGTGTGCGTGGGTTGGGCTCGAGTTGTACGTCAAAATTTTTTTTTGTCTCTTATTCTTTTGATTCCATTAGCGAAGATTAAATCAAAATAGGGGCATTTGTAGACACCGCATGCAATGCAAGGAAACCCCCGCTATGCGCACGTAAGAATTGGCCTGCGCACGCAGCTTTCTACATGCATACACAGGCCTGATCTTTCGCATGTATAGCGAATTCCAGAAACTAAACAAGGCAAGTTTTTTGCATTAATGTTGAGGCTTGGAACGAATCCCACATTGTCTAGGAGTCATTCCAAACCCCTATTTTCACACTATAAGTAGCCTTACATGGTATATTTTCAAAACACAGAAATATATTTATTTGTTTGCCATATTTATTTATTTGCCCAGAAGCCCTAATTTTTTTTATTTATTTGTTTTTGCTTCTGCTTTCACATGTACACTTTTGTATAACCTCTTTTCCATATTTTTTATGCTTTCAAAGTTTCTATTTCACATGTTTAATTGCTTGATTGCTCTTACATGTTAGAATTATGGTTTTATTGTTTTAATGCTATAAACATGCATTCACATGCTCACATACTCATGCATAATTCTCATTTAGAGTACCAATATTCTTCTTGATTCCATCACAGCCTTCAAAGAATTCTAAACCTTCCTTGGTCAGTTGAGTCATAAAGTAGGGGAATCCAGCCACCCCTCTTCCTTCTTTTCCAAGACCTATACCAGGCATGTACCCCATATTTTTCATCATTGCAATTGTTAGGATTAGTGCCCTTAAATCCTATTGTATGATGCTATGTATGATATTATGTATGACATTATGTATAACATGATGTATGACTTAATATTGTAATTAATAAAGTTTTTTTATTATAATCTAAAATAATGGTAACATGAATATTCGGACATTATCATATAGTCCATGAAATGCATAGTATGTGATTTATGTGAAAAGTCACAGAAGATATAAATCACAAGTTCTTTGTAAACTCAGAATTTAGTTCGTAGTCGGTGATGAAATTGGACGTTTCATCTGCGAAGACTATAACATTTCAACTAAGATGATTTGTCTTGATCATGGAAGTGGTGACTTCTAGTTGATATGTTTTAAGAGTTAAGACATATTGAACTGGACCACAGTGAGATTTATTATTCTCCTAACGACTGTCAATTGAATAATAAATCTCACGACATATATTCACATGAACTTTTAATCCTGAGAGAATAATGGACCTGATCATGAAGTGTAGGTTGTTTTGATATATCAGGAGTGAGAACTAAAGTAACGGTCAAAACCTCACTATGTTGGGCAGCCACATTTAGTGTTGATGGAACATATATTCTCAAGATGGAATTCATAGTCTCTTAACGGATATACAAAATATTCCCTTGAGATAAGTTTAATGGGTTTGTTATTCAGAATGCTAGGCCTAACTACTTTAGTAAATAGTTACTAAAGTATATATTTATGAAATTGGATTTCATAAATATATGATGAATAACTTAAAGGATTAAACTGGGTACTCAAGGATTAAGATGTAGTAATTTACAAAGTGGCAATCTTCATTCATGATTTTGTGTTACTACAAATATTTTAAGAAGGGGTTGCATGTACAATAAAGTCTTGGGATATAATTTATTAACAAGGCCTAGAGTGAAATTATATTTATATGGTGGTAATAAATATAATTAATGGTAACTTTAGACTTGTCAAGAGTTGACAGAAAAGCCTAAGGCCCATTGGAGCTAGTGTCTTATTTGTTCCCTTTTGGTCCCACTCCAAGCCACACACTAAAGCCCAATTGGAAAGGCCCAAAAGGCTACCCAATTAGATAATTAGTTATAAGGAGAGAAACATACAGATTTTTGTATGTACATGAAATGGTATGTATGTGAGTGTTGGACACTCTTTCATTTCTCTTTTTGAACATACACGTATAACTGATTGAGAGACCACACATCTTGGGTATCAAGTGGAATTGGAGTGAAGATTAAAAGTGTTCTCAAGAACCTCTGATCTTCAGTTTTAAATTTCACCGCATCAAGGTACACTCTCTTGTTCTTAAATTCTGAAACTTACATAGCACATGTTATCTATTGCGAATGAAGTAGATCCGTTAATTTTCCGCTGCGTATGTTTAGTATGCAATACAAACATGTATTTTTCTATCAGCAATTACCTCATGGCTACGATATAGTCAGCCATGTTCACAAACTCAAAGCCATTCAGTTGAAGTTCACTTCGTCCTTCTTCAAGTCCACAAACGGGAGCTAGGATCTCACCATCACTTAGAACCACAACAATCCCTCTTTTCCATGGGATCTTCATTTTTGGGTGTAGTGTGGAAGGGATAACCCCAATGGGATGAAGCCATGCTCTTCCTAAAAGGAAGTTGTAGTTAAGAGTGATGTCCATCATGTGGAATTCCACAATTGTCTCCAATGGACCAATCTTGCAAAGAGCTTTGAAAGTTTCCATAACCTTCCTTGAAGTATTGTCATATACCCTAAAAGTCAAAGGAGAGGGGATGATTGTCTCCACATCTAGCAAAATGGTGAGAGCGGTCCTAAATGGGCATACATTCAATGCAGATCCATTATCATTAAGTACCATTGGAACCTTAGCACCCATGCACTCGATGGTGATTTGTAAAGACCTAGTGTGAGTGGCCCCTTTAGGAGGGAATTCTTCATTGGAAAAGGTAAGGGAAGGGTGAGATGGAGCCTCAATCCCCATGAGAGATAGCACTTCTTGTGGAGTAGTTTCAATGGGCACCTCTTTTCCATTCAAAGCATCCAAAAGTGCACTATGTTGCTTGTGAGAAGCCATCAACAAGCCCCATATGGACACATGAGCTTGAGTTTTCTTTAATTGGGTCAAGACCCTATCTTCTTCCTCTTTTTCTTATTTTCCTTTGGGTTCTGTAGGCTTGGACCCTTCTCCTATGTTTCTACTAGGGTGGTCTTTCTCTAAGAAGGATGGCTTGTAATGTTTCCCACTCCTAGTGATATTTGCCACATTGTCTTCTAGGACCCGCTTTTTCAATTCAATTACTCCTTTGGGGAGTATCCCCCATACAACCACCACACTTTTCAACATCTCATCTTCTTCATCCTATATCCCTTGGACTTCCACTACGTTGACCTCCACAGTGTCTATCAACTTTGAACAATCCCACTCAATCTTATCCACTTGCACCCAATTATGATATAGGGGAGGAATTCGGTGATAATCCAGCAAAGGGTTTTTCCTAATGTTAGGTTTGGTGATGATGTTTGGATTTGGAAGGATTCCATTGTCTATTGGGTCTTGTATTTCATGCTTGAGGCAGAAACAATTGTCAGTTTTGTGGTCGGATTTCAAATGGAAGTGACAATATTCATTGAGGTTCCAAGTAAGAGGTACAGGATTAGGCATGGGTGTGGGATCTAAGGGTTTGATGAATCCTTTAGAGGTCAAGTTCTCATATGCTTGGGAAAAGGTCATTCCTAGGTCAAAAAATTCTCGACGGGCTTTCTTTGTAAAGCTTGGGAAGGCTAAGGTTTGCTAAGGTATGATGGCACTTACGTTTACGGGCTTTGATGCTTTAGAAGTGGCCGAACCTCCTTCATATGTCTTCTTGATTGGAGGCTTGCTCTCCTTTTTCTCCAATTGTCCATTATTGATAACATCTTCAATCCTAGTTCCACAATCACAGAAGCCTACTATTATATGCCGGAAGAAAATTCTTGATGATCATGTTGATTTGGTCCTTCTTATTTGGCCTATTAACCATACTAGATGCCTTCCCTTTCCACCTTGTCATGTATTTGGAAAATGTCTCCATCACTTCTTGCTTGGTAGTCTCTAAATGACTTTGAGTCACATCAATCATAGTATTGAAGATGAATTTATCCACAAATAATTCCACTATTTCATTTCACACCTTAATTTTATTTGGGTTTAAACTATAGTACCACGTTAATGCACCTACCGTAAGTGAGAGAGGGAAAGTGTGCGCAAAGTTTGCTTCTCATCTAATCCCTTCATTTTAGCAACGCTTAGAAATCTCCTAACATGTTGCTTTAGGTCTCCACTCCCATCAAACTTTTCTGCATTAGAAATCATGAACTTTGGAGGCAATGCAATTGGATTCTTAGAGCTTATGCCACCCATATTGTAGAGACAATCATCCATCCCTTGGGCATTGCGAAGGGCTATTTGCATCTTCTCCATTTTCTCTTTCATGGCCATGGTATTTGCGGTGAGCTTCCTAAATTGCTTGTTTCTTTCATACTCGGCTTTATCCCTTTCATCCCAATCATCATCTTCATCATGTATATCCACATGTATGGCCTTCTTGAGCTTGGTCTCTTCTAGCTTAGTGAGACGACCATCATTTTGTTCTTCTATTACTTTTAATATCTTTTGTGCGGTCTCATCATCAATTGGAGTAGCCATTGCTTCTTGAGATGTTTCTACTTCTTGTAATACTTCTTCTTGATATGTGTCCTCAATCTTGACCAAACGTCTTCCATGTTTTTCTTGAGCCCAAATAGGAGTGGGGACGTGCTTTCTTGATCTTGGTAATGCAATGGTGCCTGAAAAGAAGTCCCATTTTATTAAATCCATGTCCCAATTAAAAGGTTCTCTTTATTAGATGTCCTTAGAAAAGTTTTTAAGTCCATTTTAATGAAGGCCCTATTACAAAATCACTCCCTTTTCCTCTTATGAACCTTGCCCCTTGTTTCATTTGGGCTTTAGTCCATTTACAACAAGCTCTCATCTTACTCTCGTAGGATTTCATTAGAATGTTCTTAGAGATTTCCAACCATTTGTCTAAAAACCTTTGGACTCTTCTTTTATCATTTATTATTATCATTTTTTTTTTAAGTAGCCTTCTAGCTAGGATATATTTTATACTTCCTTCTAAAGTCCATGAATTTCTCATCATTTAGGGCCTAGGCATGCAACAAGGAGGCCCAAGATTTGGGAATTTCATATTGGCTTTTTAGGATGTTGGATGATAAGTCCATAGCATATATGTTATCCAAGGCCCAATGTTCTTTTTCAAGAGGCCTTTTGATTTGGGCTTATGATAGCAATTAGGCTATGATCTTATGAACCTTTCAAGTTGAGATACACCTTTGGATTTTGGGATAAGCCCCTTATATGCGAGACCTTCATTTCTTTTGTTCCAATATCTTAGGGTATGCCATAACTTTTGGGTCATCCTCCCATTTTTACATCTTTTATTTGTCCTTTAAAATTAGGTGAACACAAGATATATGGTTGAACAAACAAAAGATATATAAAGGGTACCTTCTTATTGATAGGATCCAGGATCTCTCTAAGTGTGGGTAGGCTCCCTAAAGCTAAAAGGACAGATCTGTAGGTTACTCACAACTAGGTGGGCCATGATTCCAACTAAGGGCCTAAGCAGACCTTTGTGGATTGGTGGAAAACCATTAATGTGCTTAATGCCCATTATAGGCAATGACATAGATTATGAGTGATGGGATGAACTTTAAAAGACTTTGGCCTGAATGGAGCGTACTCATCTTCCCACTCATCACTAATCGAGGTAAAAGAGACAAAAGAACCAAGTGAAGTGTGTGAAAACAAGTATTGAACAAGCCTTTATTAAGATTAAGAAATAAGACAAATTGAAATCAAACTCTCTATCCCCGATGGAATTACCATTGTGGGCGCCACAGTGCTTATGGGGGGAATACGCCTCGGCCGAGTGGACCAGGGCAGAGAAAAATGTAATGGAGTTGCTACCAAGTTTTATGGCCTAGGAACCATGTATATAGCGCCCTTATGTGGAAGGACTGGTCTTACTACCAGAGTATGGGTTTGAAGTTTAGGTACGGTTTGGAGTTTAGGTCTTACTACTAGACTACCCAACCCGTGGGTCGGCTTCCACTCATTTTGTCTTACGTCTTAATCTCATTAAAGGCATGTTCAATAGTGAATTCTAAACTCACACACACACTAGCATACATCTAAGTATACAACATGACATCAATCATCCCAAAACCCTAACATACGTCTATCATGACAACTCACATCAAGCTTAGCATGCATCTATCATACATATCATATTATCTCATCCAAGGCAACAGACAAAGAAGATATCCAAAGGGCAGAAACATAGATATGGCAGCATCAAAGAATTGTAGGAGAGCATCAAGAAACAAGAATACAAATATGTCCATCTAAACTTACATATCATGTTCATCAAACCTAAACATGACCATACTCAATCAAATGCTTGTACATATGTGTTAGGACATATGTGTTTCACATGTTAAGAACATATGTCATGATTTTATGTAATTGTCTAATCCTTTGACAAAACGCACTTTACTTGTATTTGGGTAGATCTAGGATGTGTTTAAATACTTCAAGAAACCATGTTTCAAGATCAAGTGTTGAAGCCTTCAAGTCTGTCCAAGAAAACAAGCTGAAAGTGCAAAATCACTAAAGCTTGACAGCTAGCTCGACAGCTAGCATGTGTCGAAGTTTAAGGAGCTGTTCAGCCCGTATGCTTGACAGCTACCTCGACAGATTCTCGACACCTCCTATCTGTCGAGATTTAAGAAAACAACAATCTGAACTGTTTTTCTTGGGATCTGTGATTATGTGTTTGGGCCTTCTTTTCTCCTAACCCTAAACATATAAAAGGATTGTTTTAAGGGCCGTCAAAGAGTTCACAAGTTGTACAAGCATTGAGCAAACCTTGTTCAAGCAAATTGTGACTAGAGACAAAGTTCTTGCCCTTGTTCATCTCTTTCTTGTGAAGAAGTTGTTGTGTATGTGCACCATAGGGTTTTTTAACCAAGCATCTTCTTGATCTTCATCATGTGGATGAACTGAAGAACTTTGCAGCCAATAACCTTCTTAGTTGGTGTTTGAAGTCGCGTACTGGGATCCGCGCATTGGTTAGTCATGTACTTGGGACCCGTGCATCGAAAGGGGGAACTGTCACTACAGAACAAGTCCAATTGGGTATTGGGGTAAGGGTTCAACTGTAGGTTGGTAAGGTACTTAGGATTCCTTTACTTGTAACCGCTTGTTGTGATAATAGTGGAGTTTCGGGAGTGGTGACCTGAAAATCACCCGGTGGGGTTTTTGCTGTGTAGATTTTCCCCATTCATAAACAAATCACCGTGTTATTTATTTTCCGTTGCATACTTAGTTTAATTGGTGATTTGTTTGTGCTACCATGCATTTGCATGTTAATTTGATTAATTAATAAACTTGGTTAATTAATTAATTAATTTATCACAAGGGGTCAATACGTTTGTGGCCTATTAATATGAATTCATGATTTACCTCACTTACCTCTTTACATCATAGCACCTATGCAAAAATGGAAGGATATGTGAATGGATGTTCATGATATATCAAAGATTAATTGAAAGAAAATGAAGAAGAAGAAGAAGATGCCCCGGAACAAAGAAGGTTCCGGGACGGAGTAGACTGACGCTTAGGTGCCATAACGCAACTAACGTAAAAGGGAGAGAAAGAAAGAAAGAGAGGAAGACAATCAGAAGAGTACCAAGCAGTTTTAATACCAAATGATAAAAATAGGAAGGTACGTATGCATGAAAATGCATGAACATGTGACATGCAAATTTAAATGCATCATGGGCTCAGCCTAATCCAAACCTACCAGCACACAGCATAGCAGCAAAGTAAACACACATCTAAATGCATGAAACATTGTTATAATGCGAGTGTGATGCAATGCATGAGGTTTTAAACTTATTTAAGCAACACCCATCCCAAAAATTGCATAAAACCTTCATCAATTTTGAAAAACCCCAAAATTTTTCAAACAACCCAAAACCTAGATCTAAATGCATGAAATGCATGAAGAATGAGAGATTGAGAGATCATACCAAGTGATTAGAGGCAAGAACAGGCCGAAAATCACGTGGAGTGAAGGTTTAGAGAGAGAAAAGTGAGTTTGGGAGGTGAAAAGCTTGAAATCTGTCGAGAGAGATTGAGGGAGTGAGATCTGAAATCGCGATGCCTCCTTATATAGAAATCTTATAAATCTCGATCGATCGAGAGCTGTCGAGAAGCTATCGAAGTTTAAAACGCATGTTCCAGCTGTCGAACCTACTATCGAGGATCTAACGAGAGGTTTTCAACACAAAGAAGCTTGATGGATCAAGGTAGCTATCGAGCAGCTATCAATGAGACAGAAAGTTTCCCGATTGATCGAACTAGCTATCGAGAGCTATCAAGAATGCGATAAAAAGCAGTTGAAGGGTCTCGATAGATAGCTTATCTGTCGAGAGCTATCGAGAAGCTATCGAGATTACTTAAAAACAATTTTTCAAAGGAGAGAAAAGCACAGATATGAATGCAATCAAGTATGCTACTCAACCAAAGATCCAATCAACATTTTAACCTCTCAAAAACATCTCTCAACATGAAAAATGTTAAGCACATAGATCCCAAAACACACACACACACACACTAAACAAGTCTAACCAATTTTATATTTCAAAAACAAGTTAAGACAGTTTAGTAAGCATAAATTAACACAAGCATTCCTTGTGATGGCCAAACACATTGTACCTGCACATGTATCAAAAGTAGCAAAGAATATTGCATGTTGTGTGTGAAAAACATCGCAAAATTGCATAAGTGTCTACATGTTATGACGATTTGAGATATGAGAAAATCACTTTAACTCACACACAATCATAACTGTTTGATGGGGACTATCACCTTCGAGGTACATCCTATAACTCTCACATCTCCTAGAAGACACGCTTGCAATCATATATAAAGCATTTTGATCATTTTGCTTTTATTTTTCTTTGCATATTTTTATTTTAATAAGCATATCATGCATGGGCATATAGGAGAGAGAAAAGAAATACCCAATTATTTTAAGCATTTGACATTACGCTTTTGCTATGCCGAAGCATACAGATGTCATTTCATGATTGGCGGGCAACAGTGGTGAGATGGTTATTTATGCCTTTCTCTTAGGATTTTCTAGTCCTTCCCGTCAAAAAGAGTGATACAAGTGTTAAGTACAAGAGACTACTTAATCTTACTCATCACAAACACGAGCCACAAAACTCATTTGCTTAGTTGTGCATAGAGATGCTCATCTAAGCTACACAAGATACAAAGTTTAGAAAACTTTGTTTCAATGGCCATTCAAGGTACACAAGTACCAATGTACACATACACACACTGTTTTTGTATTTTTCTAATTTTTCAATTTTTTTTTTTAATTTTTATATGAAAAACAAAATAACCAAAACTGATAAGAAAAAAAAAAACAAAAACAAAAACAAGTTAAACAAAGCAATGCATAAAACTAGACTGACTCAAAACAGTAAAGTAATAACACACAAGCATTGCAAACAAAAACAAGAAGGGGAGAGAGAGAATAAGTGATGGAATCACTTCGAGCCCTTTTCCTTCCACACCTTGGAAGAACCTTTCCGTTTAGCAAACCTTTAAACCGGCGGTGAGGGGGAAGAATTAAAACCGTTCAAGTTCGAAAGGAACATGAGGGCTTTGAGAAGATCTCCAAGAGGAGCAAAAGAGGATGGAAATTGATTCTGGTTTCCCGACGCGATCATGTTGTTGCTTTGTTGAGTGGCTAACCACTTATAGCAATTAGGTCGAGTATGTCCAGTTGTGCCACAGTGATGACAGAGTTGCTGCTTCTTCTGCTTAGGATTTTGAGTGTTTCCCTTCTTAGGCCTTAGGGTTTTAACTTCTTTCTTATCCTGCTTAGGGGGTGCTCCGAAGATAGATTTACTTTTGTCTATATTCTCACTAGCTAATTCATTTTTAACATCATTGTTCTCAGTTTCAATATTATTAGTAGGAGGAACAAAAACAGTAGTACTAGTAGAAGCAATACTAGGAGAAGAGAAATCATACCCTAAACTATTTCGATCGAAAACAGATTTTTGAAGATTAAGCATCTCATCGAGCTTTGCACTTGAAGTCCTTTCCAACTGGGCTCTGACTTGGAACAGTTTTGCTTCAAGCTTCTTAGTCTTCTCAGCCAAGAAATTGTTCTCAAATCTCAGTGCTCCAATGGTCTGATTTGCTTCATCAAACTTTGTGGAAAGCTCTTCTCGATCAAGCTCCACATCATTGAGCTTCTTGGTGGCCAGCCTGTACAGTTTCTCATGCTTTTTAGAGACCTTGTACAATTTCCCATAGGCGGTATGGATATCATCTTGATCATCCATTTTCTTGAACTTAGAGTCCACCAAGTCCTCTTCTTTATCCACATCTTCAACAATCCCTTCAGTAGGATTTACAGTGGCAGTGAAGGCATTTAGGATTCCATCATCTTCATTATCGGAGTCATCCTCAGGCTCAGTGTCGCTTAACGTAGCAGTAAGTGCCTTACTCTTCCCAACAGTCTTGAGATACGTAGGGCACTCTTGTTTCATGTGACCGAAGCCCTGACACCCAAAGCACTTTGGTCCTGAGGGAACAGTGTACTGACCGCCATCTCTAGCATCCTTTTTTCCTCTATCTTGGCTCTTGAACTGTGAGGAACTGGATTGCCTATAGTCCTTGTCGAAGCCCTTCCCATTGGAATTCTTCATGAACTTCTTGAATTGCTTTGTAATGTAGGACTTCATTTTAGAATCTTCATCGTCTGAAGACTCATCAGTGTCATTGCTCTTGACCTTCAACGCCATACTTTTGCCCTTCTTGATTTCCCGATCCTTGTCAAGCCTAACTCATAGGTCTGCAGATTGCCAACCAATTCTGTCAAAGGAATTTTGTCAGTATCCTTTGATTCCTCAATCGCGGTGATCTTGGCATGAAATCTCTCGGGTAGAGATCTAAGCACCTTTCTCACAATCTTGGGTTCAAGAATGGTTTCCCCAAGATTAAAGGCTGAGTTCACTATGTCCTTGAGCTTGGCATAGAACACATCGAATGACTCATCCTCCTCCATCTTGATCTCTTCAAAGCTTGTAGTGAGCCTCTAAAGCTTTGAATCCTTGACAGCCTTGGTTCCCTTATAGGTTGTCTGGAGGATGATCCATGCTTCCTTTGCAGTTTCAGTGGAGGATATTTTCTTAAACTCCTCATTTGTGACTGCACTGAATAAAGCATTCAATGCCCTGCTGTTGAAGTTTACCGCCTTGATCTTAGCATCATCCCAGTCGGCCAGCGCTTCTATAGGCTTAGTCCAGCCTATCTCCACAGCTTGCCACACTTTCTCATCTAAAGACTGCAAGAAAGCTCTCATGCGTACTTTCCAGTATGCATAGTTAGTGCCATCAAATAAATGAGGTATAATAAGAGATTGTCCTCTATCCATGACAAACAGGGGTCAATGGATCACACAGTAAAGATTAACCCCAATCAGAGTGTGCCCGCTCTAATACCACTTGATAGGCCAAGAATGTTTTGATCCCTTGTGATGAATTAATTGATTAATTAGCCAAGTTTCTTAATTAATCATATTAACATGCAATTTTCATGGCAGCACAAACAAATCACCAAATAACTAAATATGCAGCAGAAATTAAATGACACGAGTGATTTGTTTATGAATGGGGAAAACCTACATGGCAAAAACCCCACCGGGTGATTTTAAGGTCACCACTCCCGAGAATCCACTATTATTACAACAAGCGATTACAAGTAAAGGAATCCCAGTACCTTATACCAACCTACAGTTGAACCCTTACCCCAATACCCAATTGGACTTGTTCTGTAGTGACAATCTCTCCTTTTCAATGCATGGCTCCCAGTACGTGACTAACCAATTGTGCGGATCCTAATACGCGACTTGATCACCAACTTGAGAAGGATGTTGGTTGCAAAGTTCTTCAGTTCATCTAGACGATGAAGATCATGAAGTTGCTTGGTCACATAACCCAAAGGTGTACAAACACAGCAGCTTCTTCAAGAGAAAGAAGAACTATGGCAAACTAGGTTTCCGGTCACACTTTTCTTCACACTTGTGGAATTGTGCTCTTGTGCAACTTGTGTCACCTTATACGGCCCTTAAAATAATCCTTATATATGTTTAGGGTTGTGAGAAAAGAAAGCCCAAACATACATTCACGGATTGGATTGAAATCAGCTCTGAAAAACTGAATTTCATAAACCTCGATAGATAGCCATCTATCGAGA
Organism: Notholithocarpus densiflorus; assembly: GCA_030021035.2. Classification (NCBI taxonomy): domain Eukaryota; kingdom Viridiplantae; phylum Streptophyta; class Magnoliopsida; order Fagales; family Fagaceae; genus Notholithocarpus; species Notholithocarpus densiflorus. The sequence goes on along the minus strand of JARYZH020000016.1, from coordinate 646,203 downwards.
TAGCTGTCGAGCCACGGGCTTCAGCAGCTTTTAAACCTCGATAGATGCTAGCTGTCAAGCTTTAAAATCCAGCACTTTCTCAATTGATTCTTGGACAGACTTGCATGGCTTTAACACTTGAACTTGAAACCTTGTTCCTAGAAGCATTTAAACACATCCTAGATCTACCTAATTACAAGTAAAATGCGTTTTGTCAAAGGATTAGCCAATTACATTAAAATGTTGACATATGTTCCTAACATTAAATCACATATGTCCTAACACTGTGTGCGTAAACAAGTATTGAAATAGTTTTTATCAAGGTTAAGAAATAAGAAACATAGGAATTAAACTCACTATTTCCCAATGGAGTCGCCACTGTGGACACAACGGAATATGGAGTCGCCACCTAGTTTTTGCAATGGTCTAGGAACCATATATATAGCTTCCTCTCGAGGAAGGACCATTGATCTTACTACTAGAGATATGGGTTAAGAGTTTAGGTACGTTCTTGGGAAGGTGTTAGGCACCCAAGACCGCCCAACCATAAGGTTGGTCTCCTATCATTATGTCTTATGTCTTAACCTAGATAAAATCATGTTCAATACTTGTATTCTAACTCTTACACACACTAGCATACATCTAAGCATACAACATGGCATCATTCATAACATGGCATCATTCATCGCAAGAGATTACAGAATCGCCTGTGGATTGTAGAGTGCTCTGAGCACAAGTTCAGAGTTAACTGACCGTGGTATCATCTGGATCGAAAGAGAAGTTGTGCGAAGGAGTGATTGCATGACAGCTAGCCTATGCCCTCCAAGTACACAGGAACTAGCCATAGCGCTGTGATAATAGGATCAAGGAAAGACTGGGACGAATACTTACAAGAGCACCTTTGTAAGGTTCCTCTAAGGATGAGGACACCAACTCCTCTAACTTCGATCATTATCGAAGAGATTATAGAATCGCCTATGGATTCAAGAGTGCCAGCTCTGAAAAAGAAACAAACCATGCCAACTATTGAGGGTTTTGCTCCTTTAGTCTTAGCATTACCTGCAATCGCAAAGCCATTTCCAGGATTTATCCAAAAGGGAACCCCTATCGTCCCTACAATTCGAGGTTTTGATCCTTTAGTCTTGCCAAGGTCTATCCAAGGAATCTTTGGGGCTCTTACCCCAAAAGCTTTCGAAGCTGCTCTACCCAACTCAGTCATTATCGGTCCAAAGATGTTCTCCCTAGCGCCAAATCTGTAGACTCAAGAAGGTGTGGTCATCCGCATGCCAAAGCCCTTCCCTTCTAAGGATAGCCATCGTGTCCTATGGAAGTACGATGTGACTTTTATCTCCACCTAAACTGGAAATGAGGAGGTTTGCTCTAATATCTCTTTAGGCCTAGTCGGACTCACTAGGAATGGTCGATGTTATACTCTTGAAGAACTGGAAAAAATGAGGAAAGAGATTAGTAAAAGCACAGCTGAGCCAGTCAGGAATAGGGTCACCACTGAAGAAGCCGAGGAATTCTTGAAAACCATCCGAAAGGCCGACTATAGTGTGATTCAACAGTTGAACAAGTAATTTTAGCCCTGTTGCTATCTTCCGAGGTCCATTGTGAAGCTTTATTGAAGGTGTTGAAGGAAATGCATGTTCCTACCGGTATTACAAATTCCGTCTTCGAGGTTATGTTATCATTGGTGTTGGCCACCAACCAAGTCTCATTTTCCAATGATGAGTTGCCTCCAGAAGGTAGAGATCATACCTTGGCCATGCATTTCGTAGTCAAGTATGAAGACATGATTGTCGTAATGGTGTTAATCGACAATGGGTCAGCCTTGAATGTTTACATGATGGCCACTCTTGAGTGCTTGAAAGTGGATTTGTCCCTTATTAAGCCTAGCACTATGATCATCAAAGCCTTTGACGACACACGTCGCAAAGTGCAAGGCAAAATCAAGTTAATCATTGAGATCGGCCAAAGATCCTTCATGGTCAACTTCCAAGTGTTCAAAGTGGACTCTCCATTCAACATGCTTTTAGGGAGGCCATGGTTACATAAAGCAAGCGCAATCGCATCTACCCTTCATCGAAGACTCAACTTCATCTCAAAAAATCAATTAATCACTATTATGGCCGAAAATGCCAACGCCTTCCCTGAAGTGTCTTTCCACAGCTTTGAGCTAGTTTCCATGATTCATAATGCTTCTGAGCCTGAGTTTAGCTGGCCGCAATTCTAATGGCCATTTAGGAGATGCTTAAGTTTGGGTACTGGCTAGGCCAAGGCCTCGGAGCTGTAGGACTTGGAAGCCCTGCTCTTGTTGAACTCTCAGATAACAAAGGAAGATTTGGTTTGGGGTACGAACCCACTCATGAAGAACTCTTTCAAGCTTCCAGAGGCAAGAAGAGGAAGTACGCCACTTCAGGGATGCCTATTCCTCATATCAGAACCACTTTTTCAGCTTTAGCCGAGGTCATTATGCCAGAACCTTTCAAGGAATTGGAAGATGAGGAGCCTGATCTGGCTTGTATTATTCAGCTCTGTCCCGAAGAGTTCTCCGTGAATGCTATTATATTTCCTAAAGATAATCCGACTTCTACTATCCGACCAGGAATGCCAAGCGAGATAGCAGGCCTTTGGACCATTAAGCCTTGCTTTATGGTTGCACCAGCTAAGTAAGGAGTATTCCATCATCGAGTGATTGGGCCTCCTGATCACCCGAGAGTGTTGGAATAGCATATCTAGTTTGTTTTGAATGGTTATGTCATTTCCTACTTTATTTGTATTCCCTGTTCATTTCCCTAGTTTGTTTTCCCAGAAACAACAAAAAAGAGCATTTCCCTTTTATCATTATCAAGCATGAACTTTGTTTTCCCTCTACCCATAATCCATTAATGAAATATTCAGTGTATCATTTAGGAAAATTCGTGCATCTCTCTTTATTTGCTTTCCTATGAATATGTGTGTGCAAATTATCTTATGTTTCTCTATATATGTTCCACTCTATAGGATCTGTTCTGATTCCCAAGTGGGTACATTGTCCCTTTGCCGTAACGAAGGTGTAGATAATGTGAATGAGACAATAGAGTTGGATCATGACGTTAAAGGAATGGAAGAGGTCACGAACTTACCTCGAGACATCCTAGAAGCTCTAAACAGAGAGAGCAAAGGGTCCAAGCCCAATATAGAAGAGATAGAGGTGATAAAGCTAGCTGACGAAGGCGAGACAGAAAAACCCAGCAAGATCGGGGTAAACTTTCCCAAAGACATGAAAGATGAGCTCATAGCTCTGCTTAAAGAATTCAAGGAAATCTTTTCTTGGTCATATCAAGATATGCCAGGACTAGATACCAAGATTATTGTCCATAGGATTCCGGTTAAATCCGAATGCCCCGTAGTGCGGCAAGCTCTCCAAAGGATGAAGTCAGAGATTATCCTAAAAATCAAAGAAGAAGTAGAAAAACAGTTGAAAGCCGATTTTCATACCACCATAGCCTAATCTGATTAGGTTGCCAACATTGTTCCCGTGCCAAAGAAAGTAGGGAAAGTACGTATGTGCATCGATTATAGAGATCTAAATCGGGCCAGCCCGGAGGATAATTTTCCCCTACCACATATTAATACCTTGATTGATAACACTGTTAGGATTAGTGCCCTTAAATCCTATTATATGATATTATGTATGACATTATGTATGACTTAATGTTGTAATTAATAAAGTTGCTTTATTATTATCTAAAATGATGGTAACATGAATATTTGGACATTATCATATAGTCCATGAGGTGCATAGTATGTGATTTATGTGAAAAGTCACAGAACATATAAATCACAGGTTCTTTGTAAACTCAGAATTTTAGTTCGTAGTCGGTGATGAAATTGGGCATTTCATCTGCGAAGACTATAACATATCAACTAAGATGATTTGTCTTGATCATGGAAGTAGAGACTTCTAGTTGATATGTTTTAAGAGTTAAGACATATTGAACTGGACCGCTGTGAGATTTATTATTCTCCTAACGACTGTTAAAAGAATAATAAATCTCATAACTTCTTTTTACATGAACTCTTAATCCTGAGAGAATAATGAACCTGATCATGAAGTGTAGGTTGCTTTGATATATCAAGAGTGAGATCTAAAGTTATGGTCAAAACCTCAGTATGTTGGGCAGCCACATTTAATGTTGATGGAACATATATTCTCAAGATGGAATTCATAGTCTCTTAACGGAGATATAAAATATTCCCTTGAGATAAGTTTAATAGGTTTGTTATTCAGAATGTTAGGCCTAACTACTTTAGTAAATAGTTACTAAAGTATCTATTTATGAAATTGGATTTTATAAATATAGGATGAATAACTTAAAGGATTAAATCGGGTACTCAAGGATTAAGATGTAGTAATTTACAAAGTAGTAGTCTATATTCATGACTTTGTATTACTACGAATATTTTATGAAGGGGTTGCATGTACAATAAAGTCTTGGGATATAATTTATTAATAAGGCCTAGAGTGCAATTATATTTATATAGTGGTATTAAATATAATTAATGGTAACTTTGTACTTGTCAAGAGTTGACAGCAAAGCCCAAGGCCTGTTGGAGCTAGTGTCTTATTTGTTCCCTTTTGGTCCCACTCCAAACCACAAACTAAAGCCCAATTGGAAAGGCCTAAAAGGCTAACCCAATTAGATAATCAGTTATAAGGAGAGAAACATACAGAATTAGTAAGAACATGAAATGGTTTGTATGTGAAGATTAGATACTCTCTCATTCTCCCTTGAACAAATTCATAGAAACTGATTGAGAGACCACACTTCTTGGGCATTAGTGGAATTGGAGTGAAGATTGAAAGTGTTCTTAAGAACTTCTGATCTTTGGTTTTGAAATTAACCATACCAAGGTACACTCTCTTATTCTTAAATTCTAAAATTTACATAGTACATGTTATCAATTGCGAATGAAGTAGATCCGTTAATTTTCCACTGCATATGTTTTGTATGCGATACAAACATATATTTTTCCAACAAATACCGCGACCAACATGTTCTTCTCCTTTATGGATGGATTCTTAGGTTATAATCAGGTCAAGATTGCTAAAGAGGACAAAGCCAAGACAACATTCACCACTCATTAGGGAACCTACGCCTACGACGTCATGCCGTTCGGCTTGAAGAATACTGGGGTGGCATACTAGCAAGCCATGGTAACCTTGTTCCATGATATGATGCATAAGGAGATCGAAGTCTACATGAACGATATGATTGCCAAGTCACGCACTCCTACAAATCATTTGATAGATTTAAGAAAGCTATTCAAGTTCCTCATCAAGTACAGGTTAAGGCTTAACCCTAACAAGTGCGTGTTCGGAGCCAGTTTAGAGAAATTACTCGGTTTCATAGTCAGCCAGTGAGGAATAGAAGTGGACCCAACAAAATTCCAGGCCATCAAGGACATGCTTGCGCCAAAAACTAAAAAAAAAGTTTGTAGCTTCTTAGGAAGAATTAATTACATAGCTCGCTTCATAGTGAAGTTGTTTGCCACGTGTGATCCCTTGTTTAGGCTCTTGAAGAAGGATACGATGATAGAATGGACAGATGAGTGTCAAGCGGCATTTGACAGGATTAAGCAGTATTTTTTGAACCCTCTTATTTTGGTTCCCCCGACACCAAGACATCGGTTAATTCTCTATCTAGCTGTGCAAGAAGCATCCATGGGTTGCATGTTAGGCTAACTAAATGAACCCAATCAAAAGGAGAAAGGGATTTACTACTTGAGTAAGAAGTTCACAAGTGTGAGATTAATTACATCGCCATCAAGAAGACATGTTGTGCCCTAGCATGGGCCTAACGTAAGTTGTGGCAATACATGCTCTACTTCACCACGCAGATGATTTCTCGCATGGACCCGATCAAATACATCTTCGAAAAGCTTGCCCTCACAGGAAAGATCTCCCATTGGCAGATGTTGCTATTCAAGTTCGATATTGTGTTTATAGCGCGAAAGGCCATCAAAGGCCAAGCCATTGCCGATTACCTAGCAGACTAGCCGTTGAATGATCTAGATTTCTTAGAATCCTTCTTCCCAGATGAGGATGTTTTGGCAATAGAGCCAGAACCAAGCAATGTAGAACCATGGCATTGGAAGCTTTATTTTGATGGAGCTGCCAATAGCATTGGAAATGGAGTGGGAGTAGTTCTAGTATCCCCGAAGGGCTAACAAATCCCTATTTTAGTCAAGCTGAATTTCAATTACACCAACAATGTCACAAAGTACGAGGCATGTATAGTGGGCCTACAAGTTGCCTTAGAGTTGGGGCATACGATCTAAGTGTCTTTGGAGATTCCCTATTAATCATTTCCCAAATAGAGGGAAAGTGGCAAGCCTAAGACACCAAGTTGATTTCGTATCAGAAGTGCTTTAGCCGCCTGACCCTAAAATTTCAGAACATTAACTTTGCTTATTTGCCCCGAGCACACAACCAGTTCGTGGATGCTTTAGCCGGCCTGGCTAGCATGGTTAAATTGGCAGAAGGAGATGAGATGCGGCAATTGTGCATAAAGGTCTGTGGCATGTCGGCCTACTGCATGATCATCAAAGAATACATGAACATCGAAGCTGAAGTCAACAGGAAGCCATGGTAGCATGATATCAAGGCTTATATTAAGAATGGTGAATACCCGTCCAGAGCCACGGATAGTGAGAGGAAGTTTATCAGGTGCATGGTGTGCCAATTCTTCTTGAATGGGGAAGTCTTGTATAAAAGGAACCACAATACAACTTTGCTTCGATGCATAGATGCCCCCGAGGCTAACCATTTGATATAAGAAATGCATGAAGGCTTGCTTGGAGCCCATGACAGTCGACCCTGATTGGCCCGAAAAATCATGAGAGCTGGCTACTATTAGCTCACCATGGAAAGCGACTACATCAAGCATGTTAGGACGTGTCACCATTGCCAAGTCTATCAAAATAGAAAGAATGTTCCTCCCAAACCCTTACACTCTCTAGCAGTGCCATGGCCTTTTTCAGCCTAGGGAATGGATGTCAGTGGACCCGTGATTCCAAAAGCCACGAATGGACATAAGTATATCTTGGTGACTATCGATTACCTCACCAAGTAGGTAGAAGCCGTTTCCTACAAAAGTGTCACCCAAGCTGTGGTGGCCTGATTCTTGTAACAAAACATTATCTGCCGTTACGGCGTACCAAGAGAGCTCATTATTGATTATGGAAAAAATTTGAATGAGAAAATGATCGAGCAACTTTGCCAACAGTTTAAGATCGAACACCGAAATTCGGTTCCTTATCGTCCTCAGATAAATGGCACAATGGAAGTCGCTAATAAGAACATAAAGAAGATTTTAGTGAAGATGATAGACACCTATAAGGATTGGCATGAGTTCTTGTGCACATATCACACTTCTGTTTGTACTTCCATAGGTGCAACCCCGTATTCCTTGGTCTATGACATGGAAGCTGTCCTCCCCATAGAGGTAGAGATCCCATCTCTCAGAATCTTATCATAGACAGAGCTGTTGGAAGCTGAATGGGCCCACTCCTAATACAAGCAATTGAACATAATAGATGAGAAGCTCATGACTGCAATGTGCCATGGAAAGTTGTACCTACACCACGTCAAGCGAGCATTCAACAAGAAAGTTAGACCCAGAGTCTTTGAAGAAGGCGACCTAGTCTTGAAAAAGCGCAATCAGGCCATGCTTGATCACAGAGGAAAGTTTTCCCTGACCTACAAAGGCCTGTATATGGTGAAGAAGGCCTTCTCTGGAGGAGCCTTGATCCTAGCTGACATAGATGGGAAAGACTTCAATATGCCCACCAATTCTGATGCTGTCATATAGTACTTTGCAGAAGAGAGCCTCCGAGTGCAACCTCTTTTTCTACATTCCTATGTAAACAGACAAAAACAAAATACAAAAAAATACAAAAAATATGAAAAGATGAATTGAAAACCCGAAAGGGCGGTCGATGTAAAAGGAGAGAAAAAGAAAGAGCATGAAGGAGCCTACTAGATTGAAAACCTGAAAAGGCGGTCCAAGCATAAATTAAGGCAATCAAAAAAATGTCAGTTGAACTACGTGATGACCTAATCCTTCCCAGTGGAGGTACGTAGGTAGCCACCTTGGCTCAGTCACATTTTAAAAGAAAAAAAAATCAGTCAATTGAATTTGCTTGGGTTTATGATCAAGAACAAGAGAAGAAGCATGCACCCTCTTGGGTTGCTCTATGTTTACAACACACGTGGCCCACTGTGGTTTTATTCAAAGACATTATGGTCCATGCCAATGGAAGATGTACCCCAATGGGAAAGGAAAAGATCCGTCTAGAACAGGATAAATCCTTTGGAATCTGATATATTGATACGCATAGACTTACATTTACCATTTTATTTGTATGATCTTGCATTTTCAAAGAATATGCGCACATATTCTAATCCTTTCATGCATTCAACATTATGCATCTAAACATAAATCTCATAAACATAAATATTTCCTAATAATAAATATATGCAAAAACATCTCTATTTCCACCTTTTTTCCGTTTTTAAGCATGCCTTGCTAAATAGACTATGCTTTAAAAACCCAAAGGTGGGAGGCTGTACACAATTACCTAGCAATTTAAGATGGACCTTTCCATACATGGTGGAATACTAACAACATAGCTCATGTGCAAAAATGAAAAGAAACAAAAAAGACTCCAGCAAGTCAAACATGGCCCAAACGGTCAAATACTGCCCTACACAGCACCCCGAAGCCAGTGAGAAGAATCGGATCATCCAAGGAATGGGTATAGAGTAACCATGTTGTATCAAAGCCCAGATCTCTGGCAATCTCCCAAAGTTGTCCATGTGAATGTCGAAGATGAACCAGCTCCCTCTTCGTGCTGGGACTCGAGGTGTAACCCTGCCTCTTTGTATCAAGCAAAGCCTGCAAGGTTACAACCTCTATAGTAGCAACTCTCAATGCCTCCTCCTTCTCGACTACCTCAGCCTGAAAGAGACAAAAAGCCAACTATGGCTCAGTAGGCTCATCAGCCAGCCCATATTCCAAGCTCAAAGTGGAATGAATGAAGGATCTAGCATCCAATAGCCTCAATGCTAAATCATCAGCCCTGCTACTCGCCTCGTCACGACTAGCCTCCATTATGGCCCTCTCCTCATCTCTTGTTTGATCCAAGACAGTAAATCTCTGAGTAAGGTTTACTAGCTCACTCTCCAAGCTAGTGACTCGGGATCTTAGTTGAATACAATCTGCCTCTTTGGCTGAAGGGACCAAACTCCTCTGCTCAAGCTCTACTCAAAGGGTGGCAAGCTCAGCTTCATAGGTCTTCCCCATCTCATCATAATCCTCCATAGTGGCATCAAGAAGCTCCCTACAGTAGTCCCTATCCCTAATAGCCTCTTTCGGGCACTCTCTCAGGTCTCTAAGAGTACTCTCAACTCTAAGCTCAAACTTTAGTGCATGATCAAGAGGATTTGGAACCAATAGGTCAACAACAAAGCATGGGTCCCTACTGGCCCTCCACTCTCTAAACTTAATAGTGGACCACTCATAATCATCCCCAGGACAATTAGGATAGTTAATAGTTAACCTACGCTCCTGCCAAAAGCCAAAACCACGCTCTATCACAGCCACATCAATGTCCTGAAGCCCATAATCACAAGTGATGACAGAAATATCACTAAGTCGAGGGACATGCTAATCACCATCAAATTAACTTAAGGCCATACCTCGAAAGTACCCTATACAACCCCAGATGCTCACCAAAGGGACACCAAGCAAACCAACACAATGGGTCCAACCCTGCCACCTAATAACTCCCCACTTGACTCTCTATGTCCAGTTAGTGGGACCCAAGCCAAATAGATACCGCGACCAACCAGCGGTGTCCTCAATGAAAGGAAGATCAAAGGCCACAGTGATCTTAACTCTATTCTTCCTCAAGAACCCAGTGGGCTGTGCCTTAGATATCACACTCAGATGACTATAAAACCACCACTGCAGCAGATGCACTCAACAACCAAGCCTACCACTACCCATCTCATGACACAGAGAAAGAGACCGAATAGTCTCAGAGCAGAGAGAGGGAATAAAAGAAGTGCTATGAGGCAGAATACTCACCAAGGGTAAAACTGCAAAGCTAATAGAACCCGATTAAGAGGGGAATAGCACTGAGCCGAAGAAGGCTACCATGAAGGCCTAGCGTTTGTAGAAAGTCCAATGCTCCTCTAAATCCATGAAGTCTCCTTGTTAAGCAGCAAGGCACTCAGCTTTGCCAAATCGATAAAACAGAAAATCCTAGAAGAAGCTACCTCCTAAACCACTTCCATATTGGGTTAAAACATCCACAACAGGCATCTTTGGGCCTAATAACTCTGCCAACCACTTGCGAAAGTGAGATTGAGTTAGTGGTCGATAAACCCGACTCACAGGGGTAGGAAGAGAAAGAAAGCAATCATGAGGAGTATGAAAGAAAGCACCTTAAAGCGGGATCCCAACAAGTAACTATGGACTCCAGTAAATGCCAATCTAGAGGAGTACAAAAGAGTTAAGTGGCATCTCTGAGGAACTGCTTGATGTAGGCCCAATCCTTGGAAGAGAATGCACCTCAAAGCAGGATCCCAACAAGTAACTATGGACTCTAGTAAGTGTCAATCTAGAGGAGTACAAAAGAGTGAAGTGGCATCTCCGAGGAACTGTTTGATGTAGGCCCAATCCTTAGAAGAGAATGAAGTCCACCATCTCTTGAGCTCCCTCTCATGAAAATTCTCCCGCTCAAACTCCACCACAGTATCATAAGTCTTAAGCCCAAGAACATCCATGCTCAGATCTAATAGAATCCGATGTTCTGATGCAGATCCATGTAGAGAAGTGTAGAAAAAGGGTAGGAGAAGACCCCAGAAGTCGCAGTCCAAAATATGGAAGGTCTGGGGGGCGCCCAACCTTTATGCACACTTCTCGAGGCCCTTGTACCGTGTATAGTCGCTGGCCCCATGTGGCCAACCTTATGTTACTGCAGCCCCTCGGGACACATGCCAGGGTTTTTCAACCCCCCTAGCACAAACCCACACCTATTTTGAGCTTAAATACAAAGGATGGAGGGTTTTGGATAGCTCTGGAGTGAAGATTCCCTTGGTTTTTGCACTAACAGTGGTGCACAGCTGGTTCAGCAACAAATCGGTCCCTTAAAAGATTTTTTCAGGCAATTGAGACTACACAAAGCCTACACTATGGTAGTTTATCTTTTTGCATCTCGTCCAGCATTCCAGAATATCTTGAACCTCATTTTTAAAACCCAATTCACCCAATTCAAAGGTCGGTTCAACCCCCAGCACCAAGACATGTAATGGGATAGTGCCAAGGCCATTCCAAATCACTAATAGCGATCCATCCAGTATGGTATGAAGGCAACAGAAGTCATTTCCTGTGTGTAATTCCTCAAAGGATCCTTTCTCGAAGAATTTTTTGGTTCAATTGATAATCGAGTCAATCAATGCGTTCTGCCGCATGGCGAATCCAAAATCCCACTTGGGAAATCCATGATCATCATCAGGCTTGTTAAGAAACCCATATCATCCAGTACGATTCTAATCCCGCTTCAAGTCGGTTGATCAGTTTAGAACCACGCAAAACCCTACAGTAGGGCAGTTTATTTTGCGTGATTCAATCCGTTTTCTACTAATCAATATGCTCAAGAACAAGTCCATCCCACCAGAAACCTTTCCTCTCATGTTGAGAACCGCATAAAACCTACACTGAGGCAGTTCATTTCATGCGGTCTCTCCCTTTTTCATATCCCTCAATGGGTCAATCAACATCAATTTTTACCAGTAAACTCATGAAAATACGGTGCGATGCAAATGAAGCGATGATGCATGAGTAACAGTAAAGGTGCAGCCGACTCATAAATGTTAAATTGCTACTGGCAAACATACATGTAAGGCCTACCATGAGGCAATGTTCATACACATATCAGAAGCCTACCATGAGGTGATATCAAGAATCATGCATTCGAGCCTACCAACAGGTGATATCTAGAAACATACATCAAGAGCCTACCAACAGGTGAAATCGTACATCAGGGCCCACTATGGGGCAATATAATACATACATGTCTAAAGCCTACCAAAAGGCAATATAAAGATACAATCCAGTACCCTACCACGAGGCAATATCAAAATACAATCCAGCCCGCTATGTGGCAATATAATACATACATATCTGGCCCACGAGGCAATACCCTACCGAGCACATTACCACCACTCACAGGGCAATCATCGATGATAGGTCTGGCCGAGGCCTATAGAAACTAAGTGACAAAATTAGTGTCCTTCATAACAAAGCTTTCAAAGGAGCCTATCCCATAGTCAGGGTCGTCCAAAATCATCACGGAACAAGAAAGCTCACGAGATGAGTCCCTAGGCACTCTGAAAGCCAACATAACCTGATGGTAGGTCCTCTTACTAAGAAGAACTCCCAGCTCGATAAAGCCCAAAACCAGCACCGCACGTGCGACTCATCCATAGCATGGGTGACCTCACGCCTAGCCAACAACTGCCTATCATAGGGGTTGTTAAGTATCTCGCCCCAGGTAACACAATCCAATGCAGCGTCAACGGTAGACGGCTATGTCAAAACAACTCTGGTGATCGTGTAGAGAGACTAGACCTATGCCCTAGGATATATCTCTGAAGAAAGAGTGTCCAACACTCACATACAAACCATTTCATTCTTTGTATGATCTTAATGAAAAACCTTATGAAAGTCTCATATGAAAACCTTTTTCTTTTCCATATGAAAAAACTCATATGAAATTCTGTATGTTTCTCTGCTTATATACAACTGATTATTTAATTGGGCTAGCCTTTTGGGCCATTCCAATTGGGCTCTAGTATGTGGCTTAGAGTGGGACCAAAAGGGACCAATAAGACACTAGCTCCAATGGGCCTTGAGCTTTTTTGTCAACTCTTGACAAGTCCAAAGTTACCATTAATTATATTTAATACCACTATATAAATATAGTTGCACTCTAGGCCTTATCTATAAATTATATCCCAAGACTTTATTATACATGCAACCCCTTCATTAAAATATTCGTAGTAATACAAAGTCATAAATATAGACTGCCACTTTGAAGATTACTACATCTTAATCATTGAGTACTCGGTTTAATCCTTTATGTTATTCATCATATATTTATGAAATCCAATTTCATAAATATATACTTTAGTAACAACTTACTAAAGTGGTTGGGCCCAACTCTCTTGAATAACCAAACCCATTAAACTTATCTCAAGGGAATATTTTATATCTCCGTTAAGAGATTATGAATTCCATCTTGAGAATATATGTTCCATCAACACTAAATGCGGCTGCCCAACATACTGAGGTTTTGATCGTGACTTATAGATCTCACTCCTGATATATCAAAGAAACCTACATCTCATGATCAGGTCCATTATTCTCTCAGGATTTAGAGTTGATGTAAATAGAAGTCGTGAGATTTATTATTCATTTGACAGTCGTTAGGAGAATAATAAATCTCACAGCGGTCTAGTTCAATATGTCTTAACTCTTAAAACATATCAACATACCAACTAGAAGTCTCTACTTCCATGATCAAGACAAATCATCTTAGTTGATATGTTATAGTCTTCGCAGATGAAACGCCCAATTTCATCACCGACTACGAACTAAAATTCTGAGTTTATGAAGAACTTGTGATTTATATCTTCTATGACTAAATCACATAAATCACATACTATGCATCTCATGGACTAAGATAATGTCTCATTAGTTCATTTATAGATAGTCTCATATAATTAAACAATTTAATTATTTATGTCATGCCAATAAATTGGATTTTAGGGCATAAACCCCAACACACATTGTGACCTTCCTCTCAAGGCCTATGAATCTCACATCATTTTAGCCTTTACATGCAACAAGGAGGCTCAAAAATAAAGATATTCATTTGCCTTTGTAGGATCTTGGATGCTAGGTGCATAGCATATTTGTTACCTTAGGCCCAAGACTTTCTTTTTCAAAAAGGCCTTGATTGGACTTACGATAGCATATGGGCTATGGTTCTATGAAACTATCAAGTTAAGATATACTTTCGAACTTTGGGAGAAGCCTTTTATATGTGAGATACTTATTTTCTTTTCATCCCAAGGTCTTAGGACATGCCATAACTTTTGGGTCATCCTCCCAATTTTTCATCTGTTATTTGTCCTTTAGAGCTAGGTGAACATAATATATAAAGTTGAACAAACAAGAGATATAAAGCATACCATCTTTTGATAGGATCTAGGATCTCTCTATGTGTGGGTAAGCTCCTTAAAGCTAAGGGATAGATCTGTAAGTCACTCACAACTAGTGGGCCATTATTCCAACCTTGGGCCTAAATGGACCTCATACGGATTGGTGGCAAAACTTTAATGTACTCATAGCCCATCATAGGCAATGGCATGGATTGTAAGTTTGTGGGATGAACTTCGAAAAGTCTTGGCCCTAAATGGAGCCTCCACTTTTCCACTCATCACCAGCCATGGCAAAGGGACAAAAGAACCAAGTGAAAGTGAGTGCAAAACAATATTAAAAAAGGCCTTATCAAGATTAAGACATGGAACACGTTGGAGTCAAACTTCTCTAATCTCCAGTGGAGTCGCCACTGTGGGCGCAAGCACCTGCGACGAGTTGGAAGGGTGTTTCCAATCGTGGGATGTACACTTTGGCCTAGAGTGGACCATGGTGGAGGGTGTAAATGGAGTAACCACCTAGATTAGGTCTAAGAAACATAAATATAGTGCATTTATGGAAGGACTGATCTTTACCAGAGCACATGTCCGGAGTTTAGGTATGGGATGGGAAGTTGTTAGGTACTAAACCCCACTTGATCTGTGTGTCGATCTCCATTCATTGTGTTACAAATCTTAATCTCATTAAAAGGGCTTTCTAATATGTTATTCTAAACTTACACACGCACACTATCATGCATCTAAAGTAAACAAGGCATTCAACAAAATATAAACCCTAATCAATTATCTAAACAACAAACAAAACAAAACATATTAAAGCATTGAACAAAGACTCAAAAACAAGAAAAACAGGCTAAATAAAGGCTAAACATGTGAAAGAAAGCAAGCCAAAACAAAGGAAAAGTGAATCTAGGTTTCTGGACACGAGTATGCGGGCGTATACATAGGGTATGTATGTGCATCCTAGTTGTATGCATACACACACTTCGAGTATGCATACGCATGCATGAAGTATACGCACGCATACACACCCAGAAACTCAAACCCAGCAACAAGAACACAAAACAAAGCAAAACAAGAAATCTAACAACCTATCATGCTTCAAATACAAGCACAACACAAACCTAAACTAACACAAACATATTAAAGCAATAAAAAATGTGAAAAAATAAAGAGAAGTGAAGAGTCGAAGTTTGGACCTTTACCTCAACACAAGAACTCTCTAGAGCTTTCAACAACAAATCCAGAAGGTTAGTAAGCTTTAGAACTCAAAGGCCAAGACCAAAATAGTTCCCAACCAAGTAAAACTTGACTTGAGGATGTTTTGTGTGAAAACTCCCACTTTGATTCACTATTTCCTAGTGAATCTTGTATGTTTCGTCCTCCTTTGATAGAGTGCCTTTTATAGTGGTAAAATAGGGGTGTAGGGCAGCCCCCAGACGATGTGGGATTCACTCTACTCGAACCTATGTGCAAAAAGCTTTCACTTCATAGTTTCTGGAACCCTAGATGCATTCGCATACTCGGGGTATGTGTGCGCATACCCTAAGTATGCGTACACATGCTTTAAGTGTGGGTGCGCATATGCATGTATGCATACGCACACTTAAGGTTTCCTACAGCCTTTCTTTTCCAAAAATAATTTTATTTTTTCACAACTAATTCCTCATGTCAAGATTTTATGAGATTGGGCCCAAATAAACCTTAGGCCTTAGAGTGACGTCATCATTGAGGAATGGGTGGCCTGAGTCGTAAGGGATACAAAATGAGGTGTCTATAGCATTAACCAGGGTCATTTTGATCACTTTGACCTGAAATGACACTTTGAGTGCTCTGATGCCCAAACGGATTGAACCATTGTGATCTAGATGTTCCAACGGTCCCTAGTGAGAAAATGATATTTTGAAAATTTTGGGGTCTAGCACTCAAATTGATGGCAAACAAAGTACGGTATCAACATTAAGCCCTTGTTTAGGAGGAAGGAAAGGAATGAAAAGAATAATGTTAGATTATTCTTCCCTCCTCTTTTTTTTGGAGTTTTAATGGAGGAAGTGGAAAGTCTATTCCCTTATTTGGGAGTTTAAGTGGGAGGGAATGGAATGGGTAGAGGGGATACTCAATCGTCTCTATTCCCTCAAAACCTCAAATTTTCATTCCTCCAAAAGTGAGAAGAATTGGAGAGAATGAAATTAGACTTAATGAATTTGTTACTAAAACTCCTAAAATACCCCAATTTATTTAGCCATTTATTTTAAAATAGGGGTCTAATTGTAATATTTTTATGAAATGATTTCATTCATTTCCCTCAATGTTACTCTCAAACAAGGTTACTTACCTTCCATTCCTTTATTTTAAAAACATCCAAACAAGGTTACTTCATTTCATTCAATTTCTTTCTTTTTCATTCATTTCCCTCACTTAAATAGATTCAATTATATTCCATTCCCTTATGATCATTCCATTCCATTATCTTATGAATTCCTAAACGAAGCCTAAAAGTTGAACAATTCACCTCTCTCTTTTGCCACCCTTTAAGCCACTTTTCCTTTTCCTTCACATCTCTTCTCAAAATCCTAACTAGGGTAGTATTAATAGCCACCCGGTGTTTAGTGGTGCCATTCTGCTTTGATTCTTTTCTTTCTTTCCTTGTTTCAAGGTAAGAGGGTTCACGAACCTGTTAGGATTAGTGCCCTAAAATCCTACTGTTTAATGCTATGTATGACATTATGTTATAAGTAATAAAGTTGTTTTATTTTCTAAAATAATGGTAACATGAATATTTGGACATTATCATATAGTCCTTGAGATGCATAGTATGTGATTTACTCATAGAAAATGTAAATCACAAGTTCTTTGTAAACTCAAAATCTTAGTTCGTAGTAGGTAATGGAATTGGGCATTTCATCTACGAAGACTATAGCATGTCAACTAAGATTATTTGTCTTGATCATGGAAGTGGAGACTTCTAGTTAATATGTTAATATGTTTTAAGTGTATAAAACATATTGAACTAGACCTCTGTGAGATTTATTATTCTATTAACGATTGTCAAATGAATAATAAATCTCACGACTTTTATTTACATAAACTCTCAATCCTAAGAGAATGGTGAACCCAATCATGAAATGTAGGTTGCTTTGATATATCAGGAATGGGATCTAATCTAACGGTCAAAACCTCAGTATGTTGGGCAACCACGTAGTGTTGAAGGAACACATATTCCCAAGATAGAATTCATAATCTCTTTATAGAGATATAAAATATTCCATTGAGATAAGTTTAATGAGTTTGGTTATTCAGAGTGTTAGGCCTAACCACTTTAGTAAAGAGTTACTAAAGTTTATACTTTATGAAATTGGATTTCATAAATATATATGAATAACTTAAAGGATTAAACTGGATACTCAAGGATCAAGAGGTAGTAATCTTCAAGTGACAGTTATATATTATGACTTTGTATTACTACGAATATTTTCATGAAAAGGTTAAATGTTTAGATAATACAGTCTAGGGATATAATTTATTAATAAGACCTAGAGTGCAATTATATTTATATAGTGGTACTAAATATAATTAATGGTAACTTTGGGCTTGTTAAGAGTCGACAAATAAGCCCAAAACCCATTGGAGCTAGAGCTTTATTTGTTCCTTTTAGTCCCACTCCAAGCCACGTACTAAAACCCAATTGGGCTGGCCCAAAAGGCTAACCCAATTAGATAATCAGTTGTTTATTTAATAAGAGTTATTAAATAAAGTAACTACCAAGTGCAATGAAAGAGATATATGTATGATTAAAAGAGAAACATACGGATTTCTCAAGACACTCTCTTATTCTCTTAAACAAGTACGTATAGAACTGATTGAGAGACCACACATCTGGGGCATATGTGGAATTGAGGTGAAGATTAAAAGTCTTCCCAAGTTCGATCTTCGTTTGTTTTTGAATTTCACTTCATCAAGGTATGCCTTCCTATTATTTGTTTCTAAAATGCAAATGTTCCATGTTATCTCACATGAATGAAGTAGATCCATTTATTTTGTTGCGTGTTTTTGTATGAGATACAAAACTGTGTTTTTCCAATAGTTCCCACGACTAACAATACTTAACTTTATAACATTTGCGGGAACTACTCTATTATTCTAGTTTTGATTGTACTTGACAACTAACGTGAGAGAGAAATGTTGTAACATCCCAGCCCTTTAATATTTAAAAAATAAAATAAAAAATTTGTGTGGTCAGATTTTTGAGACCCCACGTGACCCACCCACCCTATATACTTCCCTAACACACAAATATCATCTCACACTCTCACTCTCTTGGCCGGTCAACAAGGGTCCTCTCCACTTGTTTTCTTTTTCATTTTCTCACAAATACAAACACTCCTCTTTCACTCTCTCATCCTCTCCCACCGGTGTACCTCCTTCACTACCATCTCCACCATCTTTTTTTTTCCGACAAGGTCAGCAAAAAATCCTTAGGAACCTCTAAGCATCTTCATCCCTTTTATTTGTGGTAAAGATTTCTAACCTTTTTGGTGGGTTTGTATTGGTGAAATTATTTGATGAGTGGGTTTATAATTTTTACAATGGTGGCTATCTAAGTGGTAAAGATTTGGGGGGTTTTAGCCTTTTAATGTGAAATAGATGGTGAATATAATTTTTATTGATTATTTGGGGCTAGTTAAATATTTAAATTGTTAGTCTTGGAGGATATTGTGATTTTTAGTATCGTGGGTCTCTTGATGATATTATACAAATCTTGTGGGAAGTAGTTATAAGGTGTTGAAGTTTTGGTGTTAGAAAGAATAATTACGAGTATAAATTGGAGTCTATGCCTTGTGAATTAATTTGTTGAGAAACTTTGGAAGTGGAAAACATTATTGATGAGTTTAAATACTAGGCTTGCCTAATCAAGTGTTTATTTGGCAATTCCTAATTTGTAGATAGATACAATTAGAAGCTTTATGCTTACGGTGATAGATTTGCTTAATATTGTTTAGGTTCCAACTAATCTCCTTTGGACCTTGGAGAATTAGGCTTTTTACGGGTTGCAAGGTAAGTAGCTTTTAAATGAGATTTTTGGACAATAACCATGTTGCATAAACAATTTTTTTCTTTTTGGGTCAAGCACATTTTGAAAATTTATTTATAGAACTATATTTTCTTAAAAAGTGTTGTGTTGTGACCCTACTATATATGATTATATATGAAAGTGCATCATATTTGGTATTGCATTTGGGGAAATGCATGAATTGTTAACATGGAAAATATGAGCAACTTTGATATAATCTTTTATAAGGAATTCATGGATTTTATGGTATATTGGAAAATTTAAAGGTTCTTATCTTGTCTTGTATTATTTGAGAAACTGATAGAAAATCTTGTTGACAAAGAATGAAGTTGAAAACCTTACAAACTTTATGGAAGTTTTGATTGTTTAAGGTTTTTCTGAAACTACCTGGATATCAACTATATATTTGAAAGTACATGTATACTTGTGAACCTTATGTTGTTTTAACTTTATGCCGTGTGTGCTTTCCCGGTGATCACCCGATTTGGTTTTCGTAGTCTTTGTGACAACGGAATTAGATCCAAGTTAGTGTCCTTTCACTTTGGATGACGTGTTCTTCCCTGCTACTCATGGGAAAGAGGTTCCTTGATTGTGTATGGGTGAGGCTGCTGCCTATTGGGGGAGAGACAAAACCTTGAGGGTATAGGTGAGGCTGTTGCCCATGGGGCCAAGAGACTACATACTAGAGAGGACAATATCATGCCAGTTGTGAATGGGTGGATCCCCTGATCGATTTATGTGGTAGTGTGGTTTCTTTGTGATAATTTACCTTATGTTAGATATTATGGCTTTGGAAATTATATTGTTAGTACTCACCAGATTATAGTATATATTTCATGGTAATTATTTTGAGAAACTTGTGTTCATTATTTAATCATTTTTTTCATACTATTATTGAAAATGATCTTGTTGTATTCAGTTAGAAATTTCCCAAATTAAAACATGCTTTGCAAACTGTTCTTCATCATGAAACTTGCATTTCCTCCACTCCCATTAATTATGCTACTTACTAGGTTTTGTCCCATCCCATTCTTTTACAAAAATTTTCAGAGTAGGTAATGATCGTTTTGAGACATGTTTTTGTGGCTAGCAATAGTTAGACTAACTACTGATGGAGGCTGGACTTTTGTGATGGAGATATTTAGATGATGTATATCCTAGAGTAGGCTTGACTCATTCTTTTGTATATTATAGTGGTTATGACTTTATTTCCACTAATTGGACAAGTTAATGATATGTAATTGTATTTATTCAGACCTCCATTCTTTTGTGGCCAATGGTCCTTGTAATTATTGCATAGATCTCTAACTTACTTTGGGAGTATCATTAATGAAATTATTATGATAATTCTTGATATTGGTACTTTGATAATGAATTTTAGATTTAATTGTCAAAAAGGAAAAATCAACAAGTACCT
Source organism: Notholithocarpus densiflorus (assembly GCA_030021035.2). NCBI lineage: Eukaryota > Viridiplantae > Streptophyta > Magnoliopsida > Fagales > Fagaceae > Notholithocarpus > Notholithocarpus densiflorus. Next base: position 625,458 of record JARYZH020000016.1, on the reverse strand, counting down.
TTGAGATGTTTTTTTCATGCTTTGGGCCCTTTTGGGTTTGGGGTGTGACAAATGTGGAGATGGGAGAAAAAACTACTTTTTATTTATTTTAAATTTAGCTAAAAAATAGGAGTTTTAAAATTATTTTACATGTCTAAACCCTATGATTTAAGCCTTAGAAACATATGAATTTGAGGGTATTTTGGGTACTAAAATGAGGATTCCAAACAGGAGAAGCCCCTTAATAGTAGTATAGATAAATGATCAGCAATTTGCTACTTCCAAATAAAATTGTTAATAATTAATGGGGGGCTCATTTCAAAATTTTATATACTTTTCAACAAAACCTTAGATAAAGTTCACATAAAATGTTAGACATTCTAAATTGTTTATATAAAATGAAATGGGTATGAGGTAAATCTGGTTTTCAATCTTTTTTTTTTTTTAATCTTCTTGGTTGAAAGCTTAAATATTGTGAAACACTATAGCTTGTTTTGATCCCCCAATTTTAATTATAGCTTGATTAATTTTATGCTTAACACACTTGATGCGGAATACACGTGATTAGTAAATTAATCAATCAAACCATTCAACAATTGCATGGTAGCAAATTAATCAATCGATGCATTCAACAATTGCATGGATGAATAAATAAGTGCAATGCTAAAATGGAAAGGGTAGTGGGTAAAAGGATAGCAAACTCAAGATAACACGGCGATGTGTTATTGAAGAGAAAACTGAAAAACTCGGCAAAAAACCTCTCTGAAACTCTCCAAGTCGAAATGATCTTCTAGTGAATAGGTTGGAGTACAAAATTACCAAAAAGATCCTCCAAGCCTAATCTACCCAAAGTATTTGAGCCCTCCAAGCTCTAGCTACCAATGGACTTCTCGGAGTCTTATCTTCACTAGTTATCCGGATCCCGCAATACCACCCAATTGCACCGCCAAGCCTTACCGACTTATTTTGGCAAATACCCAATGCTTCCCAAGCTCCAAAACACTCTCTACACTCTGAATAGGTATGGGTTGTGTTTAGGTACAAATCTCCTCTCAAGGTATGTCAATGGGAGAAAGAAGGAAAAGAGACTATAAGGATTTCTCTCTTGAGAATGAGTAACTTTCTCTAACAAGGTGGGTGTTGTAGAAACCTCTCTCTAGGGTTTTCTTTTGAATAGTCTCCTTAAAATTTTATGGGTATTGAGAGTATATATAGTATGGGTGAAGGATATAAGATTCATACTTAAAATCATCCAGGCAAAGAGTTTTGTGAGTCACTTGCGGGTTGGCCAAGTTGTGAAGTGACTTGCGAAATACAACCTGACAAAAGACTGTTCAAATTCCAGCATGTGCTTCTCACATGGCCTTTCACGAGTTGTTCACTCGCGAGTCAGTCGCGAGCAAGTCGCGAGATCAACTATCTTGAGCAATCTTCACTAACTTAATACTAAATCCATTACAAATAAATCCCACAAAATACAAGGAAATAAATTAATGAAATTACAACAAATTTTGTCATGGAATAAAGTCAACATAAATGTTATGTGAAAAACTATAACTTAACATTGTTATATGATTTTTAAATTTATAATTAAAAAATAAATTTGGATTACTCATTAGAGAGAGAGAGAGAGATTATTCGTGTGAGTGTTAAATAAGAAAGAATTTTTATTATTTGTATTGTAATTACTGATTAGAATGTTAATCAAACATAGAAAAATATATCAATTAATCTATATATAAAAAGCGCAAATGCGCAAACAGTGATTGTGTATAGTGCTTTGGTTTGTTCAACCCGTGCGCACTATTCATCAGGCCTTTTTTTTTTCTTCACCGGTGTTGTTTGTGCTTTTTTGTCTTTTCCTTTAAATATTTATTATTTATATGTGCATATACAGTTACACCGACTTAACAAATTTTTACAATATTTTTACAATTATTTGACAATCTACACTGTTCATTGGCCTCTATTTTTTTTTTTTTTTTTCCCACAGTACACCGGTTTTGCTTGTACTCTTTTTGTCTTTTCTTTTAAATATTTATATGTGCATATATAACTATACTGACACAACACATTCTTACAATATTTTCACAATTATTGAGGTGTCAATTTTTTAAAAGTCAAAATAAAATAATAAAATAAGAAACTGAGAATTACTACCATCTAAAACTCAAAATATGTGAAGAAAATTTTTGGGATGTTAAAATTTAGTGGGAGTATTTTAGGCATTACAAAATAAATATTTTAAGAATCATAAGTTTTCATTAGAGTTTAACTGAGAGAATAACAATATGACATATTTGCTATTTTCCAAAATATTAAGGGAAAAATTGCTTTATTTTAAAGTTTAAGGAGTAATGCTAAGTTCACAATATTTTCACAACAATTTCACAACAAATTTTATGTGGCAAGGTATTTTTGATGGATAAAAAAGTGATATCAGTAGTGGACTCAGTTTAAAACCAATAACAACTTGTCATTTAGAATTTGTTCTAAACATGTTATGGATGTAGCATTTTTCTCAAATAAAATTAAAAAATATTTATTTATTTGGATCCTAAAAATGAAGGTATTGTGAAAATATTGTGATATTTTGTTGTATTCTTAGACTTCTTTTTTAGTATAGTCAAATTGGATGAGCCAAATATTACGGTTTCACACACAATTTTCTTGTGTTGTCATTTTGTTTGTTTTTTTAATGCATAATTTTAAAACCATTAATAATTTTTCACCGAAAATTTGCTGTGAAAATGCTGTGGACATAAAAAATAAAATAATAATATCAAACTGAGACCCACCACAATTGGAAATAAAAAAATATTGCGAAAATTTTGTGACATTTTGTTGTGTTCCTAGGCTTCTTTTTTTGTTTAGTCAAATTTGGTGAGCTAAAATTCATTTTTTTAGGCACAATTTTCTTCAATTGGCTTCTTTTTTTTTCTTTTTTTTAAATACACGGTTAAAAGTGGTTAGCCAAATTTAAAATCAGTAACAATTTACCACCTAGGATTTATTATGAAAATGTTGTTAATGTAGTATTGCTCTAAAATAAAATAATAAAATATTGGACTAGAACCCACCAAAGCTAGAAATAAAGGTATTGAAAAATATCGTGACATTTTGTTGTGATCCTAGACTTCTTTTTTAGTTTAGTCAATTTGTTGAACCAAAATTCATTGTTTTATGCATAGTTTTTTAGGTTGATTTTTTTTGACACATTGTTTCAAGTTTTATTTATATATATATATATATATTTATATATATAAACACATTGTGTTACAAACATATACACACACACACACAAATTGACGAAGTAGCACTTTCCTCCTTTATGTTTGAGGTAGTTTCATTCCCCCCTAATCTAAAGTTAAATAATTTCCTCCTTTATATTTTGTAAATGAGCATATACTCCTATTGTTACTCTCTTAGTTAAACCCTAATGAAATCTTATAATTCCTAAAATATTCCATTGTGTAATGTCTAAAATACTCCTACTAAATTTTAATGTCCCAAAATTTTTTTTCGTGTATTTTGAATATTATGTGGTAGACTAGTAGTCATACTTGAAAAGTTAGAATGATGATATATGATGTTCTATTTGTTACCTAGGGAATACTAATTTATTAGGTTTAAATCTTCTAGACTTATAATTTTATCTAATAGAAACTTTGATGACAGATGTCTTTTGTTATTTTGTTCTTTTTTTAATTTCTTTTCCTACTTAAAAGGTTGTTCATTAAAAATAAGTAAGCTAAACATCTTAGTTAGACTCATAAAATAAGATGATAAAGAATGAAGTATGAATAACAAAATCTTTATTGTAGATGGTTACAAGTATTTAATTTGATGAAAATCTTCAAAAAAATTGTAGCATATATCATCATTCATTGCGAAAATTTAAATATTGTGAAAAGATGAACCGCTTCAGAACCTCTGAACTCTTCAATATATGAACGCCACCCTTTTGCACGGATCCCAATACGTGACTAATCAATGATGCACGGCTCCCAGTACGTGACTAACACACCAACTTGAAGAAGATGTTGGCTGCAAAGTTCTTCACTTCATCAACAACGAAGATCAAGAAGCACTTGGTTACAAAACCCTAAGGCGCAAAAATGCAGTAGCTTCTTTCAGAGAGAATAAGGTATCGGTCACCTTTTGCATGTGTTCTCATTTTTTTCTCTTATGTGACGACCTTTAAAATTAGCCTTATATATGTCTAGAGTTGTGAGAAAAGAAAGCCTAAACATGTACTCATGGATTAGAATCAAAAACAGAACTGAAAATCTGTTTTTCATAAAGCTCAACAAATACCCTCTCTGTCGAGCAACTGTCGAGCAACTGTCAAGCCTCGAGCTGAAATAGCTCTCTTTAAGCCTCGATAGATGCTAGCTATCGAGCTAACTGTCGAGCTTTAAAATCCTGCACTTTCTGACTTGATTCTTGGATAGACTTATATGGCTTTAACACTTGAACTTGAAACCTTGTTTCTTGAAGCATTAAACACATCCTAGATCTACCCAATTACAAGTAAAATGAATTTTGTCAAAGGATTAGCCAATTACATAAAATAGTGACATATGTTCCTAACATTGAATCACATATGTCCTAACAATCTCCCCTTTGGCAATCCGTAACAAAACCACAACAAACAAATGAACATATGTGAGAAGTCATAAATCACTCAACTCATACTCACTTGTTAAATACAATAAAATCTATCCTAACACAAACTCTTGAAAAACTTTTCAAGAAGAGAGTCCATGGCAAGAAAGACTTTGACAACCTATATTTCTGAAACACTTTAAACAAAACTCATCACGGCATCTTAGTGTAAAACAAAAATAAAAAAATTGCATACAATAAATAAGAATCATGTGTATAAAGAGAGAAGGAAGTAAACATGGTCATACATCATGTGTATAAAGAGAGAAGGAAGTAAGCATGTGTATGAAGAAAACATACATCATCATATATATATATATCAAAGATAAGCACAATGTATGTAAACATGGTCACAAGACCGGTGTACAAGAAGAAGGAAGTAAGCACTCCCCCTAACAAGATGAAACACATCTCCCCCTTACAAAGGCATGTATTTCTTCCCCTAACATGTAGAATCTTAAAAGGAAACCATATTTCTCCATAATTTCTCCTCCTTTTTGTCATGATTGACAAAGGGTACAAGAAGCTAAAAAGCTTCACTCGAGAAATATAAAGATGATCGATGATCAAAGGGGCACAAGGAATCCCTATAAATGCATGAATGTAATGAACAAAGATGCTATGGATGACAAGATAATAGAAAGATGCAAAACATGTGAAAAATAATGCATGCAAGAGAATCTCGACAGATCGAGAGGTGTCGAGAATCTATCGAAAAAAAGCCAACCTCGATGGAACGAGGAGCTATCGAGCATCTATCGAGGAGACATAAACTTTCTCGATGGATTGAGAAGCTATCAAGATTGCGATGAAGAGAAGTTGAAGAGCTCGATAGATAGCCTAGCTGTCGAGAGGTGTCCAGCAGCTGTCGAGATTGCTTAAAAACAGTTTTTCAAGAAGAGAAAAACACAGACATGAATGCAATCAAGCATGCAACTAAACCAAGGATCCAAACAACATTTTAATCTCTCAAAAACATCTCTCAACCAAGAAAAATGTAAGCACATAGATCCTAAAACTCACACACACACTAAACACATCTAACCAATTTTATATTTCAAAAACAAGTTAAGACAGTTTAGTGAGCATATACTAACACATGTAAACCTTGTGATGGCCAAATCACATTGTACCTGCATATGTATCAAAAGTAGCAAAGAATATTGCGTGTTGTGTGTGAAAAAAATCGCAAGATTGCATAAGTGTCTACATGTTATGATGATTTGAGATATGAGAAAATCACTTTAACTCACACACAATCATAACTGTTTGATGGGGACTGTCACCTTCGAGGTACATCCTATAACTCCCACATTTCCTAGAATACACGCTTGCAATCATATATAAAGCATTTTGATTCTTTTTGCTTTTATTTTTATTTGCATATTTTTCTTTTTAAGCAAACCATGCATGGGCATATAAGAAATAGAAAAGAAATACCCAATTATGTTAAGCATTTGACATTCCACTTTTGCTATGTCGAAGCATACAAATGTCATTTTATGATTGGCGGGCAACGGTGGTGAGATGGTTACTTATGCCTTTCTCTTAGGATTTTCTAATCCTTCCCGTCAAAAAGAGTGATACGAGTGTTAAGTACAAGAGACTACTTAATCTTACTCATCACAAACATGAGCCACAAAGCTCACTTGCTTAATTGTGCATAGAGATGCTCATCTAAGCTACAATAGATACAAAGTTTAGAAAACTTTGTTTCAATGGCCATCCAAGGTACACAAGTACCAATGTACACAAACACACACTGTTTTTGTATTTTTTTTATTTTTCCCACTTTTTTTTTTTTTTTGAACAAAAAACAAAATAAAAACTAAACAACCAAACAAAAACAATTAAACAACATGAAAGCATGAAAGCATGATTCCAAAGCAGAAAGGAAATCAAGTAAAGAGAGTCCTACTTTAGATAGAAAGAATTAAAGTAGAGGACAAATAGAAAAGACAATTAAGTCTTAGGCTCCTTTCTCACCCACACAGCACAAGTCTTTGGCCGTGAAGATGAAAAGACACGTGTCTTAATATGTTTACTAAAGGACATAGAAGAATTAAAATTCCTCTGAAATTGAGTTAAAAAGCTCAAGACTTTTAATAACTCTCCAAACAAAGGTGTAGGTCCTTGAGAGGAAACATGTGACCATTTGGACACTTGCTTTTGAGGATACAACTTAAAGCAATTAGGACGAATGTGTCCAGAAACACCACAATGGTGACAAACATGAGGTCTAACAAAGGATTTAGAATTAGCCAAATCAGTTTTAGATTTCATACCTTTATCACCTTTCTCATATTGGGGCACAAAGGCAGTCCTGTTGGAGTTTATGCCCTAAAATCCAATTTATTGGCATGTCATAAATAATTAAATTGTTTAATTATATGAGACTATCTATAAATGAACTAATGAGACATTATCTTAGTCCATGAGATGCATAGTATGTGATTTATGTGATTTAGACACAGAAGATATAAATCACAAGTTCTTTGTAAACTCAGAATTTTAGTTCATAGTCGGTGATGAAATTGGGCGTTTCATCTGCGAAGACTATAACATATCAACTAAGATGATTTGTCTTGATCATGGAAGTGGAGACTTCTAGTTGATATGTTTTAAGAGTTAAGATATATTGAACTGGACCGCTGTGAGATTTATTATTCTCCTAACGACTGTCAAATGAATAATAAATCTCACGACTTCTATTTACATCAACTCTAAATCCTGAGAGAATAATGGACCAGATCATGAGATGTAGGTTGCTTTGATATATCAGGAGTGAGATCTATAAGTCACGATCAAAACCTCAGTATGTTGGGTAGCCGCATTTAGTGTTGATGGAACATATATTCTCAAGATGAAATTCATAATCTCTTAACGGAGATATAAAATATTCCCTTGAGATAAGTTTAATGGGTTTGGTTATTCAGATTATTGGGCCCAACCACTTTAGTAAGGAGTTACTAAAGTATATATTTATGAAATTGGATTTCATAAATATATGATGAATAACGTAAAGGATTAAACCGGGTACTCAAGGATTAAGATGTAGTAATCTTTAAAGTAGCAGTCTACATTCATGACTTTGTATTATTACGAATATTTTAATGAAGGGGTTGCATGTATAATAAAGTCTTGGGATATAATTTATTAATAAGGCCTAGAGTGCAATTATATTCTTATAGTGGTATTGAATATAATTAATGGTAACTTTGGACTTGTCAAGAGTTGACAGAAAAGCCCAAGGCCCATTGGAGCTAGAGTCTTATTTGTTCCCTTTTGGTCCCACTCTAAGCCACATACTAGAGCCCAATTGGAATGTCCCAAAAGGCTAGTCCAATTAGATAATCAGTTGTATATAAAGAGAGAAACATACAGAATTTCATTATGTCTTTCATAAGAGAGTTCTCATAAGGAATGAAATGGTTTGTATGTGAGTGTTGGACACTCTTCTATTCTATCCTTGGAAACTGATTGAGAGACCACACTTCTTGGGCATCAAGTGGAATTGGAGTGAAAATTAAAAGTATTCCCAAATACTTCTAGATCTTTGGTTTTGAATTTCACCGCACCAAGTTACGCTTTTTTGTTCTTAAATTCTGAAACTTACATAGTACATGTTATCAATTGCAAATGAAGTAGATCCGTTAATTTTTCGCTGCGTATGTTTTGTATGCGTTACAAACATGTATTTTTCCTACAAATGGTATCAAAGCGGTCTTCAATTTCGAATCTGTATAACATGTTTTGTGAGTTTTGGAATTAAAGATGGTAATTTCATGATGTTAGAAAATTCTACACTTAATTTTTTGCATGATCATTGAAATGATTGTTTGATGAAAAATTGATATTAATGTGTGTGATGTTGTTTAACTTTGATTTTAATTATGTTAGATTGAACCTTAAGGCTATAACATCAATGAAATTCAGTTTTGATCTTAATCTCTTTTTGATGTGATCAAGAAACTATGTTTTGTTCAAGTGAAATGTCAAAAACGGTTACCAGAAATTTTGAAAAATTCAGTTTTTACGATTTTCGACCGATCGAGAATTCCCTCCGATCGATCAAATGTTCATTTTTGATCGATCGAATAGGAATCGAGAATCGATCGAGTCAGGAAGATTGTTTATGCTGAATTTATTAAAATTTCGATTGATCGAGAATTCCTTTTGATCAATCAAATTTGTCTTTTCGATCGATCGAATAGGAATCGAGTACCGATCGAGTCATCCAGAAACTTTGAAATTTTTTAGATGAAGATATCGATCGATCGAGAAATAGATTCGACCGATCGAAATGGACTGTTTTTTAAATTTCACTAAGTAATAAAACATAGATGAAGTGTAACGCTATGTGTGATGAGATTACACATGGTTCTAACTAAAAGACCTAATGAAATCAAAGATATTAGTTAAATAGAACTCTTACTCCTAAATAGTTAGGGACTTGTCTTTTAAGAAACATTCTAATGAGATTAGAATTGTTATATGATTAAAAGTCCTTAATTTATTTTAATTAGAAGTTTTAATGAAATTAAAGCTTAATTAAAAAGTATATAGTTTCTAATGAGATTAGAATCTTTTATTTAGTAAATTAAGGATAGAGTTCTTTATAACTAATTTTTGATCCATTAGTGTTTAAGGAATCCTAAATAGTTTAGGACTTCCATTTTAGTTAATGATTCTAATAAGATTAGAGTCTTTAATAAGTGCAAGGTTATTAGTTGTGATGGGATCACAATTATTTAAGAAAAACCCAAATAATGAGTGGGAGTGTTGAAATCACCATTTTGTTAAGTTTATTGTAATGTGAGTAGGTACCTTGTCTTGATTTCGAATCTTGCATTCCATGCGGAGGGTATTTATTTCACGGATTACAAGGTTAAACTTCTTTGTGATAGCGCGAATGTTCGTTACGCTATTGTGACGTGACTTAGTAACATCACATTGAATTTAAACAATTAAACACATTTGATGTGTAGGGTAAAAATTATGATTAGGTCACAATGATTTCATGACAATCCACTTGTTTCAAAATTTCTAGTGGGAGAGAGATACAAGGGTTGGATCTCATGGCCTCCATTATCGGTTCATAGTAGTGTGGGTAAGCACCTCGTCTTGGCATATATGCCTCGCGATCCCAAAGGAGGGTGTTTATTTCATAGTACTACAAGATTGAACTTATCCGTTTAAAGTAGTGTGAACAAGCACCTCGTCTTGGCGTATATGCCTCGTGATCCCAAAGGAGGGTGTTTTGTTTCATGGTACTACAAGTTTAAACACTATAAAGGGAGATGAAATATGGCTACACATGATTCTAGATAATGGCGTACACTAAACTAAGTGTAATGTTAACCTCCCAAAGGAGCTATGTCATTATTACTTAGAGGCTAAAGGTAATACGACATATTATTAGTGTTTGATAAGAGTTATCATGATAGGACTAATAATGAGAATAGTTCTCAATCAATTAATGTATTTATAATAAACTTGCTACCAAGGAATTATAGACATGGATTGGGTTGTCGTTGCACCTAGTATAGTATGTTTTTCGGGTTCCATACTATATGGTTATGGATGCAAAATATAATGTCCCTGTAATTATGTTCATAGTCTCAAAATAAAGTTGTCATAATTTTGTTCTCTAGCTACTATTTAAATGAATCACATTAACTAAGAAATAATTTTGGACATGATGCTTAAAGGAGCTGAAATACATAATATGTTTCGATTCAGCATTGTCATAATTTCCTATGTATGATGCATTGATGGAAGATAGCTTATAATATAATCATAGTTTCCATTGAAATACTAAAATGTTTCATTGGCTTCTATCTCAATTGTGCTACAGCATGAGATGCAATAGTTAGTACTAGACTTAGACTTTACATTAAGTCTAAATGAGATGTTTTGGTATGAAATATCGTGCTACTAGACGATATTCGATATAAATCATATTGAGTGCTAAGAAAAGCTTAAGGAGTTCCAATTCTATGTCATTTTATGAAAATATTTTATTTTAAAAATGAATTGGAATTCTTAGATGTAGAGATTAAATGTTAATCTCATTTGGATATGATCCACAAGTCCTTGTTAGAGTGATTTGATCAATTCAGATTATTTTGAAAATAAATAAATTCTTTTTATATTATCTGAATTGATGAATGAGTTCTACGCAACGAAAGACATCCTAAAAGCTAAGGTTAGGATTAATATGATTTAATTCAAATTCTTAGCCTAAACCGAAAGGTATGGGTGGTAAGAAAAGGAATTATAATACCAAACATTTGGACAAGTTAGTTGCCCTAATAGTTGCCAAAATGAAATTAGACTTAAAAGAATGACCAAAAGGAAAGTATTTCTGTTTTGGTAAAGCTATAATCATTGTCCATGATTGTCTTCTAGATGAAAATTTACATGTTTTACTTTTTAAAGAGAAAGTTTCCATCCTTTTGTAATTGTATGTTTTGGCACTTATGTATAGATATTATTAATCTAAATGATATTCAAGGTTGGTGAAAGATGGGCTTTTTAGAACCATTATTTTGTTATATTCTCAGTCTATGAATTCTATTTAGAGGATAATATGGTCTAGGGCTCCTTTATTGTAAAGGAATATAGTATAAATATTGACTTCTTTAAGTTAGTGCATACATGAAGGAGGAATAAGACTCTTTTAGATATAGTAAAGTATATGATAAGTATTTCCATTTGCTTATTTCTTTTGGAGATATACTCTATGTATTACTATACATTTTCTAAAAATTGATTTCAAAAGTTTGTTCCTAGGACATTTGTCAAATTGTGGATTGGGTGAAAACCTAGTATATGATACTTCCACTTTTGGAAATGTCCAGCACTTGTGCTAGAAAGGAAGTCTGACAAATTGAAATCAAAAGGTAGAAAAATGTGAGTTTATGATGGGTATCCAAAAGGAATTGCAGAAGATTGTTTTGGTAGTCGTAAAGAAGACAATGTGTTTGTAAATTACAAATACAAAGTTCTTGATGATGACTATATGAATAATCTTAAAGCTAAACATAGAAACGCTCTAGAAGAAAAATGACAGAATTTGTTGTAAGACAACTATAAAATACATTTAGAAATGAGATGGTTGTATGTATTAGATACACCACAAGGCATTATTCTAGATATATAAGCTAGTACACCGGTACAATATCGTAATGGGAGGATTATGAATTACCAAATAAATTCATACTTTTGAGATAAACTTTTGAAGTCATTCCACAAGGATATGAATTTGATCATCGGTCCTACATAAAGGCAATAGATGATATGAATATAGATTACTGGATCAAGGTTATGTGAATAGAATTGGATTATATTTAAAGTCTAGAACTTGTAGAGGCACCTAGTGGCATTAAGCCTATTGTTCTCAAATAGGTCTACAATAAAATGAGATTGATAGATTTGAAGGTGCAAACCTTCAAAGTCAAGACTAGTGGCGAAAAGATTTATTCAGAAAGAAATGGTTCGATTATGAAAAGATTTTTTCATCAATAGTCAAGTTTGACTCTATCTAGATTCTCTTATTCATTATATTTCAAAGAAAGGATGTCTAATCCTAAATGGGCTTAATGCCACTAGTGGAATGAATGTAGGCCCTCGCCTGTACTAGCTTCAATGCTAAGCCATCGACCCTGCTACTAGCCTCAGCCCTGTAGCCTTCTAGTGTGGCCCTCTTCACATGCCAAGTGTGATCTAAAGCGGCAAACCTCTGAGTAAGACCCGCAAGCTCATCCTCCAAACTTGCAACCCAAGATCTCAGCTGAACACACTCCGCCTCTGTGCCTGGAGGGGCTAGCCCCCTCCAATCAAGCTCTGCCCTCAAAGTAGCAAGCTCACTCCCATGTACACTTCTCATCTCCTCAATATCCTTCATAAGGGTATCAGTCAGCTCCCTGCAGCAGTCTCTATCCCTGATAGCCTCCCTCAGGAACTCCATTAGATCTATAAGGGCCCTCTCAACCCTGATCTCAAACTCTAGGGTATAGCCTCTCAAAACATCAACCGGAAGTGGCAACTCGGCCGAGACTGGTGATGATAAGTCAAACATAAAGCTGGGATCTCTAGTGTCTTGCCATGCTCTAAACTCAATATAGAACCACTCCTGGTCATCCTTAGAACAAAGGGGGAAGTCGATACTTGACTTGCGCACCTCCCAGAACTCAGAGGCACGCCCTATCACTGCTAAATAGATATCCACGAGCCTGTACTCGCAAGTGACAACAGAAATATCACTAAGTTGGGGGATATGCTGGATACCCGTAAACTGCCGCATGGCCATACCCGGGAAGTACCCCGTGCACCCTCAGATACCCACCAAGGGAATGCCAAGTAAACCAACGCAATGGGTCTGCCCCTACCATCTAGTGATGCCCCACTTGACTCTCCAGGTCCAGATAGTGGGACTCAGGCTGTACAAGTATCTCAGCCAACCCTTAATATCCCCAGAAAAAGGAAGATCAAGAGCAACAGTAGCCCGAACTCTACTCCTACTCACAAAGCCCACAGACTGATCCCTAGCAATAACACTTAGGTGGCTATAGAACCATAGCTATAACATATGAACACAGCAACCTAGCCTACCCCTACTGGTCTCCCGACACAAGAACAAGGACCTAACGGTCTTAGAAAGTAGAGCAGGAATGAAAGAGGTACCATGAGGAAGAGCACTCACCTTTGGGAGGACGGCAAAGGTGACAACTCCTAACGATGAAGGAAACAACACCGTGCTAAAGAAGGTCACCAGGAAGGCCTGACACCGGTAGGATGTTCGCCGCTCCTCTAACTCCATAAAGTCATCTCGGTAGCCAATGGGGCACTCCAATGAGTGGAACCGATCATATAGGAAATCAAAGGACATGCTCCCTCCTATCTCGCTACCTACTGAGTTGTGATTACTAATGGACTATTGATATATATTATTCCCTTGATATTCATTCGATCTTGTTATGTAGGCACTGAGGGGCCGGTTAAAATATCAATCAAGTTGTGTTCCATAAGCAAGGTGAGTCTCACTTCACGGCTTTTCCTTGATTTGAATTTTTGTGTGTTCTTATTGTTCTTAATTTTATTTATGTGTTATATATTCTTAAAAATATGATATGATTTGTTTGGGATCAATTTGTTGTGTCCTTTTGGGCCTTTCCAATTGGGCTTAAGTGTGTGGCTTGGAGTGGGACCAAAAGGGACCAATAAAACACTAGCTCCAATGGGCCTTGGGCTTTTCTGTCAACTCTTGACAAGTCCAAAGTTACCATTAACTATATTTAATACCACTATATAAATATAGTTGCACTCTAGGCCTTATCTATAAATTATATCCCAAGACTTTATTGTGCATGCAGCCCCTTCATAAAATATTCGTAGTAACACAAAGTCATGAATGTAGACTGCCACTTTGTAAATTACTACATCTTAATCCTTGAGTACCCGGTTTAATCCTTTTAAGTTATTCACCATATATTTATGAAATCCAATTTCATAAATATATACTTTAGTCTTACTAAAGTGGTTAGGCCTAACTCTCTGAATAACAAACCCATTAAACTTATCTCAAAGGAATATTTTGTATCTCCGTTAAGAGACTATGAATTCCATCTTGAGAATATATGTTCCATCAACACTAAATGTGGCTGCCCAACATACTGAGGTTTTGACCGTTACTTTAGATCTCACTCCCGATATATCAAAGCAACCTACACCTCATGATCAGGTCCATTATTCTCTCAGGATTAAGAGTTCATACAAATGTGAGTCGTGAGATTTATTATTCATTTGACAGTCGTTAGGAGAATAATAAATCTCACAGTGGTCCAGTTCAATATGTCTTAACCCTTAAAACATATCAACTAGAAGTCTCCACTTCCATGATCAAGACAAATCATCGTAATTGATATGTTATAGTCTTCGCAGATGAAACGCCCAATTTCATCACCGACTACGAACTTCAATTCTGAGTTTACAAAGAACTTGTGACTTATATCTTCTGTGACTAAATCACATAAATCACATACTATGCATCTCATGGATTATATGATAATGTCTGAATATTCAAGTTGCCATTATTTTAGATAATAAAAAAACAACTTTATTAAGCATAATATTAAGGGCACTAATCCCAACACGGAAGACATCCTAAAAGCTAAGGCTAGGATCAATATGATTTAATTCAAATTCTTAGCTTAAACCGAAAGGTAAGGGTGATAAGAAGAAAGATTATAATACTAAACAGTTGGACAAGCAAGTTGCCCTAGTAGTTGCCAAAAGGAAATTAGACTCAAAAGTATGACCAAAAGAAAGTATTTCTGATTTGGTTAAACTAAGCTTTGTCCATGATTGTTTTCTAGATGGAAATTTACATGTTTTACTTTTTAAAGAGAAAGTTTCCATCCTTTGGTATATGTATGTTTTGGCACTTAAGTCTAGATCTTATTAATCTAAATGGTATTCAAGATTGGTGAAAGATGGGCTTTTAGAACCATTATTTTGTCATATTCTCAATCTATGAATTTTATTTAGAGGATAATATGATCTAGAACTCCTTTATTGTAAAGGAATATAGTATTAATGACTTCTTTAAGTCAGTGCATACATGAAGGAGGAATAAGACTCTTTTAGAAATAGTAAAGTACATGATAAGTATTTCCATTTGCTTATTTCTTTTGGAGATATACTCTTTGTATTACTATACATTTTCTAAAATTGATTTCAAAAATTTGTTCCTATGACATTTGTAAAATTGTGGATTGGGTGAAAACCTAGTATATGATACTTCCACTTTTGGAAATGTCCAGCACTTATGCTAGAAAGGAAGTCTGACAAATTGAAATCAAAGGTAGAAAAATGTAAGTTTATGTTGGATATCCAAAAGAAATTGCAGAAGATTGTTTTGGTAGTCATAAATAAGACAAGATGTTTGTAAAGTACAAATACAAAGTTCTTACAAGATGTTTGTAAAGTACAAATACAAAGTTCTTGATGATGACTATGTAAATAATCTTAAAAAATTGTTCTAGAAGAAAAATGTCAGAATTTTTTGTAAGACAACTATAAAATACATTTAGAAATGAGATGGTTGTACACCACAAGGTATTATTCTATAGATATATAGTTAGTACACCGGTACAATATCGTAGTGGGAGGATTGTAAATTCATACTTTTGGGATAAAATTTTGAAGTCATTCCACAAGGATATGAATTTGATCTTCGGTCCTACGTAGAGGCAATAGATGATATGAATATGAATTATTGGATCAAGGTTATGTGAATAGAATTAGATTCTATTTAAAGTCTAGAACTTGTAGAGGCATGTATTGGCATTGAGCCTATTGTTCTCAAATAGGTCTACAATGAAATGAGATTGATAGATTTGAAGGTGCAAACCTTCAAAGTCAAGACCAGTGGTGAAAAGATTTATTCAGAAAGAAATGGTTCGATTATGAAAAGATTTTTTCACCAATAGTCAAGTTTGACTCTATCTAGATTCTCTTATCCATTATATTTCATTTGGATGAAATATGGCAATGGATATCAAGAATGCTTCTTTTAGTAGCAATCTTGAGGAAGACATTTATATGATGTACCTAGACTTGTACATAGCAAAGAACCAATAATGTTAAGTATGCAAGTTGCTTAAATTCCATTTATGGACTAAAGCAAGCATATGAATCATAAATATCATCTTTGATCAAGCAATCAAATTGTTTGATTTTGATTAAGGATTAAAAGGCCTTAAGTGTATGTAAAGCTATATAGAATAATAAATTTCTTAATGTATGTTGATGACATTCTAATCATTTAGGATAATGTAGAGTTATTGTCATCAATAGAGTTTTTCTTGTCTAATCCAGTTAGATATAAAAGTACTTGGGAAAGACTAGTCACATCCTAAGAATTAAACTTTGTTAAAATTCAAAAATTAGGATGTTGGGTCTATCTCAAACTGCTTAAATAGATTAGATTCTAGGCAAGTATAGCATGTAATACTTCAAGGATTATTTCCTTTTAAGTTTGGAGTTCCTTTATATAGGACTATAGTCCTTAGTCATATAAAAGGAAGAGCATATTAAGACGGTTCCTAATATCATGTCTATAAGGAAGTCTTTATGCTATGCTATATACTAGGCTAAATATCTATTTTGCGGTGGGCATGGTAAGCAAATATCAATTGAATCAAAGATCACTTAATTTAGTGGGAATAAAGCATATACTCAAATATCTTAGGACAATGAGGGATTATATGCTTGTCCACAAAAGTGAAGTTTTGATAATTACTAGATGTATAAATACTAACTTATAGTTTGATTGTGATTCATGAAGTTGGACTTCAAGATATGTGTTCATCATAGGTGGTGAAGATACTCATTAAACATAAGTATTATCTCATTAGAGAGATATGAATACTTAAGAAGTAGTAGTTGAAAAGATAATTTATGCAATAAATCTAGCTGAAACTTGTTTCCAAACCTTGCCTTAGAGTGATTATGAATTACTCTAAAGGGAGATAAGTGTCGGATATATGATAAATTGTTTTTGAGGGCAAGTGGGAGATTGTTGGGATTAAACCGGATACTCAAGGATTAAGATGTAGTAATCTTCAAAGTGGCAATCTACATTCATGACTTTGTATTACTACGAATATTTTAATGAAAGGGTTGCATGTATAATAAAGTTTTGGGATATAATTTATAGATAAGGCCTAGAGTGCAACTATATTTATATAGTGGTATTAAATATAGTTAATGGTAACTTTGGACTTGTCAAGAGTTGACAGAAAAGCCCAAGGCCCATTGGAGCTAGTGTCTTATTGGTCCCTTTTGGTCCCACTCCAAGCCACATACTAGAGCCCAATTGGAATGACCCAAAAGGCTAGCCCAATTAGATAATCAGTTGTATATAAGGAGAGAAACATACAGAATTTCATTAAGGTTTTCATTAAGTCTTTCATGAGTGTTTTCATAAAGAATGAAATGGAGTATGTGAGTGTTGGACACTCATTATTCTCTCCTTGGAAATTGATTGGGAGACCACACATCTTGGGCATTAAGTGGAATTGGAGTGAAGATTAAAAGTCTTCCCAAGAACTTCTGATCTGCGGTTTTGAATTTCACCACACTAAGGTACGCATTCTTGTTCTTTAATTCTGAAACTTACATAGTACATGTTATCAATTGTGAATGAAGTAAATCCGTTAATTTTTCCGCTGCGAATGTTTTGTATGTGATACAAACATGCATTTTTCCAACACCTTATTCCTCCTTTATGTATGCACTAACTTAAAGAAGTCATTGGAACTTCATTCCTTTACAAAAAAAGAACCCTAGATCTTATTATCCTCTAAATAGAATTCATAAACTGGGAATATAATAAAATAATGGTTCTAAAAGCCCATCTTTCACCAATCTTGAATATTATTTAGATTAATAAGATCTATAGACATAAATGCCAAAACATACAATTATAAAGGATGGAAACTTTCTCTTTAAAAAGTAAAACACGTAAATTTCCATCTAGAAGACAATCATGGACAATGATTAGCTTTACCAAAATAGAAATACTTTCCTTTTGGTCATTCTTTTGAGTCTAATTTCCTTTTGCCAACTACTAGGGTAACTAACTTGTCCAACTATTTGGTATTATAATTCCTCTTCATACCATCCCTACCTTTCGGTTTAGGCTAAGAATTTGAATTAAATCATATTGATCATAGCCTTAGCTTTTAGGATGTCTTCCATTGCATAGAACTCACTCATCAATTCAGATAATATAAAAATAATTTATTTTCAAAACAATCTGAATTGATCAAATGATTCTAACAAGGACTTGTAGATCATATCCATATGAGATTAACATTTAATCTCTTCATCCAAGAATTCCAATTCATTTTTAAAATAAAAAATTTTCATAAAATGATATAGAATTGGAACTCCTTAAGCCTTTCATAGCACTCAATATGATTCATACCAAACATCTCATTTAGACTTAATATAAAGTTTAAGTCTAGTACTAACTCTTGCATCTCATGCTATAGTACAATTGAGATAGAAGCCAATGTAACAATTTAGCATTTCAATGGAAACTATGATCACATCATAAGCTATCTTCCATAAAAGCATCATGTATAGGAAATTATGACAATGCTGAATCAAAACATATTTATGTACTTCAGCTTCTTTAAGCACCATGTCCAAAATTATTTCTTAGTTAATGTGATGCAATAAAATAGTAGTTAGAGAACAAAGTTTATGACAACTTTATTTTGAGACCATGAACTTAAATAGCAGGACATTATCATTTTGCATCCATAACCGTATAATATGGAACCCGAAAAACATACTATACTAGGTGCAATGACAACCTAATCCCGCAATTGATATTCCTCGGAAGCGAGGTCATACCAATCACTATGATTAGGCGAGAATTATTCTCATTATTAATGCTATCATGGTAACTCTTACCAAACAAAAATAATTTGCCGCTTTTCTTTTAGCCTCTAAGTAATAATGACATAGCTCCGTAAGGAGGTTAACATTGAACTTAGTTTAGTGTACACCATTGCCTAGAATTTATGTGAGTCACTAAGTAACTCCACGGAAGCGTGGTTGTTCTCAATGTAAAAACACATTTCATCCATCATTAAGAAGTTTAATCTATAGTACCATGAATTAAACACCCTCCGAAGGGAGCAAGGCATATACACCAAGGCGAGGTGCCTAATCACACTACTATAAACCGGTAATGGAGGCCGTGAGAATCAACCCTTGAATCTCTCTCCCACTAGAAATTTTAAAACAAGTGCATTGTCTTGAAATCATTGTGATCTAATCACAATTTTAACCCTACACATCAAATGTGTTTAATTGTTTAAATTCAATGTGATGTAATTAAGTCACGTCACAATAGCGTAACGAACATTCGCGCAATCACAAAGAAGTTTAACCTTGTAATCCGTGAAGTAAATACCCTCCGCATGGAATGCAAGACTCGAAGTCAAGACAAGGTTTCTATTCACATTACAATAAACTTAACAAAAGGGTTATTTCAGCACTCCCACTCATTATTTGGGTTTTTCTTTAAATAATTGTGATCCCATCACAACTAATAACCTTGCACTTGATAAAGACTTTAATCTCATTAGAATCGCTAACTAAAATGGAAGTCCTAAACTATTTAGGATTCCTTAAACACTAATGAATCAAGAATTAGTTATATAGAACTCTATCCTTAATTTACTAGATAAAGTATTCTAATCTCATTAGAAACTATATAACTTTAATTAGAATTTTAATCTCATTAAAAACCTCTAATTAAAATAAATTAAGGACTTTTAATCATAAAATAATTTAGTACTAAGAGTTCTATTTAACTAACATCTTTGATCTCATTAGGTCTTTTAGTTAGATAATGATTAATAAATGTCCTTAACTTTTAAGGACTATAAAATTAATCACATAACTTTGTTTTTAATCGAAGTTTTAACACTTAGTCAAAAACAAGTGAAAATTCAAAATTCAGTGCCTTTAGCCTCAAAAGCATTTTCGCAAGAATCTTGCGGCCAAGCTCTTCCCAAGAAAATAGGTTAAGGCTATATTGTGAAAACACAAAATTCAGACGGAAACTTTTGCGATTGTCTCGTGACTGTTTTGCGAGTAAAGCTTACCCGCGAAAAGTTTGGTGCTTCAAAGGCATTTTTCGCGAGTATCTTTGCGGGAAGTTAACCCGCGAAAAATGCATGTTTTTAGTTTTTAAAGAGCAAAATTGAATTTTTTTTTTTTTTTTTTTTTTTTTTTTTAAAGAATTTTCAGGTAACTGTTTTTGACATCTTCATTGTTCTTCCATCAAAAACACTTTTTGATTTTTTTAACGAAAATTTACAGATCAAACATTAGGGTTTTCAATATCAAGAACCATAATAATACTAGAAACCTTGAAAACATAATCCTAATCTCGTTAGGAATAAATTTCATAATCTTAGCATTTAACATGATAGCATGTATATAAGTAAACTGAAAAAGAAAATTCCTTGAAGTTTACATAGATATTTTTCCAAAGGAACAACATGCCCACGGCCAAAATTAATATATCAAGATTCCAAGAATGCAAGCATTAAAAGGAACTAAATTAAATTGGACCGTATCACTTCCTTATATCAGTAATTCGAATGCATATCAACCCATATAAATAATAATATATCAACGCTCTCATCCCCCTTCCCCTATATATGTGTGTGTGTGTTTCTCAAATAAAAAAAATACTCAGTGTTGTCGAGTCATCCCACATCGGTAAGGTGTGATATTGAGAAGGGGTTTATCACTTGCTCCGTGACACTAACTGTTTTGGTGTTGGCGTGTGAGTGTATTCCCTTATCTCATCCCACTTCCCCTATATATGTGTGTGTGTGTGTGTTTCTCAAATAAAAAAGATACTCAGTGTTGTCGAGTCATCCCACATCGGTAAGGTGTGATATTGAGAAGGGGTTTATCACTTGCTCCGCGACACTAACTGTTTTGGTGTTGGCGTGTGAGTGTATTCCCTTATCTCATCCCCCTTCCCCTATATATGTGTGTGTTTCTCAAATAAAAAATAAAAAATAATATAACAACGCATTCAAAGAAAAACAAAAGAATGATACATCAAACTCAACAAAGTTAGCAATATAGGTTAATGTATTCATTCCTATCACAAAGACTAACAAAACACGGCATATATTAAATATATCAAGTCAATATATGCATTGACAGCATCAACTAATAGTTATTGAATGAAATTCAATAACTACTCCCAACTGCCAACGATATCCAAGTGGTGCAAAACAAAAGTTCACGCTTGACTTTTATTTCAGTTTTATTTTAGAACCGATGCCATGTATCTCTAAAAGACATTATCATGAGCCACACTTTGATTAACTAGAACCAGTATATATCTCATATAATAAATGGCATGTGGGTTCAAAATATCAAAACGTGAGTAAACATCAAGAAATCATTTTTCTTTTATTCTAAAATCCAATCACACGTTATACAATCATGATATTGAAGACCGCTCTGATACCATTTATTGGAAAATCTGGTTTTGTATCTCATACAAAACACATAGCGGAAGCAACAAACACGGATCTACTTCATTCATGAAAGATAACATGTAATCTAGAATTTTAGAACAAAGAATAGAAAGCGTACCTTGATGCAGTGAAATTCAAAACCAAAACTTGAGAATACCTTTAATCTTCATCTCAATTCCACATAGTGCCCAAGAAGTGTGGTCTCTCAATCAGTCTTTTTATACATTGATTCTCAAAGAAAAATCATTCTTCTTCTCCTTGTGGAGAAAAACTTATTTCTTTTCTTTTTTATTATACGTACATACTAACTACCTTAGTAGTTTCTTATTTAATAAATCTTAATAAATAAAAACTGATTATCTAATTGGGTTAGCCTTTTGGGCCTACCTAATTGGGTTTTAGTTTGTGGCTTGAGATGGGACCAAAGGGAAAAAATAAGACTCTAGCTTCAATGGGCCTTGGGCTTTTTCTGTCAACTCTTGACAAGTTCAGAGTTACCATTAATTATATTCAATACCACTATAAGAATATAATTGCACACTAAGCCTTATTAATAAATTATATCCCAAGACTTTATTATACATACAACCCCTTCATTAAAATATTCGTAGTAATACAAAGTTATGAATGTTGACTGCCACTTTGAAAATTACTACATCTTCATCCTTGAGTACCTGGTTTAATCCTTTATGTTATTCATCATATATTTATGAAATCCAATTTCATAAATATATACTTTAGTAACTCCTTACTAAAGTGGTTGGGCCTAACACTCTGAATAACCAAACTCATTAAACTTATCTCAAGGAAATATTTTATATCTCTGTTAAGAGATTATGAATTCCATCTTGAGAATATATTTTCCATTTACACTAAATGCGGCTGCCCAACATACTGAGGTTTTGATCGTGTCTTATAGATCTCACTCCTGATATATCAAAGCAACCTACTGCTGGAAAAATACATGTTTGTATCGCATACGAAACATACGCAATAGAAAAATAACGAATCTACTTCATTCGCAATTGATAACATGTACTATATAAGTTTCAGAATTTAAGAACAAGAAAGCGTACCTTGTTACAGTGAAATTCAAAAACAAAAGATTAGAAGTACTTGGGAACACTTTTAATCTTCACTCCAATTCCACTCAATGCCCAAGAAGTGTGGTCTCTCAATCAGTTTCCAATGAGAGAATAAAAGAGTGTCCAACACTCTCATACAAACCATTTCATTCCTTATATGATTTTAATGAAAACCCTTATGAAAAACTTATGAAATTCTGTATGTTTCTCTCCTTATATATAACTGATTATCTAATTGGGTTAGCCTTTTGGGCCATTCCAATTGGGCTCTAGTATGTGGTTTAGAGTGGGACCAAAAGGGAACAAATAAGACTCTAGCTCCAATGGGCCTTGGGCTTTTCTGTCAACTCTTGACAAGTCCAAAGTTACCATTAATTATATTCAATACCACTATATGAATATAATTGCATTCTAAGCCTTATTAATAAATTATATCACAAGACTTTATTATACATGCAACCCCTTCATTAAAATATTCGTAGTAATATAAAGTCATGAATGTTGACTGCTACTTTGAAGATTATTACATCTTAATCCTTGAGTACTCGGTTTAATCCTTTATGTTATTCATCATATATTTATGAAATCCAATTTCATAAATATATACTTTAGTAACTCTTTACTAAAGTGGTTGGGCCTAACACTCTGAATAACCAAACCCATTAAACTTATCTCAAGAGAATATTTTATATCTCCGTTAAGAGATTATGAATTCCATCTTGATAATATATGTTCCATCAACACTAAATGCGGCTGCCCAACATACTGAGATTTTGATCGTGACTTATAGATCTCACTCCTGATATATCAAAGCAACCTATACCTCATGATCATGTCCATTATTCTATCAGGATTTAGAATTGATGTAAATAGAAGTCGTGAGATTTATTATTCATTGAAGTGGAGACTTCTAGTTGATATGTTTTAAGAGTTAAGACATATTGAACTAGACTGCTGTGAGATTTATTATTCTCCTAACGAATAAGATAAATCATCTTAGTTGATATGTTATAGTCTTCGCATATGAAACGCCCAATTTCATCACCGACTATGAACTAAAATTCTGAATTTACAAAAAACTTGTGATTTATATATTCTGTAACTAAATCACATAAATCACATACTATGCATCTCATGGACTAAGATAATATCCCATTAGTTCATTTATAGATAATTTCATATAATTAAACAATTTAATTATTTATGACATGTCAATAAATTGGATTTTAGGGCATAAACCCCAACAATCTCCCACTTGCCCTCAAAGACAATTTATCATATATCAGACACGTATTTTCTTTTAGAGTAATTCATTGTTACTCTAAGGTAAGGTTTGGAAACAAGTTTCAGCCAGATTTATTGCATAAATTGTCCTTTCTACTATTACATCTCACGTACTCATATTTCTCTAATGAGATAATACTCACGCTTAATGTGTATTTTCACCACCTAGGTTGAGCATATATCTTGAAGTCCAACTTCATGAATTATAATCAAACTACAAGTTAGTATTTGTACATCCAGTAACTATCAAAACCTCACAAGCATATAATCCCTCGTTCTTCTAAGATATTTGAGTATATGCTTCACTCCCACTAAATTAAGTGATATTTGATTCATTTGATATTTGCTTACCATGCCCACCGCAAAATAGATATTTAGCCTAGTATTTAGCATAGCATAAAGACTTCCTATAAATTTGGTATAAGGAACCGTCTTAATATGCTCTTCATTTTATATGTCTTAGGACTATAGTCCTTTATAAAGGAACTTCAAACTTAAAAGGAAAGAATACTTTCTTGAAGTATTACATGCAATACTTGGCTAGAATATAATCTATTTAAGCCGTTTGAGATAGACTCTACATCCTAATTTTTGAATTTTAACAAAGTTTAATTCTTAGGATGTGACAGTCTTTCTCAAGTACTTTATATCAAACTCGGCTTAGACAACAAAACTCTATTGATGACAATAACTCTACATCATTCTAAATGATTAGAATGTCATCAACATATATTAAGAGATTTATTATTCTATATAGCTTTTACACACATTAGGCATTTTAATATTTGATCAAAATCAAACAATTTGATTTCTTGATCAAAAATGATATTTTACGATTCAGATGCTTGCTTTAGTCCATAAATGTAATTTAAGCAACTTGCATACTAAACACTACTGGTTCTTTGCTTTGTACAAGACTAGTTATATCATATAAATGTCTTCCTCAAGATTGCTACTAAAAGAAGCTTTCTTGATATCCATTGCCATATTTCATCTAAATGAAATATAATGGTAAGAGAATCTAGATAGAGTCAAACTTGACTATTGATGAAAAAATCTTTTCATAATCGAACTATTTCTTTCTGAATAAATCTTTTCGCGACTAGTCTTGACTTTGAAGGTTTGTACCTTTAAATCTATCAATCTCATTTTTCTTATAGACCTATTTGAGAATAATGGGCTTAATGCCACTAGGCGTCTCTACAAGTTCTAGATTTTAAATAGAATCTAATTCTATTCACATAACGTTGATCCAGTAATCCATATTCATATCATCTATTGCATTTACGTAGGATCGATGATCAAATTCATATCCTTGTGGAATGACTTTAAAAGTTTATCCCAAAAGTATGAATTTATTTAGTAATTGATAATCCTCCCACTACGATATTGTACCGGTGTACTAGCTATATATATAGAATAATGCCTTGTGGTGTATCTAATACAACCATCTCATTTCTTAATGTATTTTATAGTTTCTTACAACAAATTCTGACATTTTTCTTCTAGAACAATTCTACGTTTTGCTTTAAGATTATTCACATAGTCATAATCAAGAAACTTTGTATTTGTAATTTACAAACACCTTTTCTTCTTTATGACTACCAAAATAATTTTTTGCAATTCCTTTTGGATACCCATCATAAACACACATTTTTCTACCTTTTGATTTCAACTTGTCAGACTTCCTTTCTAGCACAAGTGCTGGACATTTCCAAAAGTAGAAGTATCATATACTAGGTTTTCACCCAATCCACAATTTGACAAATGTCCTAAGAACAAACTTTTGAAATCAATTTTAGAAAATGTATTGTAATAATTAGAGTATATCTCCAAAGGAAACAAGCAAATGGAAATACTTATTATGTACTTTACTATTTCTAAAAGAGTCTTATTCTTCTTTCATGTATGCATTGACTTAAAGAAGTCATTGAGACTACATTTCTTTACAATAAAGGAGCCCTAGATCATATTATCCTCTAAATAGAATTCATAGATTGTGAATATAACAAAATAATGGTTCTAAAAGCCCATCTTTCACCAATCTTGAATATCATTTAGATTAATAAGATCTAGACATAAGTATCAAAACATACAATACCAAAGGATGAAAACTTTCTCTTTAAAAAGTAAAACATGTAAATTTCCATCTAGAAAACAATCATGGACAATGCTTAGCTTTACCAAAACAGAAATGCTTTCCTTTTGGTCATACTTTTGAGTCTAATTTCCTTTTGGCAACTACTAGGGCAACTAGCTTGTCCAACTGTTTGGAATTATAATTCCTCTTCTTACGACCCTTACCTTTCGGTTTATGCTAAGAATTTGAATTAAATCATATTGGTCATAGCTTTAGCTTTTAGGATGTCTTCCATTGTATAGAACTCATCAATTCAGATAATATAAAAAGAATTTATTTTCAAAACAATTTGAATTGATCAAATGATTCTAACAAGAACTTATGGATCATGTCCATATGAGATTAACATTTAATCTCTACATCCAAGAATTTCAATTCATTTTTAAAAATAAAATATTTTCATTAAATGGTATAGAATTGGAACTCCTTAAACCTTTCTTAGCACTCAATATGATTCATACCAAACATCTCATTTAGACTTAATATAAAGTCTAAGTCTAGTACTAACTCTCGCATCTCATGCTGTAGCACAATTGAGATAAAAGCCAAAGAAACATCTTAGCATTTCAATGGAGACTATGATCATATCATAAGCTACCTTCTATCAATGCATCATGCATAGGAAATTATGACAATGCTGAATCGAAACATATTTATGTACTTCAGCTCCTTTAAGCACCATGTCCAAAATTATTTCTTAGTTAATGTGATTCATTTAAAATAGTAGCTAGAGAACAAAAATTTATGACAACTTTATTTTGAGACTATGAACATAATTATAGAGACATTATATTTTGCATCCATAACCATATAATATGGAACCCGAAAACCATACTATACTAGGTGCAACGACAACCCAATCCATGTCTATAATTCCTTGGTAGCAAGTATATTATAAACACCATAATTGATTGAGAACTATTCTCATTATTAGTGCTATCATGATAACTCTTATCAAACACTAATAATATGCCGTATTACCTTTAGCCTCTAAGTAATAATGACATAGCTCCTTTGGGAGGTTAACATTACACTTTGTCTAGTGTACACCATTATCTAGAATCATATGTAGCCACATTTCATCTCCCTTTATAGTGTTTAAACTTGTAGTACCATGAAACAAAACACCCTCCTTTGGGATCGCGAGGCATATACGCCAAGACGAGGTTCTTGTTCACACTACTTTAAACGGGTAAGTTCAATCTTGTAGTATTATGAAGTAAACACCCTCCTTTGGGATCGCAAGACATATACGCTAAGACGAGGTGCTTACCCACGCTACTATGAACCGATAATGGAGGCCGTGAGATGCAACCCTTGTATCTCTCTCCCACTAGAAATTTAAAAACAAGTGGATTGTCATGAAATGATTGTGATCTAATCACAATTTTAACCCTACACATCAAATGTGTTTAATTGTTTAAATTCAATGTGATGTTACTAAGTCACGTCACAATAGCGTAATGAACATTTGCTCAATCACAAAGATGTTTAACCTTGTGATCCGTGAAGCAAATACCTTCTGCATGGAATGCAAGACTCGAAGTCAAGACAAGGTATCTATTCACATTACAATAAACTTAACAAAAGGGTTATTTCAGCACTCCCACTCATTATTTGGGTTTTTCTTTAAATAATTGTGATCCTATCACAACTAATAACCTTGCACTTGATAAAGACTCTAATCTCATTAGAATCACTAACTAAAATGGAAGTCCTAAACTATTTAGGATTCCTTAAACACTAATGAATAAAAAACTTAGCTATATAGAACTCTATCATTAATTTACTAGATAAAGTATTCTAATCTCATTAGAAACTGATGGGATAGTAAAAAATTACAACTCATAGTCGTCCATATGGATCGTCCATGATCTTGAGCCAATTATTTTGTTGATCGTCTGAGCAATGGGATCGTCCATGAGAAAAGCACATGGACGACTTACACAACGACAGCATTAGCATCGTCCATGTACATAGCACATGGACGACTCACACAAGTCTGAACAGCAGGGTCGTCCATGGGCAAAGCACATGGACGACCCACATTACACCGTCAGAAAACCAAGTCTTCCATGGACGAAGTCCATGGACGACCACATGACACTCAGAAACTCTCAAGTATAAATTTACTGGAGAATATGGAAGATTCGAATCCCAAAACCTTGAAACAGTTACTCAACCCGAATTCATCGCCATGGATTCCTCTTTAAGTACATAACTTCCATCAACGGTTGTAACTCCTATAGCCGTTGGGGAAGTTATGTCTGGACTCAAGAGAATTTCCTCAAATCTTGGGGAAGTTACCAAGCCAATAACCGCTCTAAGGTCCTCTATATAAAGGACCAGTCTGAATCAAAAAGAGGCAAGTGTATTTCGGAGACTTTCCTTCTAAAAGTTGAAATTCTTTTCTAGGAAGAAACTAACTTAGTCATCGGAGGGTGTTTGGCCGGTACACACCGGTCCCCTTTGATTGTGTGTTCATCTTTGTAGGTCTTCGCAACCACCAGCAGCCCACTGAAGCCGGAGCATTCAGCCTACTGATTCCGTGCAGCATCAGAAACTATATAAATTTAATTAAAATTTTAATCTCATTAAAAAACCTCTAGTTAAAAAAAATAAATAAAATTAAGGACTTTCAATTATACAACAATTCTAATCTCATTAGAATGTTTCTTAAAAGACAAGTCCCAAATTATTTAAGACTTAGAATTCTATTTAACGAATATCTTTGATCTCATTAGGTCTTTTAGTAAAAAACATGTGTAATCTAATCACACATAGCCTTGCTCTTTCTTTATGTGAAAACACTTAAAAAAATTCAGAATACACAGAATTCGATCGATCGAATGTATTTCTCGATCAGTCGAAAAAATTAAAAATTCGTACCAAACAATTTACCTGGCTCAATTGGTACTCGATCGCTTCTAGATTGATTGAAAAAGAGCATTCGATTGATCGACTAGCAATCAAAAGTCAATCGATTGATCGAAGGTAATTTTCGATCGATCAAAACATGTGAAACTTGAATTTTCTAGAATTTTTCTGAAGCAGTTTTCAACGGTTTTCATGAACAAACTACCATCATATCATATCATATCATATACTATATATAATAGCAGAAGCCTTTTCCTGCAATTAAGAAGGTGTTGACAAATAGGATAATATATAAAATTCAGACACGTTTAAGTTAAAAAGCGATAAATTACATTGTTTAGTAACGCTATAGCACTGTATAAAAGCGATAAATTATAATGTTTGACTACGTTAAAACACTGTTTGGGAGCCCTTAGTATAAAAGGAAACTAACTGCTTAAAAAGGAAAGAAAAAGAAAGAAAGATTGCTTCGGAGAAAGGAGAGAGAGATTGAGAGAAAAGAGAGACAGAGAAATAGAGAGGCAGAGATAGAGAGAAGGGAGCCTCTGCCATCATCATAAGGGCGCCACCCAGATCTTCTGCCATCACTATAAGCCTCCACTCACTACCCGACTATCAGAATCGCTAGGTAAAGTTTTGTTTTAAATTTAAAAATTTAGGGTTTTTGGTTTTTATTTGGAGAATCAATTGGGTGTTAATTATGATTTAGATTGGTATTTTGGGTCAGATTTGGTTTTGATTAATAGATTGGTATTTTGGAGAAAGAAGCAGAGAAAGAGAGAGGCGACGAAACAGAGAAAGGCGACGAGTACACGGAGAAAGAAGCAGAGAAAGAGAGAGGCGACGAAATCAACCAAACTTAACGGGAAGGAGTTGATTAGCGTCTCAATTATGTACGTTAATGATCAGTTATCAGACCAGTTGGCAAACCAGATCACAACGCGCAAGACAAGTGTAGATGCACGTGAGGAGACTAGGGTAGAGGTGGTGGCACGTGACAGTAATAAGTGTGGAACGTGGAAAAAAATTGCAAGACAATCAGCCGCAAACACGCATCCTAACTTACGGAGTGAAAGAAAACCTGGGAGCAAGAAACGTGTACACAATGATCAGATCTTTGAGGAACCAGAATCGGAGGAGATGGGAGAGAAGAAACGGCTTCGGAGGTTGGCCGGAAACACAACTTCTATGACAATGGTAGTGGCTGCGGATCAGCCCCGCCGATCACAATGAAAATTATTAGTTGGAACTACTGGGGGTTTGGGAACCTCTATGCAGTCACAGCCCTCACTCACATTGTGAGAGTTCAAGCGCCCAAGGTTTTGTTTTTTATGGAGACGAAACGATCAGTGACAGAGATGAAGAAAATAACAGAAGACCTACCTTACCAAGGGGTGTTTGTAGTACCTAGTGTGGGAAGAAGAGGCAGATTATCAATGATTTGGAAGGAGGAAGTAGACCTACACATTTAGACATACACACAAAATCACATCGATGCAATCATATACAGCAACACGGGTACAACATGGAGAATCACAAGTTTTTATGGCCAACCAGATGCAAGCCTTTGCCATGAAACTTAGAGTCTACTAAGGCATCTCCATTCCCGATACACGATGCCGTGGTTATGTATTGGAGATTTTAATGAGATCCTATCATTGGAGGAGAAGCAGGGCCGACTCCCAAAATCAGCTACTCAAATGGAGGCTTTTCGAAGTGTCCTCCTTCATTGTAGCCTGATTGATCTTGGGTATGCGAGGAACAAGTACACATGGAATAATGTATGACACTATAGAGACTTTGTTCAACAAAGATTAGACCGAGCATGTGCCACTTTGGAATGGAGAGAGCTTTTTCCCCATAGCCGAGTAACCCACCTACAAGCTTCATATTCAGATCTTACCCCAATTATGCTCACCACTCACACCATAAACACCTATGTCTACAGGAAAAAAATCCCACACCGATTTGAGGAAAAATGGGCCTCACACCCAGATTGTGAACCAGTCATCCAAGAAGTTTGGAATCAGGTGGATCCTAGGGGGAGTCCAATGTTTAAGTTGTTTGAAAAAATTAAATAGTGTCGTATGGCTTGGGTAGGATGGTCCCAATCTGCATTTGGAGACACTAAGGTAAAGCTGGAGGTGAAACAAAAGGAATTAGAGGACTTGACAAAACAAAGTAGGGGTGATAAGATGGAGAGCATTAATATGGTAAAGGGTGAAATAAACAGGTTGTTGTATCATGAGGAATTAGCATGGATACAACGGTCAAGGGCAATATGGCTACAAGCGGGAGACAAGAATACAAAGTTCTTCCACCAGAGAGCAAGCCAAAGGAGACGAAGAAATCAGATCAGTGGGGTCTTTAATAGTGAAGACAATTGGTGTACTGATGAAAATGAAATTGCAAATGTGGCAGAAAACTACTTCAAGAATCTATTCACTATGGTACACCCCGATCATACAATCATGGAAGATGTCCTTGATTCAGTTGATAGGCGAGTGACGGATAACATGAATGGTATACTCCTACGACCGTACACTGCTGGTGAGGTCAATAGAGCCCTCTTTCAGATGCACTCATCAAAGTCTCCAGGGCCGGATGATATGTCTCCTTTTTTCTTTCAAAAATACTGGCATATTGTGGGTAGGGATGTCATAGAAGCTATCTTATCAGTTTTGAATTCAGACCACTTTTTACATAAAATGAACCATACCCATATTGTATTGATCCCTAAGAAAAATGACCTAAAGTACCTGTCGGAATTTCGCCCAATTAGTTTGGGTAATGTAATATCCCGTATTTATACCAAAGTCCTGGCTAACCGGTTAAAGATTATATTGCCCAATGTTATATCTAATGCCTAGAGTGCTTTTGTGCCAGATAGATTGATTACAAATAATACTACTGTAACTTTTGAAGTATTGCACAGGATGTGTAATAGAAGAAGGGGAAAAAGAGGACAAATGGCAGTAAAATTGGACATCAGGAAGGCCTATGACAGAGTGGAATGGTGCTTCCTTGAAAGAATCATGGCAAAAATGGGGTTGGATGAGAGATGGGTACACTTGGCAATGGAAACAGTCACTACAACCTCCTACTCTTTTTTCATCAATGGGGAACCAAGAGGTCACATCAAACCATCTAGAGGAATTAAACAAGGTGATCCTTTGTCACCTTATTTATTTCTCATGTGTGCTGAAGGGTTGTCAGCCATGCTAAGAAGGGCAGAGGAGAGAAGACAGCTACATGGTATACTATCTTGCAAAAATGGAGTTCAGATTTCTCACTTACTGTTTGCAAAAGCCTGCTATTCTGCCAAGCAACTGTGGAGGAATGCCAACAGTTACAAACCATTTTGGAGCAATATGAGGAAGTATCCGACCAATCCATAAATCGGAGCAAAACAGCTTTGTTTTTCAGCAAAAATACAAGGGCAGAGGCGAGGGATACTATTCAAGGCATGCTAGGGGCTCAAGTCATGACTGATTGTGAAAAATATCTTGAACTACCCATGGTGACTGGCAAGTCCAAGGTGAATTCTTTCAAGGAGTTAGAAGAAAAAATTACAAAGCGTGTCATGGGATGAAAGGAGAAGTTTATCTCTAAAGCGGGAAGGAAAATATTGATAAAAACAGTGGCACAAGCAATCCCTACCTACACTATGGGCATTTTTAAGATTCCTAATTCCTTGTGCAATGACATCAATGCCTCTCTAGCAAAATATTGGTGGGGGCAAACAAAAGATGAGAAAAAAATTCATTAGATTAATTGGAAGAAACTATGTAGTCCAAAAACCAAAGGAGGGATGAGTTTTCGTGACTTCCATGCGTTCAATTTAGCCATGCTAGCTAAATAAGCGTGGAGATTGGTACACCACACTCAATCGCTCACAAAGTATACAAAGCAAGATACTCTCACAAAGTATACAAAGCAAGATACTTCCCCAATTGTTCTTTCCTAGAAGCTGATATTGGAAGTAATCCCTCATATGTGTGGCAAAGTTTACTCATGGCTAGAGAAATCCTAGTGCAGGGGACGAAGTGGCGTGTTGGTGATGGGAGACAAATTGAGGTGGCTTCTCACAAATGGCTACCCCATGCACCTGTTTTCATAAGCCCTCCACCATCTCCTCTATATGCGAGGGACCTTATTGATGAAGATACAAGACGATGGGATCGTGGGAAATTACAGACACTGTTTGCTCCATCAACCCAGCAAGAAATTAATCCTGTCTGTACCATTGGACAATTTGACCTCCAAGGACGAGCTGATATGGAAGGGAAATGCCTCTCAAAAGTTTACTGTCAAGTCAGCCTACGGGGTAGCACTTGGGCTTCTAAACAAATCTCCAGCTGAGCACTCACAGGCCCGAAGAGATGGGAGTTTGTGGAAGAAGATATGGAAATTAAACGTTCCTCCAAAAGTGAACTCTAATGTGGAGGGTCTGTTCAAACATACTGCCCACAAGAGATAATCTGCAGCGACGCAAGGTGAAAATTGACCCAAGGTGTGAAATATGCCTCCAACAACCCGAGACTACATGCCATGTATTATGGGAATGCCCCTTTGCAAGAGATGTCTGGTCAAGGGCGGGTAGGAGGACTCAGAAAAGCCCAACTGATGTGTCCGACTTCTTCAGCTTGTTTCGGAGTAGTGGTGTGGGCGATATGGGGAGCACGAAATAAGTTTTATTTCGAAAAAAGGTCAGCTACAACCTAAGGGCATCGTTGAGGGAGCTACCAGCATGTTGACAGAGTTTCAGAGCCTCACAGCTACACGGACAACCCCCTAAAGTAGGTCCACCGTCTGCGGTTTTTGGCTTATACGAGTCTGCATAATTAGAGTGCTGCACAAGGCCCACAATGTAAACTCGGTCAGGTGTAATCTTTATGTGTAACTTGGTTGTACTGTAACACCTTATATATTGTTCAATATACATTTGGCAGTCAAACAGATTCATTTCGAATTGAATAAATTTTTTATTTAAGTTGTTTTCAATAACTGAAATTTAGTTTGCTTTTGGACAAATTCTATCAATTCATCAACAATAAAATAGTGCAGAAAACCGGGGTACAATGCACAATTAACCACCACAGGAAGATATTTTTAGTAGTTGGGAGCTGTTGGAGTGGGTGCCGTTATATGAAATTCAGTGTTTCTTCCAATGACTGCTATGCAAAAAAAAAAAAAAAAAAAATAGAAAATTTTTTTTTTGAAAATCCTCTAGAAGTTGAACTGGTAGCTGTTTTGCATTGCCAGAATTTTGCTCATGAAGAACAGAAAAAGGCTTATATTTTAGAAGGTTATTCAGGTATTGTTGCTTTGGTATATGAATGAAAATAATTAATTATTTACTGAGTTTTGATTTTTTTTTTTTAAGATATTTTGGAGTATTTAATAAAAACCCAATTTTTGGACATGTAAATTCAAGTGCTATTTGAGAAGAATAGAAAGTAGTTTGTACCAACTGAGAAATTTTTTTTAATGTTGTTTGTGCAGAAATGGAAGTGTTTTTCTTTCAAAGTTCTTTTTGATAAGTCATTAAAGTAGAATTAATAGTCTATCTAAAGCGAAGGAAATGTCTATACTTGGTGAAAGAAAGAAATTTTATCTCTATTCTCTGATAGACTGATGTAAAAAGATAAGAAAACTGAAAATATCCAAACTGCTTGATGTGTTTAAATTTTTTAAAGATGAGATTTTAGATGCAATTCCTCTAGCATGTATGTGCTTCAACTTTGGACATCGGTTTAGTATAATTTTCTAAAGAACCACTTGAATTACAACTTATCAAAAAATAAAACCATTTGAATTACAAGAACTATGTGCTTTTAATTATTAAAAAATAAAAAATAAAAATCTCTTGACACTATAATGCTTATGACCATTACACACTTGAAACTTCCATAGTGGAAATTTGGTGGCTAGGATTGTAAGATGCATTCTTAGAATTCAGATTACAAAAGATTGAGCAAATTGTGGCAGAGAAAAAATGTGAATTTATTTTTCTTTTCCAATTTTGTTTTAGGTTCTTTGTTCTTTTATGGATTTCAACTTTTCACAGATTTAATTTAGATGTTGTTTATATATTAAAAATTGCAATTGTTAACCATGTTTGATGCTTTATTTATTTATTTATATCTATTTAAGACTAGAACATCAATCTTTGGCATCTACATCCCAATGTGGATTTCCATAGCAGGTGTACGTCATTCTGTTGCTTAGTGCTAAGGATATAAAAGATCTTATAATACTTATAAGTACATCAAAGTTCTTTTTTATATCAGTTATGCTTTCTCTTATCAATCACTTACTTTCTACCAATAGAAATTAAAATATTGTTTCTTTGTATTTATACATTGGAATTTTACCTTATATTATTATTGAATATGTTCTTACATGGAGCTCAAAAGGTTGTATTAGTTTCTATTGTTTCAAAGGTTACATTTAAATAGGTCTTTGCCTCCAGTTGGACAACAATCACCCATTTAGCACACCAAAGAATCCATTTGAGGGGGTTCTACATATGTGCTATAGTTTTAGTAGGTGGCTGATGATGACTCAATTCATCCAAGTGAAACAGAGCTGGCATTTATAGTACATCAGGCCTAGCTAGATGTTTTTTTGGTTAATAAGTACTTAGACTTTATTTTTTGCTATGGGGAATTTTGGACTTTTGACATTGTTATTGAACATGACTCTACATCGCACAATTGTAATTTTTGTTTTTTGAATTGATTGGCATTATTAAAACAAAGCCTTTAATAAACATATTAATTATTGTATTTTACTGTATTGTTATGTCAATTTGATGGTATTTTAAATGTGTAAAATGTTCCCCGCGCATTGCGCGGGTTAAATGCTAGTACTATATACAATAGCAGAAGCCTTTTCCTGCAATTAAGGAGTTGTTGCCATGTAGGAAAAATGGCCATCTAAAATTCAGCCACGTATACACTTTTAAAGGCCAAAAGCGCGATCGTTACACCGTTTGAGGGCCTCAAATTTAATCCATACGTTTACTGTGTTTTCCACACGGTCTAAAATAGAACACGGTTAAATTGAAAGACAGAGAGTGCCTGAGAAGCAGAGCGAATATGAGAAATGAGAGACATGGTTTAAAATATCAGGCGGTGGCTTCATTCACTCAAACGCACACCTGCAGAAAGCCATCAACACCGTTACCATCAGATTGAGAGATATGGAGATAGAGAGAGATAGTCCATAAGTCGCACAAGAGTAGAGATTAAGGAAGAGAAAACTAAGTGCCATTAACACGTTACCATCAGATCGTCGAAACTACCATCGGTAAAGGTTTTTTTCTTTCTTAGATTTGGGTACTTCTGTTTCTAATCTTAACCAAATTGTTGGGATTAAATAAGTATAGGATTGAATGTTGCATTGATATTTATTTTAGGTTTTTTTGCCATATACCCATAATCAGTAAAGTTTTTGTTTTTTTCCTTTTCTTTTTCAAATTTGGGGATTGAGTATGATTTAGGTTTGAATTTTTTGGTTGGATTGCTTTAGATTTAGTTATTTGAGTTAAAAACTTAAAATGCAATCAAAACTCAAAAGGCTTGAGATATAGAGATATGAGAGACAGAGTTCATAGGGCGCCAAGAGATAAATATGTAAGGTTGGCCATAACCATCAGCTTTTCCTCTACCATCCGTTCCCTCGCCAGACTTAGACCACCGGAACCACAATCGCAAAGAGAAACAGTTCATAAGGGGCACATCGAAATGAGAGAGACTCAAAGTTCTAAGGAAAAAAAAATCAGTTCTAATTCTTATTTTTCATATTTGTATATTCCTTTTTTTTGTTAATGCTATTGTTCTCTTCTTTCTTTCCTTTTATTCTCTGAATTCTATTTGGTTTTTCTTTTCTTTCTTCTTACTTTTTTTTTTTTTTTTTTTTGTCTGCAACCATTCTATGGCAGTTTCTGTTGAAAGGAAGAATCGCAGTTGTTGTTAAAAACTGTTTCAGTATCAAACAAGAAAAATTTGGGGCTTTTAGAATAATGACTGAGAGATTTGAGATTTTAAAGTAGAGAAAGAAAAATCAGAGTCGTCACACAGTCAGATTGCCGAAATAGTTACCTGTAAAGTTCTGTTTTTAATTTTTAAAATCTTTGAAATACTTTGGTTTGATGGGAGCACATTGCATTAGAAGAAATTTTTGAAGAACGAATTGGATTTTTTACAGAAAATTCTGAAGCCCAACTAAAGATTTTTGGCAAAAACAAGTTTGAAGAGAAGCCAAGAAGCACCACAATTATGAAAATTTCTAATTTGCATTTTTTTTATAGAATAATTTTCATAAGTTCATGATTTGTTTTTGAAGCAATTTGAAGATTTAATTGCGCTAACTAGCTTGGCTCTCGATTAAAATTTATCTTTATACTATTATAAGCAACAACATGTGCTAATTAAAAAGTAAGAGTTGGGTGTTTTGTCATTTGATGAATTGCCTTGAATGTGTTTGATTATGGTTGTCAATCGGCCTTAAATGCATTAAAAATTATTTAAAACACCGTCTTATATTTTTATAGATTACAGAAATTACTAAAAAAGATTCACCCTAAAGTGTTCAAAATAGAAATCTTAAAGATATCTTTTGGATCAAATAAGCTTTCTTTTAAAATTTTATTTTAGTTTTTTTTTTTTTTTTTTTGGGTTATGTTATACATCTTTAATTATTGGTTTTTTGTTTCTGTAATGAACTCTGTGTCGAGGCTTCTATACAAAGTGTTGTATTCTCTTAATTAATTTGGAATGTGTTGCGGTTTTCTTAATTAATTTGGATTGTGTTGCGGTTTTCTTAAATTTGTATATTTCTCACAAAAGCCACTGTTTTCAGTGATATCGAGTTTCCATGAAGAAGAAGGAGATAGAAGTGGTGAAAGTAGAGTTAGTGTTGCCAACCCATCTTTGTTTCAAGCAAATCCAAAGGCAGGCACTAGAAACATCTGAAGCAAATCTTTCAAGACGAGAATTAGAAGAATTTCCCTCCTTAAGAACCACCTGTAAGTTCTTGGAATGAAAGAAAATGTGGGGAATCTTTTCTTTCATTGGCTTTCCTTCATTTTCGGAAAAAGCATAATTAATTATTAGAAGGAATGATGAGAATGCACTATGCTAAACTTTTTATTACTCATGGTAGAAATTTGTACTTGCTAAACGAACTGACTATGGCTTTATATATTATATTAAATAGCTCAGGATTTATATTTAAATGATTTTATTTTATTGTGGAAGTTGTCTACTGATTCAAGTACTCAAATTCTCTATTTTACCAATGTAAATTAGAGAAAACAGAATTGATGGAAACAGTCCTCTTCTTTTACTTCAAGTTAGCAGTTAGGACTTCTAACGCTACA
This sequence comes from Notholithocarpus densiflorus, assembly GCA_030021035.2. Classification (NCBI taxonomy): domain Eukaryota; kingdom Viridiplantae; phylum Streptophyta; class Magnoliopsida; order Fagales; family Fagaceae; genus Notholithocarpus; species Notholithocarpus densiflorus. The sequence goes on along the minus strand of JARYZH020000016.1, from coordinate 586,944 downwards.
ATGTTGTTTTGATTTTTTTTTTTAATATGTTTTAAGTATGTAATGAACAATTGATGTTTTATCATCATGGGTTTTATTTGGATGCCACAATATTGATTGTAAATTTGTGACTATCAAGACTTGATTTTACACAAATTTGAGTTTTTCCTGTTGGGTGATTTCACAAATGTTAGAATTGATTTATGATGTTCATTGCATGTGCATTATATTGTGATCGCTTTCATATATTGTTTTAAGTCATTGTACAATCCAGGATTTGTTAGCACTTAGCACAATTAGGCAATATAAGGATTTCCTGTATATTTCATTTTTAAATCATCATTTGTGAAATTATGTTTAGTTTATGAGAATATTGTGGGCTAAAGTTTTCTAATACTTTCTGTAATACCCGAAAGAGAATGGGAGGAATGGGGCTAAAAGTTATGATAAATTGGGTTTAATCTACAAAAACATTAAGAGATATTTCTTTTATTTTAACTTTTTATATGCTCCTTCATACCCTCACAAAAATTATGATACATACCTCAAAGACTATAACTAATATTTTCATATAAGTTTAGTTCAGTGCGATTCATTGTGGTTCCTAGGAATAGAAAATTTGGTGTTTGAAATTGTCATGTAAGTTTTAGTAAATGTTTTAAAAATAAAATTACATTTGCAAATTGTTAGTGAGATTAGTAAAGGGCAGATTCTTGAAAGCCAAAACCGTAGAGCATCCCACTGCAGAGTGTACTACGCAAGCCATAATCCAGGTATAAATTTAATAAATGTGTGTGTGTGTGTGTGTGTGTTTTTTTTTTTTTTCCCAATTGTCCTCTTTCTAATATCTCTTTAGACAGTTAATCTGCAAGCCAATCTCTTCCTTCAATCTTTGCAGTTTTATGATTGTCAAAGCCAAATAACTCAAGAAATCAAGGTTCAAAAACCATCAAATTGCTTAAAAGAAGAAAGAAAAGAGTATTAGATTAGCCAAGTGATGTTGGCCTTTTGGAGGACCATTTTTGTATATCTCAGCTTTGTGTGATATATAGAATCCCACAAAAAAAAAAAAAATAAATAAATAAATAAATTGGAAAGGCTTTTTTGTTTGGTATATGAGCATTATTTGCGGATCACTGGATTTGTTGGATACTGGTAATGATTGATTAGAAATGCTACCTATTGGGATACGTAAAGCCTTGGAATTTGCCAAGCATTTGTCAATATGAGACCTAGAGGTAGAGTATGAAGATAGCTCCGTCATTCAAGAACTTAATATGCTTTAACTCTTTGTCATGCTTTTAGGTGCATTGCATTCTTTTGAGGCAATACAGCATACTCAAATCTTGGTATGATACTCTTGAATGTATTTCAGATTCAATTAACAGTTACTGATGTACAAGTTTTATAAGTTCTCAATAAATACCATTATTGTTTTGTTAAAAAAAAAAAAAGTTTTACAAAGGCCTTTTAAATATATATATATATATATATTAATTATCAACTATCAACATATATTCATTTCTCCTATTACAGAACCGTGACAAAATAGACTTGCAATTGAATATATTTTATTGATGGTCTATATATAATCTAAATTACAGGCCTATCATTTTGCCATTATGTAATTATTCTATTCATTTTTTGTATTAGGTTTCATCAAACTCCTGACAAATTCGATGCTATAACTGCTTCTTACAGTGATATTTTGGATTAGCTTAATATCCTCCTCAATGTATTGACTCGACTTTGAAGATTTAGTCCCAAATGTTTAGACAATGATGGCATACCAATTCAGTTGGATATATTTGCCCTATTTTCTATATGATTTCCACTATAATAAATTGTTATTATTAGTATGTGATATTGGATGGTTTTGAAGATATTGCATATTTGCATGCAAAATTCAGGTATTCTAGAGAATTCCCCTTATGCGAACTCATTTGATTGCAATGAAAGTAATAACAGTGGTGGTTGCTCATATCATATGTTAGTCCAAGTGGTCTCTTGGAGAATGGAAGTACATACATGAAGTGATTTGAAGGGACTAATGTTTTAAAATTTTAGGGGATATTAGAGATGTTTAAATATAAAAAATTATTTAGGTTTGAATGTATGTAGTGAAAGTATGAGAACTAAGGTTATGTTGGATGCAAAGATCATTAATATGTAAAATGATCTCGTGCATTGCTCGGGAACCGAAGCCTCAGAAGCTCCCACAATTTTCCACGTCAACACAATATTAAAAAAAAAAAAAAAAACGTAATAAAACTTTTCTAAACCCGATGCTCTGCCTTCTCTTCCCTGCCTTCCTCTACTAGCTCCTCCTCGATCAGACCCACGACAAACCAACAGCAAAGCATTGAATCGCATAACGACCTACAGTTTCCTCAATCAAAACCCACCATACCCCCCATACCCACCATACCCACAAACCAACAACCATCTTCTTCCTCAGAACAGAGGTCGATCTCCTTCCTCGGACCACCATTTGCCACAAACCACCCACATCCAACTTCTACAACCTAGAAATGGCACCCCATTTGCCATGGGTCTCATCCAGCCCATGGCCTCAGATTCCTCAATCAAAACCCACCAATGGAGCTTACAGTCCCATACAAACCAAACCCACTTTTATTTTCTTCAGCTCCACTCACACACAACTCTCAAACTCTCATTCTTCTCAAGCTTCCTAAGAACCCACTATCCAAAAATTCCCACCACAGACCCAATTTTCGTGTTCTAGCTTCTGCAAACCTAAATGGATCTGATGGGTTTTCTTGGCTGAGTCTAACTCGGTCGATTTGGCGTGGCTTGGAGCGGTTATGGTCGAAACTCAGCGAGTCAGGGAAGAAGGAAACTAGGTTTGCTTGGAAGATGCCAATGTGAAGGTGGGTGAGTTTGTGGGGCGAGCTAAGGAAGGGGTCAGCAAAGGTCGGGGTGAGTTGGAATGGTTTAGGACTGAGTTAGTGCCTGAATTTGTGATTTGGAATTGGTGGGAGCATTGGAAGGTAATTCTACACTTTGAGACCCTTTTGTTTGGTAGGTAAGAAATTGCAGGAAAAGGATATAAAATGGACAAGTTTAAGTATTTTCTTCTAAACTATTGGGGCATTGTATATTAGCTGGTTGTTAGTGTACACACTAATACAGATAAGGATAGCATATATGAACTTGGTGGAAATGGAAAATTTTGAGCATTGCATGTAATCTATAAATATATATATATATTTATATATATATATATATAAAACCGAACCCTCTGATTCTCTCACAATTTTTCACGTCAACTCGATATTTAAATAAAATTATTCACTCAAATTCAAACGTTGATAATTTATCTCCAAATTTGTGAGGTTAATCATGAACACTATAAAAGCAAAGCAAACCCCAATATATTTTTTTTAAGCCGAGTAGAGGTATGAGCTCTTTTTATGTTATTTTCTTCTCCTCTATTTTGTTAAAAAAAAAAATTATGGTTTTTCATGTATTTTTTAAAAAGTAATTTTCGTACATGAACCACAAACTCTCTTTATGCGTTTTTTACAAGATAAAAAAGCTTGCAATAATTGAAATTATTATTTCGAATGTAACCCATCTTTCTCTTATATTTCTCTATTGTTTAGTCATATATATTTTGTTTTGTTTCAATAATTTCTAAGCAGTGAATCATCTGATTCTTTAATAATTTTTGGTCTTTCAGAAGTTTTAATATTTGGAATTTTGAGTTATTTTTTGCAGTATCTGAAATTGTCTGACAATTTTTTTATAATTCATTGCACATTCAAGCAATAGTTTCTTCATCAAATTGTAACACAAATTGAAGTCATACAAGAGCAAATCATGCAACAGTGTAGTTTCTTAAATTTTTTATAAAATTATTTTAGTCTACCTCACAAATAGGTAGGTTCCTGTGCATAGCACGGGTTTGCGACTAGTGAACATAATAGACAGAGATTGATATCAAAACTGAATTCCATTGATGCTATAGCCTTAAAGTTCAATTTAACATACTTAATATCAAACTTAAACAACATCATAACATCAATATCAGTTTTTTATCAAACAATAATTTCAATGATCATGCAAAAAATTAATTGCTAAATCTTCTAACATCATGAAATTACCATCTTTAATTCCAAAACTCAGAAAACATGTTATACAGATTTGAAATTGAAGACCGCTCTAATACCATTTGTTGGAAAAATACATGTTTGTATCGGATACAAAACATACGCAGTGGAAAAATAACGGATCTACTTCATTCGCAATTGATAACATGTACTAGGTAAGTTTCAGAATTTAAGAACAAGAAAGCGTACCTTGTTGTGATGAAATTCAAAAACAAAAGATTAGAAGTACTTGCGAACACTTTTAATCTTCACTTTAATTCCACTCAATGCCCAAAAAGTGTGGTCTCTCAATCAGTTTCCAAGGAGAGAATAAAAGAGTGTCCAACACTTTCATACAAACCATTCCATTCCATTCCTTATATGATCTTAATGAAAGCCCTTATGAAAAACTTATGAAATTCTGTATGTTTCTCTCCTTATATATAACTGATTATCTAATCGGGCTAAACTTTTGGGCCATTCTAATTGGGCTCTAGTATGTGGCTTGGAGTGAGACCAAAAGGGTGATGGATAATTACATGTTTGTATCGCATACAAAACATATGCAGCGGAAAATTAACGGATTTACTTCATTTACAATTGATAACATTTACTATGTAAATTTCAGAATATAAGAACAAGAGAGTGTATCTTGGTGTGGGGAAATTCAAAACCAAAGATTAGAAGTACTCGGGAACACTTTTAATCTTCACTCCAATTCCACTTGATACACAAGATGTGTGATTTCTCAATCAGTTATATGTGTGTGTTCAAGAGAGAAATTAGAGAGTGTCCAACACTCACATACAAACCATTTCATGTACTTACAAAATTTTGTATGTTTCTCTCATAATAACTGATTATCTAATTGAGCTAGCCTTTTGGGCCTTTCCAATTGGGTTTTAGTATGTGGCTTGGAGTGGGGCCAAAAGAGAACAAATAAGACACTAGGTCCAATGGGCCTTGGGCTTTTCTATCAACTCTTGACAAGTTCAAAATTACCATTAATTATATTTAATACCACTATATAAATATAATTGCACTCTAGGCCTTATTAATAAATTATATCATTTTTTTGTACATACAACCCATTCATAAAATATTTGTAGTAATATAAAGTCATGAATGTAGACTGCCACTTTGAAAATTACTACATCTTAATCCTTGAGTACCCAGTTTAATCCTTTTAAGTTATTCATCATATATTTATGAAATTGGTATGAAATCCAATTTCATAAATATATACTTCAGTAATTCCTTACTAAAGTGGTTAGGCCAAACTCTCCGAATAACCAAACCCATTAAACTTATCTCAAGGGAATATTTTATACCTCCGTTAAGAGACTATGAATTCCATCTTGAGAATATATGTTCCATCAACACTGAATGTGGCTACCCAACATACTGAGGTTTTGACCGTAACTTTAGATCTCACTCCTAATATATCAAAGCAACCTACACCTCATGATTAGGTCCATTATTCTCTCAGGATTAAGAGTTCATGCAAATAGAAGTCGTGAGATTTATTATTCATTTGACAGTCATTAGGAGAATAATAAATCTCACAGCAGTCTAGTTCAATATATTTTAACTCTTAAAACATATCAACATACCAACTAGAAGTCTCCACTTTCATGATCAAGACAAATCATCTTAGTTGATATGTTATAGTTTTCGCTGTTGAAATGCCCAATTTCATCACCAACTACGAACTAAAATTCTGAGTTTACAAAAAACTTGTGATTTATATCTTCTGTGACTTTTCACATAAATCACATACTATGCATCTCATGGACTATATGATAATGTCTGAATATTCATGTTACCATTATTTCAGATAATAATAAAACAAGTTTATTAATCACAATATTAAGTCATACATCATGTCATACATAATGTCATACATAATATCATACATAGTATCATACAATAGGATTTAATGGCACTAATCCTAACAATGGGAACAAATAAGACTTTAGCTCCAATGGGCCATGGGCTTTTCTGTCAACTCTTGACAAGTTCAAAGTTACCATTAATTATATTCAATACCACTATATGAATATAATTGCATTCTGGGCTTTATTAATAAATTAAATCTCAAGACTTTATTATGCATGCAACCCCTTCATTAAAATATTTGTAGTAATACAAAGTCATGAATGTTGACTACCATTTTGAAGATTACTACATCTTAATCATTGAGTACCCGGTTTAATCATGTATGTTATTCATCATATATTTATGAAATTTAATTTCATAAATATATACTTTAGTAACTCCTTACTAAAGTGGTTGGGCCCAACACTCTAAATAACCAAACCCATTAAACTTATCTCAAGAGAATATTTTATATCTCCGTTAAGAGATTATGAATTCCATTTTGAGAATATATGTTCCATCAACACTAAATGTGGCTGCCCAACATACTGAGATTTTGATCGTGACTTATAGATCTCACTCCTGATATATTAAAGCAACCTACACCTCATGATTAGGCCCATTATTCTATCAGGATTTAGAGTTGATGTAAATAGAAGTTGTGAGATTTATTATTCATTTGACAGTCGTTAGGAGAATATTAAATCTCACAGCGGTCCAGTTCAATATGTCTTAACTCTTAAAACATATCAACCAGAAGTCTCTACTTCCATTATCAAGACAAATCATCTTAGTTGATATGTTATAGTCTTCGCAGATGAAATGCCCAATTTCATCACCGACTACAAACTAAAATTCTGAGTTTACAAAGAACTTGTGATTTATATCTTCTGTGACTAAATCACATAAATCACATACTATGCATCTCATGAACTAAGATAATGTCTCATTAATTCATTTATAGATAGTCTCATATAATTAAACAATTTAATTATTTATGACATGCCAATAAATTGGATTTTAGGGCATAAACCCCAACATCTACACCTCATGATCAGGTCCATTATTCTCTCAGGATTTAAAGTTGATGTAAATAGAAGTCGTAAAATTTATTATTCATTTGACAATCGTTAGAAGAATAAAAAATCTCATAGTAGTCCAATTCAATATGTCTTAACTCTTAAAACATATCAACATATCAACTTGAAATTTCTACTTCCATGATCAAGACAAATCATCTTAGTTGATATGTTATAGTCTTCACAGATGAAATGCCCAATTTCATCACCGACTACGAACTAAAATTCTGAGTTTACAAAGAACTTGTGATTTATATCTTCTGTGACTTTTCACATAAATCATATACTATGCATCTCATGGACTAAGATAATGTCTCATTAGTTCATTAATAAATAGTCTCATATAATTAAACAATTTAATTATTTATGACATGCCAATAAATTGGATTTTATGGCATAAACCCGAACAATGATAATGTCCAAATATTCATGTTACCATTATTTTCGATAATAATAATTCAACTTTATTAATCACAACATTAACTCATACAGAATGTCATACATAATGTCATACATAGCATCATATAATAGGATTTAAGGGCACTAATCCTAACACCATGTTATATAGACAATCATCCATCCCTTGGGCTTTGTGGAAAGCTAGTTACATCTTCTCCATCTTCTCTCTCATGGCTATGGTTTCTGCCGTGAGTTTTTCAAATTGTTTGTTACTCTCATAATCAGCCTTGTCCTTTTCATCCCAATCTTCCACTTCTTCTTCATTGAGAACCTCTACTCGTGGGTTCAGCATCTTTAATTTGACTTCCTCGAGCGTAGTGAGGTGGCTTCCCATCTTTTTGAGAGCATCACTTTGTTCTTCCGTTGCCTTGAATATCTTTTGTGCAATTTCATCACTAATTGGAGCGGCCATCGTTACTTGAGAGAATTCCCCTACTTGGAACTCTTCTTCTTTATGTGTGTCCTCAATCTTGACCAAATGCCTTCCGTTCTTTTCTCAAATCCAAACTGGAGTGGGGACGTGTTTTCTTGACTTTGGTGGTGCAATGGTGCCTAAAAAGAAGTCCATTTCATAAAGTTCATGTCCCTATTAAAAGGTTCCTTTTTAGATGTTCTTAGAAAGTTTTTAAGTCTAATTTAAAGAAGGCCCAATTACAAAATCACTCCCTTTCATCTCATGAATCTTGCCTCTTGTTTCATTGGGCTTTGGTGTTGGAAAATTATATGTTTGTAATGCATACAAAACATATGCAGCGAAAAAATTAACGGATCTACTTCATTCGCAATTGATAACATGTACTATGTAAGTTTCAGAATTTAAGAACAAGAAAGCATACCTTGGTGCGGTGAAATTCAAAACCGAAGATCAGAAGTTCTTGGGAAGACTTTTAATCTTCACTCCAATTCCACTTGATGCCCAAGATGTGTGGTCTCTCAATCAGTTTTCAAGGAGAGAATAAGAGAGTGTCCAACACTCACATACAATCCATTTCATTCCTTATGAGAACTCTTTTATGAAAAGCTCTTATGGAAAAACCCCTTAATGAAATTCTGTATGTTTCTTTCCTTATACACAACTGATTATCTAATTGGGCTAGCCTTTTGGCTCATTCCAATTGGGCTCTAGTATGTGGCTTGGAGTGGGACCAAAAGGGACCAATAAGACACTAGCTCCAATAGGTCTTGGGCTTTTCTGTCAACTCTTGACAAGTCCAAAGTTACCATTAACTATATTTAATACCACTATATAAATATAGTTGCACTCTAGGCCTTATATATAAATTATATCCCAAGACTTTATTATACATGCAAGCCCTTCATTAAAATATTCGTAGTAATATAAAGTCATGAATGTAGACTGCCACTTTGAAGATTACTACATCTTAATCCTTGAGTACCCGGTTTAATCATTTACGTTATTCATCATATATTTATGAAATCCAATTTCATAAATATATACTTTAGTAACTCCTTACTAAAGTGGTTGGGCCCAACACTCTGAATAACCAAACCCATTAAACTTATCTCAAGGGAATATTTTATATCTCCGTTAAGAGACTATGAATTCCATCTTGAGAATATATGTTCCATCAACACTAAATGCGGCTGCCCAACATATTGGGGTTTTGATCGTGACTTATAGATCTCACTCCTGATATATCAAAGCAACCTACATCTCATGATCAGGTCCATTATTCTCTCAGGATTTAGAGTTGATGTAAATAGAAGTCATGAGATTTATTATTCATTTGACAGTCGTTAGGAGAATAATAAATCTCACAGCGGTCCAGTTCAATATGTCTTAACTCTTAAAACATATCAACATACCAACTAGAAGTCTCCACTTCCATGATCAAGACAAATCATCTTAGTTGATATGTTATAGTCTTCGCAGATGAAATGCCCAATTTCATCATCGACTACGAACTAAAATTCTGAGTTTACAAAGAACTTGTGATTTATATCTTCTGTGACTAAATCACATAAATCACATACTATGCATCTCATGGACTAAGATAATGTCCCATTAGTTTATTTATAGATTGTCTCATATAATTAAACAATTTAATTATTTATGACATGCCAATAAATTGGATTTTAGGGCATAAACTCCAACAATCTCCCACTTGCCCTCAAAGACAATTTACCATATATCCGACACTTATCTCCCTTTAGAGTAATTCATAGTTACTCTAAGGCAAGGTTTGGAAACAAGTTTCAGCCATATTTATTTCATAAATTATCTTTTCTATTACTACTTCTCAAGTACTCATATCTCTCTAATGAGATAATACTTACGTTTAATGTGTATCTTCACCACTTAAGATGAACACATATCTTGAAGTCCAATCTTCATGAATTACAATCAAACTACAAGTCAATATTTGTATATCCAGTAACTATCAAAACTTCACTTTTGTAGACAAGTATATAATCTCTCATTATCCTAAGATATTTGAGTATATGCTTTAATCCCACTAAATTAAGTGATCTTTGATTCAATAGATATTTGCTTACTATGCCAACTGCAAAATAGATATTTAGCCTAGTTTATAGCATAGCATAAAGACTTCCTATTGATATTAAGAACCGTCTTAATATGCTCTTCCTTTTATATGTCTTAGGACCATAATCCTTTATAAAGGAACTTCATACTTAAAAGGAAAGAATCATTTCTTGAAGTATTACATGCTATACTTGGCTAGAATCTAATCTATTTAAGCAGTTTGAGATAGACCCAACATCCTAATTTCTGAATTTTAACGAAGTTTAATTCTTAGGATGTGACTAGTCTTTCTCAAGTACTTTATATCAAACTGGACTAGACAACAAAAACTCTATTGATGATAATAACTCCACATCATTCTAAATGATTAGAATGCCATCAACATACATTAAGAGATTTATTATTCTATATAGCTTTTATACACATAAGGTCTTTTAATACTTGATCAAAATCAAACAATTTGATTGCTTGATCAAAAATGATATTTTATGATTCATATGCTTGCTTTAGTCCATAAATGGAATTTAAGCAACTTACATACTAATCACTATTGGTTCTTTGCTATGTACAAGTCTAGGTACATCATATAGATGTCTTCTTCAAGATTGCTACTAAAAGAAGCTTTCTTGATATCCATTGCCATATTTCATTCAAATGAAATATAATGGATAAGAGAATCTAGATAGAGTCAAACTTGACTATTGGTGAAAAAATCTTTTCATAATCGAACCATTTCTTTCTAAATAAATCTTTTCGCCACTAGTCTTGACATTGAAGGTTTGCACCTTCAATTCTATCAATCTCATTTTATTGTAAACCTATTTGAGAACAATAGGGTCAATGCCAATAGGCGCCTCTACAAGTTCTAGACTTTAAATAGAATCTAATTCTATTCACATAACATTGATCCAATAATTCATTCATATCATCTATTGCCTCTACGTTGGACCGAGGATCAAATTCATATCCTTGTGGAATGACTTCAAAAGTTTATCCCAAAAGTATGAATTTACAATCCTCCCACTATGATATTGTACCGGTGTACTAGCTATATATATATATATATATAGAATAATACCTTGTGGTGTATCTAATACAACCATCTCATTTCTAAATGTACTTTATAGTTGTCTTATAAAAAATTCTGACATTTTTCTTCTAAAACAATTCTACGTTTAGCTTTAAGATTATTCATATAGTCATGATCAAGAACTTTGTATATGTACTTTACAAACATCTTGTCTTCTTTATGACTACCAAAATAATCTTCTGCAATTTCTTTTGGATACCTAACATAAACATACATTTTTCTACCTTTTGATTTCAATTTGTCAGACTTCCTTTCTAGCACAAGTGCTGGACATTTCCAAAAGTGGAAGTATCATATACTAGGTTTTCACCCAATCCACAATTTTACAAATGTCATAGGAACAAACTTTTGAAATCAATTTTAGAAAATGTATAATAATTATTAGAGTATATATTCAAAAGAAATAATCAAATGGAAGTACTTATCATGTACTTTACTATTTCTAAAATAGTCTTATTCCTCCTTCATGTATGCACTGACTTAAAGAAGTCATTAATACTATATTCCTTTACAATAAAGGAGTTTTAGATCATATTATCCTCTAAATAGAATTCATAGATTGAGAATATAACAAAATAATGGTTCTAAAAGCTCATCTTTCACCAATCTTGAATACCATTTAGATTAATAAGATCTAGACATAAGTGCCAAAACATACAATACCAAAGGATGGAAACTTTTCTCTTTAAAAAGTAAAACATGTAAATCCCCATCTAGAAAACAATCATGGACAAAGCTTAGTTTAACCAAACCAGAAACACTTTCTTTTGGTCATACTTTTGAGTCTAATTTCCTTTTGGCAACTACTAGGGCAACTTGTTTGCCCAACTGTTTGGTATTATAATTCATCTTCTTATCACCTTTATCTTTCGGTCTAGGCTAAGAATTTGAATTAAATCATATTGATCATAGCCTTAACTTTTAGGATGTCTTCCATTGCGTAGAACTCACTCATCAATTCAGATAAAAAAAAAATATTTTCAAAACAATCTGAATTGATCAAATGATTCTAACAAGGACTTGTGGATCATATCCATATGAGATTGACAATTAATCTCTACATCCAAGAATTCCAATTCATTTTAAAATAAAAATATTTTCATAAAATGATGTGGAAATGGAACTCTTTAAGCTTTTCTTGGCACTCAAAATGACTTATACCAAACATCTCATCTAGTTTTAATATAAAGTCTAAGTCTAGTACTAACTCTTGCATCTCATGCTATAGTACAATTGAGATAGGAGCCAATGTAACATTTTAGCATTTCAATGGAAATTATGATCATATCATAAGCTATCTTCCATCAATGCATCATGCATAGGAAATTATGACAATGCTGAATCGAAACATAAATATGTACTTCAACTCCTTTAAGCACCATGTCCAAAATTATTTCTTAGTTAATGTGATTTAATTAAAATAGTAGTTAGAGAACAAAATTATGACAACTTTATTTTGGGACCATGAACTTGAATACCAGGACATTATCATTTTGCATCCATAACCATATAATATGGAACCCATAAAACATACTATACTAGGTGCAACGACAACTCAATCCATGTCTATAATTTCTTGGTAGCAAGTTTATCATAAACACATTAATTGATTGAGAACTATTCTCATTATTAGTGCTATCATGATAACTCTTATCATACACTAATAATTTGCCGTATTAACTTTAGCCTTTAAGTAATAATGACATAGCTCCTTTGGGATGTTAACATTACACTTAGTCTAGTGTACACCATTATCTAGAATCATGTGTAGCCACATTTCATCTCCCTTTATAGTGTTTAAACTTGTAGTACCATGAAACAAAACACCCTCCTTTGGGATCGCGAGGCATATACGCCAAGACGAGGTGCTTGTTCACACTACTTTAAACGGGTAAGTTCAATCTTGTAGTACTATGAAATAAACACCCTCCTTTGGGATTGCGAGGCATATACGCCAAGACGAGCTGCTTACCCACACTACTATGAACCGATAATGGAGGCCGTGAGATGCAACCCTTGTATCTCTCTCCCACTCGAAATTTTCAAACAAGTGGATTGTCTTGAAATTATTGTGATCTAATCACAATTTTAACCCTACACATCAAATGTGTTTAATTGTTTAAATTCAATGTGATGTTACTAAATCACATCACAATAGCGTAATGAACATTCGCGCAATCACAAAGAAGTTTAACCTTGTCATCCGTGAAATAAATACCCTCCGCATGGAATGCAAAACTCGAAGTCAAGACAAGGTATCTATTCACATTACAATAAACTTAACAAAAGGGCTATTTCAACACTCTCACTCATTATTTGGGTTTTTCTTTAAATTATTGTGATCCTATCACAACTAATAACCTTGCACTTGTTAAAGACTCTAATCCTATTAGAATCGCTAACTAAAATGGAAGTCCTAAACTATTTAGGATTCCTTAAACACTAATGGTTCAAAAATTAGTTATAAAGAACTCTATCCTTAATTTACTAAATAAAAAGTTCTAATCTCATTACTAACTATATACCTTTTAATTAGAATTTTAATCTCATTAAAAACCTCTAATTAAAATAAATTAAGGACTTTCAATCATAAAACAATTTAGGACTAAGAGTTCTATTTAACTACCATCTTTGATCTCATTAGGTCTTTTAGTTAGAACCATGTGTAATCACATCACACATTGCCTTACACCTTATACATTTGAAAACATTTAGAAAATATTCAAAATTCCCTTCAAATGCATTTTCCCGAGAATCTCGCAACTAAGCTCATCCCGTGAAAAACACAAAATTCAGATAGAAACTTTCGCTACTGTCTCGCGGGTATCTTGCTACTAAGCGCTTCCCGCGAAAACGAGTTAAGAAAAAAATTGAAAACAAAAAAATTCAGACAGAAACTTTCGCTACTGTCTCGCGACTGTTTCGCAAGTAAAGCTTACCCGCGAAAAGTTTTGTCTTCAGAATCATTTTTCGCGAGTAACTTCGCGGGAAGCTAACCCGCGAAAAACCCGTGTTTTCATTTTTTCTAGAGCAGTTGCAAACAGTTTTCAAAGATTTTTCATGAACAAACAACTACCATATGAACATAATAGACAGAATTTGATGTCAAAATTGAATTCCATTGATGTTATAGCCTTAAACTTCAATTCAACATACTTGAATTCAGATTTAAACAACATCATAACATCAAAATCAATTTTCATCAAACCATAGTTTCAACAACCATGCAGAAAATTAAATACATATATAATCTTCTAACATCATGAAACTATTATCTTTAATTCCAAAACTCACAAAACATGTTATACAGATTCGAAATGAAGACCGCTCTGATACCAGTTGTTGGAAAATTACATGTTTATAATGCATACAAAACATACGCAGTGGAAAAATTAACGGATCTACTTTATTTGCAATTGATAACATGTACTATGTAAGTTTCAAAATTTAAGAACAAGAAAGCATACCTCGGTACGGTGAAATTCAAAACCGAAGGTTAGAAATTCTTGGGAAGACTTTTAATCTTCACTCCAATTCCACTTGATGCCCAAGATGTGTGGTCTCTCAATCAGTTTCCAAATAGAGAATAAGAGAGTGTCCAACACTCACATACAAACCATTTCATTCCTTATGAGAACTCTCTTATGAAAAGCTCTTATGGAAAAACTCCTTAATGAAATTCTGTATGTTTCTCTCCTTATATACAACTGATTATCTAATTGGGCTAGCCTTTTGGACTATTCCAATTGGGCTCTAGTATGTGGCTTGGAGTGGGACCAAAAGGGACCAATAAGACACTAGTTCCAATGGGCCTTGGGCTTTTCTGTCAACTCTTGACAAGTTCAAAGTTACCATTAACTATATTTAATACCACTATATAAATATAGTTGCACTCTACGCCTTATATATAAATTATATCCCAAGACTTTATTATACATGCACCCCTTCATTAAAATATTCGTAGTAATACAAAGACATGAATGTAGACTGCCACTTTGAAGATTACTACATCTTAATCCTTGAGTACCCGGTTTAATTCTTTACGTTATTCATCATATATTTATGAAATCCAATTTCATAAATATATACTTTAGTAACTCCTTACTAAAGTGGTTGGGCCCAACACTCTGAATAACCAAACCCATTAAACTTATCTCAAGGAAATATTTTATATCTCCATTAGAAGACTATGAATTCTATCTTGAGAATGTATGTTCCATCAACACTAAATGCGACTGCCCAACATACTGAGGTTTTGATCGTGACTTATAGATCTCACTCCTGATATATCAAAGCAACCTACATCTCATGATTAGGTCCATTATTCTCTCAGGATTTAGAGTTGATATAAATAGAAGTCGTGAGATTTATTATTCATTTGACAGTCGTTAGGAGAATAATAAATCTCACAGCGGTCCAGTTCAATATGTCTTAACTCTTAAAACATATCAACATACCAACTAGAAGTATCCACTTCCATGATAAAGACAAATCATCTTAGTTGATATGTTATAGTCTTCGCAGATGAAATGCCCAATTTCATCACCGACTACGAACTAAAATTCTGAGTTTACAAAGAACTTGTGATTTATATTTTCTGTGATTAAATCACATAAATCACATACTATGTATCTCATGGACTAAGATAATGTCCCATTAGTTCATTTATAGATAGTCTCATATAATTAAACAATTTAATTATTTATGACATGCCAATAAATTGGATTTTAGGGCATAAACCCCAACATTTGGTCCATTTACAACAATGCTCCCGTCTTACTCTCATGGGCTTTCATTAGAATGTACTTAGAGATTTTCAACCTTTTATCTAAACATGGGCTCACAATATATTCATCACCTTTGGGCTCTTCTCTTTTCATTTCATTATCATCATCATTTTTTTAAAAGTAGCCCATTATGTAGAATATATTGCAACCTTCCTCTCAAAGTCCATAAAATTTTCATCATTTTGAGCCTAGGAATTCAACAAAGAGGCCCAAGATTAGGGAAATTCATATTGACTTTATAGGATTTTGGATGCTAAGTCCATAGCATACTTGTTATCTTAGGCCCAAAGTCCTCTTTTTCAAAAGTGCTTTCTGATTTGGGCTTATGATAGCAATTAGGCTATGGTCTTATGAACCTTTCATGTTATAGACATACCTTTGGCTTTAGGGATAAGCCTCTTACATGTGATAACTTCTTTTCTTCTATCCCATTTGTCTTAGGGTATGCCATAACTTTAGGGTCGTCCTTCTATTTTTTACATCTTTTATTTGTCCTTTAGAATTAGGTGATCACAAGATACATGGTTGAACAAACAAGAGATATATAAAGGGTACCCTCTTTTTGATAGGATCTAGGATCTCTCTAAGTGTGGGTAAGTTTTCCTAACGCTAAAGGGATAGATAAGTAGGTCACTCACAACTAGGTGGGCCATGATTCCAACCAATGGCCTAAGTGGACCTTTGTAGATTGGTGGCAAACCATTAACATACTCAAATCCCATCATAGACAATGGCACACATTGTGAGTTGGTGGGATGAACTTTGAAATACTTGGGCCCAAATGAAGCCTTTCATCTTCCCACTCATCACCAACTGAGGTAAAGGGACGAAAGAATCAAGTGATGTGTGTGCAAACAAGTATTGAATAAGCCTTTATTATGGTTAAGACATAGGACACACAAGAATTAAACTCACAATCCCCAATGGAGTCATTACTGTGGACACAACAGAAATGGGAGTCGCTACCTAGTTTTAGCAATGGTCTAGGAACCATATATATAGCGTCCTCACAAAGAAGGACCTTTTGATCTTACTACCAGAGATATGGGTTCAGAGTTAAGGTACAGTCTTAGGAAGGTGTTAGGCACCCAACCTACATCTAACATACATGTCAACCAACCTAGCATTCATTTAGCATGGCATGGCATAAACCTTAGCATGTTACTATCATTATATCATCATATCCGTCATTCAAGGCAGCAACATGTAAATAATTAAATCAAGGTAGAAACAAGACGAATCATTAAGAACACAATCATAACATCAAACCTAAGCAATATCATATCACCAATGCATGTACATTATGAATGCATGACTTACCTCACTTACCTTGTAGTAACTCAACACCTATGGCATTATACATGAGCATGTGAATGCGTGATCATGGCATTAAAACAAAGAAAACACAAAACAAACCCTAATTCTAACATGTGAAAAGCAAACAAGCAAATAAACATGTGAAACAAAGACTTAAAAACCATGAAAACATTAAAAAGAGTCTAAACATAAGTATACATGTGAAAGCAGAAGAAAAAAAAAACGGATAAAACAAAATTAAGGTTTTCTGGACGGGTTCATGCGCATGCATGAACAACCCTGCGTGCACATAATCAACCCTGCATGTGCAAGCAAGATTATACGCACATGGGTTTCTGGGCAAAAACCCTAGAAACATAGCAAAGATTTAAAACGCTAAATCTAACATCCTAATATGCTTTCTAGACATACAAAAACGTAAACCTAGACTACATAAACATATTATAACATATTACAACAAGAAAATAAAGCAAACAGAAAGATTAAAGTGCAAAAAGAAAAGAAAAGTTTAGACTAGATATCTCAAACAAAAGCACTTCAAGCTTGATTTTTGACCGTTCCCCTCAGTCAAATCTATTCACAATTCAATAAAAGAGTGATTAGTAATCTTAAACTTAAAGATCAAGGCCAGAAAAGGCCCTAATCAAAAGAAAATTGACTTGAGGATGTTTTGTGAAAAAATCCCTCATTGATTCACTATTTCTAGTGAATCTTAGTGTTTTCCTGTGGGATTTCTGTGTGTTTTGAAAATATACCATATAAGGCTACTTATAATGTGAAAATAGTGGTTTGTAACGACTCCCAGATGACGTGGGATTCGTTCCAAACCTTAACATTAATGCAGAAAACTTGCCTTGTTTAGTTTCTAGAATTCGCTATGCGTGCGTAGGATTATGCCTGCATGCGAATGTAGAAAGCTGCGTGCACAGGCCGATTCTTGCGTGTGTATAGTGAGGGTTTCCTTGGCCTCACTTTTCCAAAAATAGATTTATTTGCTCGTTAAAAAGTTATATTTTTCATTTTAACATTTCTCAAGTCAATTTAACATCTGATTGGGCCCTAAACCAACCTTGGGTCTTAGAATTCAGCATCATTGGGGAACGGGGGCCCGAGTCATAAGGGATAAAAAATGTGGTGTCTACACCTTCTAGCTAGGAGGCAATAAGGATGCCCGAATCATGGGCCTTCCTCTTAAGGTCCATGAGTCCCGCATCATCTTGGCCTTTACATGCAACAAGGAGGCCCAAAATTAGAGAGATTCATTTGACTTTTTAGGATCTTTGATGCTAGGCCTATAGAATATTTGTTATCTTAGGCCCAAGACTTTCTTTTTCAAAAAGGCCTTGATTTGGGCTTATGATAGCAAATGTGCTATGACCCTATGAACCTTTCAAGTTAAGACACACCTTTGCGCTTTGGGATAAGCCTCTTATATGTGTGATATTTGTTTTCTTTTCATCCCAAAATCTTAGGGTAAGCCATAACTTTTGGGTAATCCCCCAATTTTAACCTTTGATTTGTCCTTTAGAATTAGGTGATCAAAGAATATATGGTTAAAAAAAAAAGAGATATAAAGGGTACTCTCTTTTGATAGGATCTATTGTCTCTCTATGTGTGGCTAAGCTTAAAGCTAAATGGATAGATCAATAGATCACTTATTACTAGGTGCACTATTATTCCAACCTTAGGCCTAAATATAACCACATAGATTGGTGGAAAAACCTTTAATGTACTCAAAGCCCATCATAGGCAGTGGCATGGGTTGTGAGTTGGTGGGATGAACTTCGAAAAGTCTTGGCCCTAAATGGAGCCTCTACTTCCCCACTCATCACCAACCATGGCAAAGGGACAATAGAACCAAGTGAAAGTATGTACAAATAAATCTTAGAAAAGCCTTTGTTAAGATTAGGTTATAGAACACATTGGAGTTAAACTTCTCTATCCCTAGTGGAGTCGCCACTGTGGGTGCAAGCACCCGCGACGAGTTTGGTTCCCCAATCGTGGGAAGTACGCCTCAGCTTAGAGTGGACCGGGCAGAGGGTATAAAATGGAGTCAGCACCTAAATTAGGTCTAGGACCCATAAATATAGCGCTCTTATGGAAGGACTAACTTTACTAGAACACGTGTTCAGAATTTAGGTATGGGAATGGGAAAGTGTTAGGCATCCAACCCCACCTGACTCGTAGGTCTTTCATTCATTGTGTTCCAAGTCCTAATCTCATCAAAGGATCCTCTAACATGTTGTTCCATACTCACACACACACACACACACTCACTCTTTAACATGCATCTAGCATTCAACATGGCACATCATCCCACAACATCATGGAATAAGATCCTATCATTCATCTAGCAAATCATGCTTTATGTCCAAGGGCAATAAACATATCACAAGGTAGTAGGATCAAGAATTAATCACAAGTATTCAATCATCAAGGTGTCAAGACATTCATCATGTTCATCCATCATAAGCAAACAACTCATGTACAAGCAACCAAATGCATGTTCATATGATTTATGCATAACTTACCTTACTGCATCATAGCACCTATGCATTAATGCATGTTTGTGTTCTATGCATTTTCATTTTTATTCAAAGCATGTAAACCCTAATCATTCATCTAACAATTAAACTAATCAAAAGATGTTATCCTACTAACCTAAACCCTAAATATGCAAGAAATGAATTAAACAAAAGCCAAACATGTGATAAAAGCTAAACAAAACAAACAAAACATGAAGAACCCTAAATCTGAGTTTCTGGGAGCAAGCATGTGTGCGCATGCATGGGGTATGTGTGTGCATCCCATGTGCATGTGCGCACATGCATGCAAGTATGCGCATGCATGCGTGGCCAGAAACATAAACCCAGAACATGCAAAAAACAGAAGATTAAAGCAAGAAATTTAATGACCTAGCATGCTTCTAATATAAAGACTAAACAACCTAAACTAAAAAGCAAGATATTAAAGCAATAAAACACGAAAGAAAACAAACAAACAACAAGAAAATGAAGAGACAAAGTTTGAACCTTTACCTCAACATTAGAACTCTTTAAAGCATTGATTTGACCATTCCCCTAAGTCAATCTAATCAAGAACAAAACCAATAAGGTTAGTAAGTTTAAAACTCAAAGTTCAAGACCAAAATAGGTCCCAACCAATTAAACTTTAACTTGAGGATGTTTTAGATTAAAAACTCTCTCTTTGATTCACTATTTTCTTGTGAATTTGGCATGTTTTGGTAAAAGATCCTTTGGGGCCATTTATAGTGATCATAGAGGGGTGTGGGCGGCTCCCAGATGATGTGGGATTCACTCTACACAATTTTATGTCCAAAAACTTTTCCTTGTAGGTATTTAGAAACCTTAAATGCGTGTGCATGCTCGATGTATGCATTTGCATACTTAAAGCATGCGTGGGCATACTTAGGGTTTTCCCTACTTATTTTCTCACCAAAAAATCCTTCAAGCTAAAGATTCATAAGATTGGGCCCTAAATCAATCCTGGGCCTCTTTGTGATATCATCATTGGGGAATGGTGGCTTGAGTCATAAAGGGTACTAAATGAGCTATCTACAGTACCAAATTCTCAAACCCACAACCAACCAAACAAAAAAACAAACATATAGTGGAAAGAGCTTTCAGCCATGCACAAAAAATAAGACCGAAAATAAAAATAGAGGGGAAGAGGAGAAGACCACTACTAGTAGTGGGTGAGATCTTAAGGGTTCAGCCATGGTGGGTATCGAATCCACCTGAGTTATTAGGTATCTTTTTTGTTTTATTTTTAGAGAGAGAGATTTGTATTTTGATTTGGTTTTGAGGCTAGGTATCTAAGAAGTGAGAAGAAAGGAGGAGGAAGAAAAAAGATATAAAGAGAGACAAAAGAGTGTCTTGACGGGGATTTGAAGAGAACAGATTTGTAATTTGGTTTGGTTTTGCCGTGCATGTGAGAGAGAGTCTATTTGTGAGAAACACTAAAGTTAAGACTTTAATAGACCAGTTTTTCTTTAAATTGGTCAATTGATAGGTGTCACTCTAATTTTTTGACACATATACAAGTATGCAACAAATGCTACAACTTTGTATGCAGCAAAACCTTGCCCTTTAATAAAAGTTAACTTTAGAAATCATGGTTGTACTAATTGGCTGTCTTATTTAATTACTAAGTGGATGCACCAAATTATAGTAGTACTTTTGATAGAAGCAACAACTTAATTGTTCTCATCAACTTTTGCTCTACTAAATCATTAATTCTTTGTATAGACACAAAATCTTAATTGTTGAGACATTCAATAAGGTGTTTTCTTTTTTGCAATTCAATAAATTTCTTAAATTATGTAGTAATAATTCATTTAATTATTATTTTTAATAAGACTTTATATATATATATATATATATATATAAAAGTTTATGTTCAAAATAGTGCAACCCATGAGCTTTTTGCCTTCGACTAGTAGTATAGCATATAGTCAGTTTAAATGAGTGTTTGTATTCTTCAAAAAAAAAAAAAAGGTTTTTGTATGTCATTTTCAAAATATATTAAGAGGCATTAAGTTAAAAAATTATAAATTATTAGGGGGGGGGGGGGGGGTGTGGGCGGGAGGGGAGAGAGGTTAAAAAAAATAAACAAGAAGGCTCCAGCCCACTCTCCCCCCGCCAATGGTCCAACTCACCATAGCACATATTGGCTCTTCAAAATAAAAACGAAAGAAAGAATGAAAAGTAGAAGATATTGCCAACTTCTCACAAAAAAAAAAAGAAAAAAGAAAAAGAGACACTGCAAGATTTTTAAATTTTGGACAGGGTTTTGAACTCCACTAAGAGATAGGGTATTTTATGACATGGTTTATTGAGATTATCCTCTTACCGTACATGCCTACGTGGAATTCATATGTAGATGTAGGAGCCACACATAGAGACATAGAATAAGAAATGTGTGCCCCTCCTGAAAATTAAATGCAACAAAGGTTGGAGAAGCCAAACCTCTAAATTCCATTTCCACATGGCATACCAAAAATACTATAAAAATAAAAATATCAAGATAATGACACACCAAACAAGAGAGAGAGTACAAAATGGGGTTAGGTTATAAAAAAATTAGGAATTAATGAATAAGGGAATTAATTAAACCCTAGGCTAGTATTATATATTTTAAGCAAATGAGGCAAAGTTATAGTATCAAAATTGCTTATTACTACACAATTTAGAAGGAATACAGGTGGTAATGGTATTCCTAGAGAGGAGAAACAAGTGAGGTCAAAGAGGAAGAGACTACAGAAGCCGCTTAGAGACGGCCACAAAAACCATCCTCCTCATCACCTCAGCCGGCTACCCTCTCAAAAAAACTAGTGAATACTTTTCTCACCTTCTCTTATCATTCCTTAAAAGCTAGCCCTTCTCTAACTCTCTCTCTCCCCCCAAATCACACTCTCAACATTTTGCACTCTTTCTTACTTTTTAAGGTTAATGGCTAAAAGGTCTGTGAAGAACACTGCAAATGCCAATAACAATACCAATACCAATAACCCCGCCACGACTAAGGCAAAGCGGACGCGCAAAAGCATCCCTCGTGACTCTCCTCCACAGCGTAGCTCCATTTACCGGGGTGTCACAAGGTTAGATTAATGAGTTCATAATGGAATGCTTTCTTTTGTTGGAATATGTATATATGTGTTCATTTGTGTTAAGCCTTAAAAACAGTTAATTTTATTCATCTAGGCATCGGTGGACGGGTCGTTATGAGGCTCATTTGTGGGATAAGAATTGCTGGAATGAGTCACAGAACAAGAAAGGAAGACAAGGTTATTGTTCTTCTCCCTCTTTTTAATCTTTAATCTTTTTTTTGTTTAAAAAATATAATTAAATATTTATTTTTTTAATTTTTTCCTGCAGTCCTTATAATTGAATTATTGATCATTTAACAGTTTATTTGTTTTCTAATACTCTATTTGGGGTTTGATGGTGGCTGTGATGGTTTCCAACTTAAATGCAGTATATCTAGGTAGGTTTGGTATATCCTTAAATTATGTATTTTCTATTTTAATCCTTTCATTGTCAAACAGTAAAAATTGAAGGAAGGAAGTATCTGGTAGAAAAAAAACTATTGAAGGAAATAAAAATTTGGAGAGAAAAGCATCTTCTTAATTATTTCCCTTTTCATCCTTTCTATCTTTCTTTCTTTCTTTTATTTATTATTTAATTTGAGATGTTGGATTTGTTAGGGGCATATGATGATGAAGAAGCTGCAGCACATGCTTATGACTTAGCAGCACTGAAGTACTGGGGACATGACACCATCCTCAATTTTCAGGTACATTTTTCTCATCTCAATTAGAATAATCATTATGATTTCCTAATTATGTTCACATACATAGTATCATTTATCATTAGGCAAAATTAACCCCAAAAAAATCAATTATTGGGCTTTTAAAAAATTTTAATGAAGATTTATTTATTTTTTTTAATTTACTATGATAATTATAGCTATCAACTTATGAAGAAGAACTCAAAGAAATGGAGAGTCAGTCGAAAGAAGAATATATTGGGTGTTTGAGAAGGTAATTCTCTAAATTCTACAGATCTCAATTCAAGAATACCGTCTTTACTCGAAGATATCGTAGATGTTGGATTGTTATTTTTTATTTTCTAAATAATGTGATTCAAATGTACAGAAAAAGTAGTGGATTTTCCCGTGGCGTTTCAAAGTATAGAGGCGTAGCAAGGTATTAGTATTATTCTTATTATTTTAGGCTTTTTAATCATTCAATTTTCATGGGACACTTAAATGTGAATTAATGTATTGTTTTTTTTCATTTTTATTTTTTATCAGTGTGGCTATGGACTTCATTAATGAAATTCTTGACTCTGTTTTTATTGTACATCTTAGTTCTCTTCTCACTTCACTTTTTACAACCACAAACTGTCGCCAATAAACTAATGAACCATCTTTTGTAAACGAATGTCTGAAGAACAATATTTAAGATGTACTTAATGTTTTTTTTGTTTTTTTTAAATAAAGTTAAAATTATATATATCCAAAAAAATCACACAATAACATATGAAATTATTCACTTCTATGAGAGGAGTTCTCCATCTTCTCACAAATGTGAGCCCTGTGTGGAATCCATGGTGAGCCCTGCAAGGAGGAAGGATTTCTCCCTTAGGAATGGATAATTTTTAAAGCCAATAAATTATTAACAAGTGTATTTTATTTATTGAAAAATATGTAAAGTCAAAATTGTCAAAATAATAAGGAATCCATTATAATATATTCTTATAAAAATGTTACTCGTCGTCTCGCTCCATATGCTATAGTTACCAAATTTCTTTATTTTCATACATACAGACACCATCATAATGGAAGATGGGAAGCTCGTATTGGCAGAGTCTTCGGCAACAAATATCTCTACCTCGGAACTTACGGTAATTTCATACCTACAGTATAAGCCTACTCTTTTGGTTTTAGAGTATTCGTTTTGAGATAAATTTATCTTTCAAGGGGACGTACAGCAATATTATACAAACTTCAAAATTAAAACAATGCTATTCTTTGGCTAAAACAAAAGACATAAAAACAGAAGAATAAATTTGACAGACAGTACTTTCTTTAAAAGAAAGAAAGGAAAAAAATAAAAAATAAAATAAAGACAGATAGCATTTTACTATTATCATTTTTTGTGGGAGATTCGAATTTTAAATGACATTGTTAAATAAAATTATAAAAAATTTATTTAACCTAAAAGTATATAGAAATATTAATGCGTATATATACATGGCCAAAAGAACCTGTTAACAAAACATCCCTATCAATGTCAGCATATGGTCTATTGGTAAAATTATAAGTCCATACCTTTACTATTTACAACTCAACACATAACGAATTATAATAAAAGTTATAGATTTTTTTATGTATCTAGCATTGCTATCCATTCAAACACTCATCCTCTATGAATGCTAAAAAACGTCCTCATCCATGCCACATGTCAAGTGACAACCAGTCCAACATTTCAAGAGAGTCGATGCTGTACAAGTACAACCCATTAACACCAAATAAATACAGTTAAAATGGAGTGGGAGACTAGCTCTCATGAAAAAAAATAAATAAAAGAAAGTAAGATAAATAAGTTGCTATTTTAAAATTGACAAATCATATAAGGGTCAAGATAATGGGATAAAAAAAGAAAAAAGAAAAAAAGGTGAATCAATGCAATCAAATTGAGTTAGTTGGGACTTTCTCAAAAAAAAAAAAAAAAAAAAAATTGAGTTAGTTGGGATATAGATCACCAAACCTCAACTGCTTAGTCAGCTATTTAAGATTCATTCATTAAATTAAATTTTCGAACTCTCCACCAAATTTTGCACACAAATTAAATTCCCTCAATTAATTATATGCTAGTTTTATTACCAAATTACCCTTGCTTCATTTTCGTTTAATATTATTTTGGATGCAGCTTCTCAAGAAGAAGCAGCCACAGCATATGACATGGCAGCCATAGAGTACCGCGGACTTAACGCCGTTACAAACTTTGACCTTAGCCGTTACATCAAGTGGCTACGTCCTAATAATAACCAAAATAACCCTAACAATCATGAACCAAATTCGAATGATGACCTTAATCCAATAATAATACCAAATCCAAATAATGAGCTTGGACTAAGCTTTATATCCCAGCAGGCCAGCTCAAGTGCTAGTGACACACCCCAAGCTCCACCACCAATAAGGCCTGGCGGCGTCGCCTCAGCTTCGTCCGCGTTAGGGCTCCTGTTGCAATCCTCCAAGTTCAAGGAAATGATGGAGAGGACATCAGTGATTGATAATCCGTCAACCCCTCAAGAGTCAGACCCACCACGTCGAACCTTTCCGGACGATATTCAAACCTACTTTGATTGCCAGGACTCCGGTAGTTATACTGAGGGTGATGACATTATATTTGGGGACATAAACTCATTTGCTACACCAATTTTTCATTATGAACTTGAACCTTAAATACCAAGGTAAGGGCAAAAGAGAGAGACATTAAAGATATTTTTCCCCCCAAATGTTTCTCTTCTTTCTTTTGAATATGGAGACGAGTTTGGTAATTGTTGTTATTAGTTCATTTACATGTAGATACATAAAGAAGTAGACATTCATTTATCAAATGTTTCTTCTAAATAAGACATTTGCATGCAAGTGTGCCTCAATTTCAATTTTTTATTGTGCAATATGCCCCTTTGCTATGATTTCCGGTTTGGTCATTTGTGTTTTTCCAAACTTCATAGGACCAAGCACTCCCGCTTTCTTTCCATATCTACGGTTCCAGATGATCTTCGATATCAACTAATTATACATAGTATCTTAAAAATAAGAACAAAGACTACTAGTATTTTGTAATGTGGCACGTTATTCAAATTAAGTTTGGCATGTGACACATTCTTTACATTTTAAAACAAGACCTTGACTAGATTCCAACTTCAAATGACTCCTTGAAACTGGACCTTCACTTGAACTCCATTCCCTGGATTTAGATCCTCTCCTCTCTCTTTCTCTATCTCTGTCTTTTTTTATTTTTTTAATCCACCTTAGAAGTTTTATTTAAGTTGGACTAAAGCACCAATGCATACATCATAAATGTTTGGAGGAACAGTTTCTATCCAAACTAACAAAAATAAATAAATAAATGAGCTCTTCTAACTAATGAATGAGCTACCCCATTACCCTGTCAACCCATATGAGAAAACAAGTATTAATAATAAAAAAAAGCTGTAGCTAAATACTCTGTTTCCTGGGTGACATGACCAAAGTGAAAGCCAATTCTCTAGCGAACTCAACAGCTCGGCAAGCTGCTAAAGCTTCCACCATCTCCATTGCAGTTGGAAGTGAATTTTTCTGTGAAAATAAAGCAACCATAGCAAATCCTTTTGAGTTACGAATAACAACTTCAAGTCCAACTTCCCTTGATTCTTCAAATATTGCCTCGTTAAAGTTAACTTTGTATCAGTCATAGTCTAGAGGTTGTTACCTATGAAAGCTCGATTATGTGTTAAAACACAAGAGCTGTTTAGACCCCCAATTAAAAGTTATGGCTCGGTTAGTTTTACTCTAACTTAATCTAAGGGCAGAATAGAGTAAATGCAAGCGAACAAACAATAAAACTACTCTAAGCCATATTCAACACAACACAGCAGTAAAATGAAAGCTAAAAGAGTAGGAAAGAAGAATGCAAACACAAGATAACACGCCAATGTGTTATCGAAGAGGAAACCGAAGTACTCGGCGTAAAATCTCTCTGCCGCCCTCTAAGCGTAAAATCTCTCTGCCGCCCTCCAAGCGGTAAATCGATCCACTAGACAATCAGTTGGGATACACGAATAGCAAGAGACCCTCCAAGCCTAATCTACCCAATGCACCTAAGCCCTCCAAGCTCCTATTCCAACAAGGCTTCTCGGAACCGTGTCTTGTCTAGCTCTCCGAATCTCGCAATACGCCCGATTGCATCCTCCAAAGCTTGGCTTCTTCCAATGCTTCCCAGCAGCACCAAAACCTCACTTGACACTCAGAATGGGTGTGGTAAGTGTTTGGGCTATCAACCTCTCAAGGATATAGAAATGGAGAGGTAGGAGTTGAGGAAAAACCACAATGGATTGTATAGAAAATTGTGGGTATAACAATCTCTCACTCTCAAGAATAGTGACTAGAGTTTTCTCTCTGAAGCACTCCTCAACATCTGTGGGTAATGTGGGTATATATAGTGTGGTTAGGGACAAGGTGTATCAGTTATGACAAATTAGCAAAATAGAATGTTTCGCGGGTATCTCGCGGGAAGGCCTTACCCACGGATATCTCACGGGAAGGCCTTACCCACGAGACACTTGCGAAAACCAGTTGTCACCATCTGTCATGACTATTCGCATTCTAGTCATGTGTTGATCACATGCTTCACTTCGTGAGAAGGCTTCTCGCGAGCTACCCGCAGAATCTTCTTTGCTCTGTACTTTACCTTGAGCCTTCACACTCTCTCTCACACACACAACCCTTACAAATAAATCCCACATAAAATACAAGGTACATAAGATTGAACATAATTACAATCAAATTTGGCATGAAATTGAAGCCAACACAAAATAGTTGTAAATCACAACTTTACAACCTAGAACTACTACTAATTATTGAAGATGAGATAGTGGTGGCTCAGGCTCACTCGAATTCTCTCAATTTCCCCTCATCTGCATCACAGACCGTATGCAATGGTAGCTGCCACTCATTGACCCAAAACTTGTTTATGCAAAACTGTCAATACCATATTTTGTTCGGCTTTAAATTTTGATAGAAATTCGGATCTTGAATCAAGGAACTTTATGAATTTAATGATTAAACTCCATTTTTTTTAGTTGATTTTGATCAATTTGACCAAATTGGATTAAGCATTAACTAAAATCCGATCACTTCGTTGAATCATGAAATTCCCTTCATCATACTTGAATTGGGTGAGATTTTGTGAAAAAAAAAAAAAAAAAAATACCAATTTGGGGTTCATTTAATGACAAATTTTTCTAAGATATTGCCTTAACTTTTTCTTATGTCTGAATGATCCCAAATCTTTGGAGAAAAATAGACATTGATTTCTTTGAAGTATGTTTCTTGGAATTATATCTTAATCGTGGAAATTATTTGGTATTTTGTGGAAAACTTGCTATTTCTATCGAGTGCATCGACACTTAAAATGATTCTCATATTTCTTCAATTTGGTATTGTAAATTTCATTGAAAAAATACACATGTTTCATTCCTTAAAAGCCCATTTAAATTTTCCTTTTATCAAAAAATACT
This sequence comes from Notholithocarpus densiflorus, assembly GCA_030021035.2. Classification (NCBI taxonomy): domain Eukaryota; kingdom Viridiplantae; phylum Streptophyta; class Magnoliopsida; order Fagales; family Fagaceae; genus Notholithocarpus; species Notholithocarpus densiflorus. The sequence goes on along the minus strand of JARYZH020000016.1, from coordinate 557,924 downwards.
ATTTTTATTTAATTTCATAGATATAGGGGTATTTTGGTAATTTAATAATTTGGGATTTCTTGTGTCATTTAGAATTAGGTTTTAATTAGAATTAGAGTATCCTTCAGCTTGGTTTGTAAATACCTTTCCATCCATAGCTAACAGTCCTATAGTGTTAATTCTACAATGCAAGTTCATGAGGCGATTGGAAAAACTTTGTATTTTTATCCCATTCCTTTAGCCAAATCATCCGAGACTTTTGCCTCCAGCTTATTTCCTCGAACAACACGTTTTCTCAAGTTTTTTGTTGACCCATTTCCATTGCATCTTTACATAATCAATCTATCTCCTTGATCATATCCAATGATTAAATGCAAGCTAGCAATGTGTTTTGCCCTATAAGCGAGCCTGGAAAATGATAAGATACCCACTACCCCTTCATCCTATCAATAAACCCCTTAGCTTTTACCTACATGTTTTCAAATCTAACAAGTTCCAACTCCATTGCAAAAACCTACCACTACAAGAAAAACGGGCTATTGCGGCATCCCAAAAGCGCCGCTAAAGGAACCTTTGACCTTTAGTGGTGGCTACTATTGCGGCGGTTATTAGCGCCACCTTTTATGTGCCACAGTAGATCTATTGCAGTGGTAATAAAAAGCACCACTGTATATGTAACTTTTAGCGGCGGATTTGGTTTATTGCAGCGGGCATTTTACCGTTGCCATATAAGGCTAGGAATTAGGTGAATCAACATTTAGCGGCGGGCAAGAAGTGCCGCTATAAGGGTTCTTTTAAAATGTTCCCAGCACACTTTTAGCGGCGCTTTGGAACGCCGCTATAGGTAATTTTTTTTTTTTTTTTTTTAATTTTTTCTAGAATAACCTGTTTACTTAGAACCAATATTGATAGCCTGCTGTAATACAAAGAACCTACTGCTTACACAATACCACAAATGTTTCCAAACTAACACAATATATTATAACATATGATGAAGTTGAGAAATATATTAACAATATAAATAATAGTGTCTACATGATACCATCATCATTAGATTGACAAAAAGATGGGGTCCTACGAATAAAAAAACTGCCCAAACTAATTAGTTAATTACATAATCAAAGTTCCAAAGTGTTAGAGGATGTCCTTCAACACTTGCAAAAGATGCGGTTGTTATATGTAGTTCTTTGTACACAAAAAGTGCCCTCGAACACCAAGATTAAACCGATTACATTGTTCCTTGAGAGCTGGGATGCACTTGATGGGATGAAGTTGATGATCTTTAGTTAATAAGTTCATATAATAATAACCATGTTGAAAAACACAATAATATGCATAAAAAAATGCAAACATTAAATACATTTATGGAACATTAAAATGTAATACCTAACTACCATGTGAAGAATGTTACACTTCTTGTAAGATGCGAGCCATTCTTTCCTCCATATCTTCAAATTTCCTATGTTTTTCTTGCATTTGATCAAAACATGCCAGTTTTTCCTTCATAGTACTCAATTCCTCCTTTAGTTGTGCAACTTCATTGTCCCTTGATTGACTTGATTGTATGTGAAGGTCTGTGAGAGCACTCCTACTTTGGCCACTTGGGTTTGGACCAAATCCTATCCCACGAATACGACCTTTGTGCTCCTTACCCATCACCTTTGCAAATACATCATTCATTGACCATGCAATACTATTGGTTGTGTCAGATGGCTGCAATTGATTTGCAGGGTTAGTCAACAATTCCTCCATTTGAGCCTGAACAAAAAAAAAAAAAAAAAAAAAAAAAAAAAAAAAAAAAAGGAAAAATTAGGCAGTAGCTTCAAGTAACAACAATAGCAAGTAATTATCATCATTAGGTAATAAGCAACAGTAACATAAATAAATTAGACAGGCAGCAGTTTTAACCAACAGCAATAGCAACTCATAAATAAAATTTATTTTAAAATGTTTCCACAATCTAGAATGATAAGAGCTGGCAGAGCTCTTTGAAGATTGTGACAGTCACCTACGCACCCACGAAGTTTCACTTAGCATCCTTCCATAAATAATAACAGAAGATAAACACAAACCAGAACTGTTCAACAAGAAAAATATGTAAATAAAGGATTGATAAGAACTGTTTAAGCTAAGAAAAATGGTGAGTGACTGACTAAGAAGGCAGCCATGCTTCTTAGAAGAATTCAGATTGAATAGAGAGAAAGTAAAGGGATTAGAGAAGAATAGGATTAAGAATATACTGAATTCTCATTGCATGACTCTTACAATCCATCTCCACACCTTTATACAATTCATGAACACAACTAACTGACTAACACTAACTGCTAGCTAGCTACATTGATCTAATAGTCTAACTAACTAACTGTTATGCATATGGCTTCTAACTAATCAATAATTAAGCACATGACACAATCCATTAATAAGCACGTGACTCTACCTTCAATTACAAAGATGATACACAACTTTACTAATAAACTGCCTCTTATAATAAGTTGTTGGTGTCTAGTACTAAGTGTTGATGTTGCACTGTTGTTGTTACTGGTGCTTGCTTACTGATACAAAACTTTACTTACTCACACTTACTGGTGCTGCATACATGATTCACTAGCTGGATCATATACATTAAGTCAAGCTGCTGCTCATAGTTGTCTAACATGGAGAAGAGGCAGCACCTAGGCTTGCTTGGATAGCACCAAGAGAGGGGAAAAAAATAACAATAAAATGACACTTTATTCATCAAAATAATCTCACTTTCTTGTGGGCTTGGCTTATGTAATACCCGGAAAAAAAAAATATTTATATATATATATATATAAATAAAAGGAGGGGTATTTAAGTAAATTTATGTGATCATCTAAGTTTACTTTTTATCTATTGCTGCTTGAGTAATACTCATGCATTGGTGTATTCAGTGATTAGCCCTAGGTAGACCAAGTATGGATCTAACTTGACTTAAACTTATATTTTTTAGTTTCGTGAACATTAGGTTCCTAGGTGATTGGAGTGGTCTAGCATTTTAAAGCTTTTTCAACATCAGTTATGAAGTCAAATTCAAGGCATTCTTGATTATTACCCATGATTAAGTTCAGATTTTTCATCTTCGATAAGTATATGTATGGCTCCTTTAGAAGAATGGGCATGGCAATTTATGGTACAAGGACAATTACTTAATGCCCTTGATGAGAGATTGAGGGCTAGAGGTGGGTTTGACGAGGAGGAAGTGGAGAAGGTGCTTCACTTGGGCTTGTTGTGTTCCTATCCTAACCCCAAGTGCAAGGCCAAGTATGAGACAAGTAGTGAAAGTATTGGAGGGGAAGATTGAGTTGGATGAGTCAGAAAGTGAGGACATGGATATATATTTGCTCCAAAAAATGAAATCCAGGGATTTGTGGTCTAAGTTTGAACAAAATTATGGCTCTTCATTACACCCAACATTTGAAGATATTCTTGATTATTACCCATGATTAAGTTTAGATTTTTCATCATCAATAAGTATTGTATTTGCTATTGTAAATAATTATAAGTAAATATATTTAGTTTTTTGGTTTAATGTGGTATTGTATTTGCTATTGGAAAATATGAATTGTGGTTCATTACAGGTGTTATAAAATATGTATTGTAGGTACATTTCAGGTGCTATAAAATTTAATTTAATTTTTTTTATAAAAAAAGGACCTATACCAGCGCTTTTGAAAAAGCGCTGGCATAGGGCTGAAAGCGCTAGTATAGGGTGTATGCCTTTCCCGACGCTTTTGAAAAGCATTAGCACAGATCCGGCGACCCTATACCAACATTCAAACCGCGGCGGTTTGAAGCGCCGAGAAAAAAAAAAACGCCGGGATAAGAATTTTGACCCTATCCCAACGCTTTTTGGGGCTATCCCAACGGTTTTCAAAACGCTGGGATAGCCTCGTTTTTTTGTAGTATAGGAGCATCATTCATGGTTGGCAAAGTAATTCGCGACAATCCACAACAAGCGAAAATAAACCAACAGAGAAGCTTAATGAGATTAGCAAGGATATCACTAATTAAATTCTAATATAAATGGCCGAAACTCAAGATTCTAAGCCATATCTAGTCCCAAATAAAAAGGCCAAGATTCTGGGTCATATCTAGTACCAAATAAGTTCTGAATACTGTTTCAGTACTCATTTTAATTTGACTTTTGGAATGGAATATTTTAGTACCAGACAGTTCTGGTGTATCTTTATATATATATATATATATAAATATATATATATAAATTATTAGGTGTTATGCTAATCAAAAAGATATTATTGTTATAATAATAATAGTAATCAAATTGTTAATCTACTTCTGGTTCAAAAGAAACTTTTTAAATTTATTTGATTGGGTATAAAAGAGGATAAAAGTCTGGTTTTTTTAATTAAAAAAAATAAATAAGGAAGTATGTAATGTGTTTGTTTATTTATTTATTTTTTTTGACAAACGAGGGTGTTCAAATCTTTTCAAGTATATTACTAGCTATTTTCTCGGGTGTATGCAATCCTCCGTCCTGTATGCACTAGGTTATTATAGAGAATAATCTTATTTGAGTTACCCCTAAGACACTAGCAAGAAGTTTCGAAGCTAGATCTCATTGATATTATAAGACCTTAACAACAATGTAATATGTTTATAAACCAATAAACCATGAACCTTCCAAAAAAACTTTCTTTTTACTAATTACCCCCATCCCAGGTGAATACAACTCTTGAAGAAACTTCCTTTTATTTTATTAGTTTTATTTCTCAATTCTTGTGATTCTTTTTCCTATCTTTCCTCTCATTGACCTCTTCATCTCCTTCTTCTTTGTATTTCTCTCTCTCACCATTCCCTTTGTAACTCACTCTTCTCGCCCTTTTACCCTTTTTTTTTTTTTCCTACCGTTAAATACACTGCTTTCCTTCTCTTATTATGGTACTCATTCTTTTCTGCACTAATCCAGACATCAACACAGTGAGCATTTGATTTGAAAGTTTCAGAGAAAGAAACAAGGTTTCAGGTTTAAGGAAAAAGAACACCAAAGCTCAAAATATGGCATAGCTATCAAATTTAAATTTTAAATAATTAAAAAATAAAATAAAATAGAAGAAAGATGGTATTTTTGTTTTATTTTATTTTGTTTTATTCCAATATGGTATTTTAATGTACTTTACTGTGCTACATCGGTTACTGACTAGTTATATCAATACTAAGGGACTGTACGTGTAGGCTAATTTCTGTATTCAAAGGTTTAACTTATTTTCTTTGGACTCCATATATAATAATAAAATTCTACGTCTTAGGGCCCGTTTGGTACATGTGTTTAAAAACTGAAAATTATTGTTTGAAAATATTTGTAAAAATACGTGTAAGTGAAAAAGTATGTCGAAATACGTGTAATATTGTTTAAAAATTGAAAATTGTTGTATAAAATCACAAACCAAACACTCCCTTAATCTCTAAATTAACTATTAAAAGCCTGAGTCCTGACCAAGTATAAAACCCAGCAAACGTATCAGAAACTGTATGCTTCAACTCTCACAATAAACAAAGCTTAGATATCATATTCATGGCTTCTGCTCCGTCACCAGTGCTCCATGTAGTGATTTTCCCTTTCATGGCTCAAGGCCACACCATCCCCTTTCTAGACCTATCAAAAGCCTTCTCAAACCGTGGCCTAAAAGTCACAATTATCACCACCCCATTAAATGCTCCATTCATCTCTTCCAAAATCAACAAGCACTCAAACATCTCTTTGTCAATAATCCCATTTCCAAAAGTTCCAGACTTGCCACAAGGTTGTGAGAACGTTGCTGACCTTCCTTCAATGGCCCTACTGTGTCCTTTGGTTGAAGCCACCAAAAAGATGAAACAACCTTTTGAGGATGTTCTTAGAGACATGATTGATGATGGGCGTCCTCCCATTTGTGTTATCTCTGACTTTTTTCTAGGCTGGACACTTGAGTCATGTCGTTCATTTGGTATTCCACGTGTTGTTAGTCATGCTCTGGGAGTGTTTTCTGTGGCTGTTTCTAGATCTCCTTCTTTACGTGTCCCAAGTGTTAAAGATTTGTCACTTTCGGATCCTATAGAGTTTTCGGAGATGAAAATTCCTTTCATTTTGAACAAAGGTGACATCCCTGCTATGCTTTTCAATATTGGTGATTCAAATGACCCTTTTGTGCGTCTTATAAAGGAGCTTGGAGTAGCGGATAGGAATAGTTGGGGTGTTATTGTTAACAGCTTCGAAGAGATTGAAGGTGAATATGTTGGAGCATTTGAATCCCACTATTTCAACGAGGCCAAAGCGTATTGTGTGGGACCACTTTTCCTCTATGATCAACCTGATCAAGAATTGGATGCTTCATACATCAAGTGGCTAGATAAGTATGTTGAATCTAATCAATCAGGCAGTGTGATTTACGTTTCATTTGGTTCACAATTAAACTTGTCAAATGATCAGTTGGATGAGATTGCTTTTGGGTTGGAGATGGCAGGCCATCCATTCATTTGGGTTGTGAGATCAAAGACTTGGGATCCACCAAATGGATGGAATGAGAGAATGAAGGAAGAAGGGTTGGTTGTATATGATTGGGTGGAGCAGCGAAGCATACTAGCACACCCTTCAATAGGTGGGTTTTTGAGTCATAGTGGCTGGAACTCGACGTTGGAGAGCTTAGTAAATGGGGTTCCACTTTTGACTTGGCCTATGTTTAGTGAGCAAACCTTGAATGCCAAACTTGTAACAATGGGATTGGAAGCAGGGCTAGTAGTCCCACAAAGTTATGTTGGAGGTGAGAAAATCATCACTGTTGATCGTAGTGTGATTTGTGAGAGTGTGAAGGAGTTGATGGGAGGTGAAAAAGGGAGGAAGGTTAAGGAGAGGGCACAAGAATTGGGGCAATTGGCAAGGCATGCTGTGGAAAAGGGTGGGTCTCGCAAGAAATTGGACGAGCTGATTGAGCAGCTCAACACTAAAAATATGTGATCAAAACCTTCTTTAATTTGATAGTGTATCTCCTAATCGCATTCCATAGAATAGATGCATAAAATAATTTTAATTTCCTATGATTTGAATGAGACATTGAATGATAATTCAATGAATCACTTACGTGTGTTTCTAACCGTATGAAATCATATGGCTTATTGAACAATCATAGACGTTGATTGGGTAAATAAATCATTTTATTATTAATGGGTTATGTGGTTATCTTTTTTTTTTTTTTTTTTTTTGACATCCAATTATGTGGTTATCTTTTGATAATAAATAAATTATGTCCAAGTAATTCACGGGATTAAAAGCATAAGTGTATAACCCTTTGAAGGTGAGATCTTCTCTTTTAATTTTTTTTTAATTCAATTTTTACCATAAATGGGTAAATGGAGATTTTTTTTAGAGAGTGGGTAACGGGAGATTTGAATCATGGTTATCTTCATAAAATAAAACCAGCTTGTAATCTGTACTTACACATGGAAAAATTAAAACAATAGTGAAAAAAGAAGAGTAATATTAAAGATACAAACTTTTATACAAAAATAATAAAAATTAAAAAAAATTAAAAAAAAATTTACAAATTACTGATGTGGTGAGTGGTAATTAGTAAATGAAAAAGTGAAGTTAATGGTTGGCCTAAATAATAACCAATAAGAAGTTGGTCACATCAACAATTTTTAAAAATATTGTAAAATAATTTGTGGCCGTAACATTATTAAAAAAAGAATGTTAATTTTTTTATATTAAATGTTACTACATTGTTTGTGGACAATGACACGTACAACCACTGATATGATGAATCTCACATTTATTGTATTAGATTCTACAAATCAATCATTGGCCATTCTAAAAACATAAACCAAAATGATGTTTTTGTTAAGCATTTTATTAGAGAGTTAACAATTTTGGGATTACTGCCATCATTTTCTTAATCACATTAAACATAATGTATCATGTTCTTGACCTCATTCGTTGTATCAAATATATAAAGTGGAGCAAATCTTGTTTGTGGAGGAATTTTTTCCTTTAAAAAAGTTCGGTCCACTTCGGTCTACTTCAGTCCGTTTTGGTCTACTTCAGTCCATTTTGGCCCAAACAAATTTATATGTAAGTGAATAGAAAAAGACTTGATCTATGCAGAAAATACTGAGAAAGTAAGAAATTGATAAAGATAAACATGCATAAAAATGAAAATTGTAAAATTAATTAAAAAAAATATTGATTAGGAAATGATGATGAAAAATAATAAAAAGATAGAATATAGACGTTATTTTGTGTTTCCAAGTAATTAAAACTCACAAAAAAAAAAAACTAATGTGAGTGCTAGTACCCCAATATTTTAAAGTAGCAAGATCATAAGCTCTAGCAGCAACCTCCTCGTCATTGTATGCATTTGTATACAAATAATCATGAGCTCTTAAATCATTGCATGCACCTGTATACAAATAATCATGAGCTCTAAACAATATTATATTGCGTGGTTACTCTTTTGCGTAGGGACAACAAACAATGTGATACTCATGTAGAGTGTTACAAAGAAAAATAAAAATAAATAATAACGTATCTTCGAATTTTGCAAACATGCTTAAAAGTTAAAATTATGAAACGTTTTAAGTGTTTGAACTTTGAAATGGTAAGAGTTGTAATATCTACTTAACAGATTTATTAGAAAAGAACAATTGGACTCCTCGTCCTTGATTGTTTTTCGTAATTTTTTATAAATACTGTAGCAAAATTAAGAAATTAAATTAATGCATGACACAAATTTAGACCCTAATTAAAACTCCATTAGGAATCTTATTGAATTTTCTCTTATTTTTGGCTTTATATATACTAGTGTATAGCCCCTTGCTACAAACTATCACTTTCCTGACATAATGAGGAATTGTGGATTTAATTTTAATTACAGCACTTTTTGATCCCATACAAAACACTGTTAAACAAAATTAAGGCAATTGGACCATTCAATAACTCGTTCCGTTATCTTTGCCCATGCCTCACAATGAATGTGATGTGAAAAAATCATTCGTGGTTGCTGAAGTATTTACTGTAATTTCTTACAATCAATCAGTGACCGAGCCGAGATTTCTATTCGGGGGACAAGATTAAAATCAAAATTAATTTAAAAAATATTTATTAATATTAATAAAAAAATAAATAAACAATTGTAAACTAATGTAATTGTCAAACAAAATCTAATATAAATGTAAACTGCTATATTTTGTCAACCCTTGCACTCCTCGGATTACATTGGACACTCCCATTGATTTTGTTTAACAAGAGGATGATGTGAAGGGGGAGACCAAGAAATAATGTGTTTAACACTTCTATCATACGTACATTAATTAAAACTACCACAGACCCCACCTGAGCATGCGAGAATGATTATATATACATGTTCTATAAGATACAACCTTCGATCACTAAAGATTTAATTTATGGACTTTAGGTCAAGTAACATTTGTTAGTATTTGAGACAGAGATATCTATATTTCAAATCGTACATCATCCACTTCAAAAAATAATGATAAGATATCAACATTTTAACATTATATGTAAGACATATTTCAAACTTAGAATCACCTATTGATACGACGACAAACAACCATTTATTATAAAAGCTTAAACAACCATTATCTTTTTATTTATGGCTAACCTAGGTTATGCTTTAGAGTTATGAAACTATTTGTTTAAACTTTTATGGACCCCGTTAGGCTGCACTAAAGTCTAGTGCATGGTTGGAAACTTGGGATGAACCGTAGATCCAAACATCGTAGGTTTGATCTCCATTAAGAGTTCCCTTAAATTACCTGATACACAATTTTGGCGGGCAGAGCTGCATATCCATGGTTAATTTCCTAGGAGTGTGTCCAAAGGATCCTCCCTTGGTGAAGTTCCCCATTTTGTCATAAATAAATAAATAAAAAAACAAAAAAACAGGAAAAAAACAAAAAAAAACAAAAACAAAAAATTTAAAAAAAAAAATTGGGGCAGGGCAATTTTCACCCGGCAAGATCCTGACCAGTGGAGCATGGTACCAGAGGAACTTAGAAGTTTAGTTCATTTGACCAAATAAAATACTATTAGTAGACACCTCTGAATTTCTATAAAAAAAATAAGTTATGCGCATTGCGAAAGCATGATAAATTGATACCATACCATAAGTATGCAAATTGCAGATTCTTTTTTTTTTTTTTTTTTTTTTGATGAGACATTCTAAATTAAGTATCTGGATTGGCAAACTAATTTGTATATGTCTTCTTGTTATTGACTTCTTTAAATAAGTGTAGTTACGCCTTAATTTTATACATTTTATAATACATAAATATACATTGTTCCCGTTATATCCCATTTATTGTAATTTGTTAGTTATGTCCTGCAATATCTAATATATGTTTTTTGGGGTTTGTTTATTCACATCTGACTTTGTGTGGTATTGGTTAGGATTATATAGAGCATCTATACGGATCGAGATATGTGGAGAAAATATCTTATGTATGGAATATATATATTCTCTATCTTATAGTTTGTAAGCCTTGTTTATCATTAAAAATAATATAAAATAAAATGTGTAAGCCTTGTTTATCATTAAAAACTCTAAAGAGGCATGGAAACAAGGTTTCAGAGAGATAATCCTTTTTTCTTTTCTTTTTTTTTATCTAAAATCAAATCAAAGGGTGAACTGAATACAGACACATCGCCTAACTAATTTGGAGAATGTTCACATTATGGACGATATTACAACATTAAAGAAGATGGTTAAGCACATTCATATTCAGGTCGCACCTCAACAGGTATTCCAAGAAGTTTCAAGGACTAGCATGTTGGGCTTTTGTGGAGCCTAATTGTGTTTAATTCAGATTATGATCCCACTTGATATAAAAATGCTACTGTTTTTATGGTTTGGTGTGTTGTTTTGAGAGAGAAAATTGTATTGCCGCATCTTGTATTTTTCCTCGTAAATAATGAAATCACTGCAACTCCGTGGATGTAGACAAATTGCAGAATCACAAAATTATTGTGTTGTGTGATTGTTTTTTTTTAGTGCATATGTTTTCTCTATTTTTGTATCTCACGAATTTGGGAATTTCGTGAATATTCCCTTCATAGCAAACATGGCGACAAGTTTTATAAACTACAAAAAAAAAACGCGTTTTTAAGCTGCGTTTTACAAAAACGTAGCTACAGGGGGTAATTTGAACCGCGTTTTTAAAAACGCAGCTCCACCCTGGACGTATAGCTGCGTTTTTGAAGCCGCGTTTTGTGATGTTGAGGCTGCCGAGTAGGACTTAAGCCGCGTTTTTAAAATCGCGGCTACAGACTCATCCGGGGTTATTTTTTATTTTTTCAATATGTTTGGAGCTGCGTTTAATAAACGCAGCTTAAACATGTCTGAAGCTGTGTTTAATAAACGCAGTTTAAACATGTCTGGAGCTATGTTTAATGAACGCAGCTTAAACATTTATAGAGCTTATACATGTCTGGAGCAGCGTCTGTTTAAATGCGGTTACAGGTTTGGTAATAAAAAAATATAAAAAATATTAAAAAAAAAAACCTAAACTACTCTCTGATCTCTAACCCGATCTCTCACCTTCTCTCTCACTATCTCCCTTGGACTCCCAAACCCTCACCTTCAACCCACCCCTCTCTACCACCGATCCTCCTCACCATCACCAGCACCACCACTACAGTGGTCTTCTCCATCCCCGAATCAACTCTCTCAACCTCGAAATCTCTCTCTAATCCTCAGATCACCATGGCGGCTGCGGTGGTTGCAGCATCAGAGCCATCTGGATCCTCAACAGCCTCGACGCCGTCGTTTCACATTCTTCATTTGCTATGTACTAATCGATTTGACTCTTCTTCTCACATTTAGGGTTTTTTCTGGCTTATTCGTTGATGAATCACCGTTTTTATATGTAAAAATGAATCTAGACCTATTTCTTTTTTTGCGGATGAATTCTCATGTTTCTGGCAGTAGTTAATAGATAGATACTAGCTCTTAGTGAATGTTCGTTGACATTGGATCAGTTGTTTTCATTTGGGAGCAAACACTGTGCTCAATTTTTGGCTGTCTGGAAAAGAATTGGTATGTCCTTCACTCGGGAGTACCTGATGTAAATTACCTTATCTGCATGAGTGGGTTTTGTTAAGATATATGTTCTTCGTGCTTTAACTACTTGTTATAGTTGCCACTTCATGATTATTTTTGTTCCCATTCTCCCTATGTTCAGTATTTTTGTTGGACGGAGTAGCAAATATTACCGGTAGTGTGGAGCTTGGTGACCTTCAACTTGCAGCATACTTTGCTGAGAAAAAGCCAACAGGTCAACCTTTCTTTAGGAATGGTGAGTGTACATTTACTCAACATCTCTCTCTCTTGAATTTCAAAGGGTCTTATAGATAGGCTGTTATTGGGTGAGCTTGAGTTCTTTTTAATTCATAAACTCTTGCACTTCATAATATGAAATAAAAAAAATAAAAAAATGATTTTCTAAAGACAAATTGAAATAAGGGGCAGAGTGGTGTAGATATCTTACTGTTAAATTGTTTATATCTGGATCAAATCAGCTGCCTGAATTGCTCACTCATTCTTTATGACCATATTGTTTGCACTTGTTCATGGGGTCCCTTTTTGGAAGGTTCTGATACTTTTTATTTGTTCTTGCAGTGCATCGTAAATCTTAGTAAACTATCAACGGAAATTTTTTTATTATTGCTGATATGAGATTATGAGAAATTAAAAAGGATTTCTTGATGTGCTCCTTCTGTGCCAATATATTGGTCCTCTTGTGGGATTCCTACTTTAAAGCCAACATCATTTTCACACTATAATTTCTGATTTCCAAATTTTCCCTCGTTGTTTTGTGTGCTCACGGTGTTGACACTATTCTCCCTAGGATAGTGTTGCCTGCAAATGGCAGATGTAAGTTTATTACAAATTCTTTTATGTATCAATTATAGTCGTTTAATTGCAACCAAGTGCTCTACATTATTCTTGTTTTTAACTTGCTAGTAATGTATACAGGCCTTCCTTCACTTGTTGCATTTCCCCCTGATTGTAAAACTGCAGATTGTGTTATACGGTGAGTTTATCTATTTTTAATGCAAAGAAATACAATGCGCATTATATTAGTATATCTAACATTCTATTAACATCCCCCATTGTCCGCCTTTTTTATATGTAGCCTATGTAATCTGTATCATTCAGTTATTTTCTTCAACCTAACTTAGGAAATTCCTTTAATAATAATATTGAATCATATTTATTCTTGCTTCTCATGCGTTCTCCATTATTATGTTAGGGTCCTTGACAATAAGAACACCATATAATGAATTACATATGGAACCAAAGTAGAGGTTTTTATATCCATTGGATATTGGTATCAAAGAGAAAACAGAGGCAATAGCCAAGTCATATGGTGACAGTGTTGCTGAATACTCGGAGCAAGTAAACTCCTAACTTCCAAAATGTTGTTTTGGCTGTTCACTTTCTAATTTGCACCAAACATTAGGCAAGCAGCAGGGGTGAGCTAGGCTGTTGAAGTTAAATGGATGCACCTTAAATTTGTTGGATGCTATTGACATATAGTAGCTCCTCTGCTTGTTTGTAACTACTGCAATTCTCAGTTCAAGTTAAATATCTCAATCATGATTTGGTTATGGGAACTGATTTTTTTTTTTTGGATGCGCCTAGCTTAGTCTTGTTTGAGCTCAATCTAATACTTGCATCTATTACTGGTTTTCTTATGCTATAGTTTCCAGGTGTATCGTAAATTCTTGACACACTTGGCTAAGGTTTGAAATTTCCATTGCAATTTTTGTCCTAGTCATAGAAAGTGGGTGGGCTGATAGTGTCAATGTCCAATCAAGTCTTTATTAGTATGAAGATTTTGCTTTTCTGGACTCATATATTGAGCACTAACTTATGCTTTTATATAAGTTGGTGATGTTCATTTTTTGGGTTTGTGATTCTCTAACTTGGGTTGTGTTGACTCCAGCTATAAGAAAACTCTGCTCATATTGTCTTGATACCACTTTTTCACTTACAAGTCTTCTAATCAACTGTTTCCTCATATATAATACTATACTATTCTTTGTTCGATTTACTTTACCGATTTTGGTTCTCAGCAGCTCTTATACAGCGTCTGTTGCAATGAAGAAGGGTTTTTTTTTTGAATGATTTAGTTCACTCCTGTAATAGCACTGTCTTCTATTTCTAGATGGGTGTAATTCTGGGTTTAAAATTTTAAAAATCGCTTTGTAAACACTAATTGGTGCTTGGATTGTGTGTATTTCTAGCTCCATTTGTCTGGTTTTAAATATTTCCAGCACTACCCAACTTGTTGGTAAATTTCTTGTTTTTGTGACTTAAAAAATTTATATTGAATAGGGATATTCATATTACTGCTGTGTTTTAGATTTTATTTACATTTGATCTTAATTCTCCCTTAATTTCTTGATTTACCCTTTGGGATTGTTGATTTTCTCATATATATGTGTGTATTTATATTCTCTCTTTGTTATCATTTTTTAATCTAAATTTTAATTCTAGAGGTGATGCATTTGTAGTACTTTAACTGGGTTGATTTGTTTTTGTTGCTTAATGAAAAATGCTTTTGAGTAGTCTTGTTGTTTATTCTTTTTATTTTTTTAAATCTTGTAAATTAAATTCTAAACTGTGTAGCTGCAATTTTTTTATTTTCAGTTTTCTCATGTGAGAAGTGAATGCCAATGCCACTGGGGGTTTGTGCTTTCATGTAGTACTTGTACATTTGTGATATTGTCTCGTTTTGTTAATTTTTTTCTTGATATTATTTTAGCCAACCTCTGTTGCTTTTCATGCCCATTTTGGATTTGCTACTTACTACCTATCTACAGGAAGCAAGATTTTTTGTGTTGCTTTGCAATGGGGCCTGATTTGGCAAAAAACTCTTTTTTCCTAACATATTTTTCTCTCTTACAATCATAAGAATTTTAAAGATAGTTTTTTTCCGTGTTTAGTTCTTTCTAATACTTGGGTCTTTCACTGCTTTTCCTAGGTTTTGTGTTTGGCTTTTAGGCAGATTATTAGTTTAGTTTTAGTCTCAGTGAGTGAGCATTTAAAATTTCTATGGTTAATGAAAACTAAAGAAAAAACTATTAGAGTTAATGAAATTATTAGTTTAGGGGTAAAATTATTGTCTCCCTTAGAGTTAATGAAAACTAAAGACATGTCCTCCCTCTATTATATTGTATTGTTTTGTTTTGTTTGCTGGCAATTGGTTGGGAACTGTTTATGTAGAGTTTTGTTGAGTGCTTGCAGATAATTATTGGTTGGGAACATATAGTGTTAAATTATTTGGGCAGGAATTACAGATTACGCAGGAAAAAAAAAACAAGAAAAACAAAAAAAAAAAACACCTATAGCCGTGTTTCTAAATGCAGCCCAAAGATGGCCGGGTCTTTAAAAACGTAGCTATTGGTCCTTAGCCTATACCCGCGTTTTAAACGCAGCCAAACTGGGTCTATAGTCGCGTTTTGTCGAAAACGCAACTATAGGGTGATCTGTAGCCGCGTTTTTAAAAACGCAGCTCTAGGTCCCGCAGTGGGCTATGGTCGCATAGAATAGGCCGCGTTTGGAAACGCGGCTATTAGCCCTCGTTTTTTGCAGATTTTTATAAGGCTCCTAGATGTGATTATTGGCAATAACTAAGAAACAATTATGAGATTTTTACAATGTGAAGGAGAATACGTATGTCCACTTTATAATAAGATAAGGGAAAAGCTAACAAATGCAAAGGTAGTGTTATCATTTTTGTTCTTAATAAAATATTAAAATATATTGGTTATGTTCTGTGTTATGGTTTTTTTTTTTTTTTCAACATGCTAGTAGATTTTAAGCACAAACCTCCTTTGAATTCCATAAATTTCTCAAGATGCAAGCTAATATACTCGGGCGGGTTGATGTATTTGGGGCTTGAGGCAAAAACTGAAATTGAGGCATTTTATACATTTAAATATGACTTTTCTTTAAAAAATTAAACATAACTAAAAGTCTATTATCTTGTTTTAAATAAAAAAATTATTACTGATTAACATGAACCAAGTAATTTTTTTTAGAAAGTCAATAGACACAAAAAATTTGACAAAACTTTTCACACCTATTGATATGATAGATTGATAGTGGCATGTAAAAGAATAATATTAGTGGTAGACCTATGTGAGAATAAGAGTTGCCAACTCAATTATTATGAAAAATGTTGTGAATTTTTTTGTGTATTTGCTCTCTTTTTTTTCTTTCTTTTTTTTTTTCCTTTTGAGAAGTGTTATATTCACAATATTTTTCATAACAAATCTTAAGTATTAAGTTGTTATTGGTTATAATTTGAAACCCGCTCCTTCATGCTCATCTATGAAGCACGGGTGCGTTTTCGGATTCGGGTGCGTGTGTGGGTGCGAGCGTGGGTGCAGGACTCAGCAATTTTTGAAAAAGTAGGGTGCGAGTGCGGCGGGGTGCGGCGATTAAAAAATTATTAAAAATATTTTTATTTATATTTTCTATATATTGCTGAGCATACTTTTTCACATTATATAAGCATATACCAAATTTAAGAGGAATAGTAGATAATAACTAAAACATGATGTTTATAAATTAAATACAATCCACAAGTTTAAAACTAAAACATTCCATGATGTTCGAAAATTAGAATACAAGGAGGGAGGCAGAGAGCAGTGAGCAGAGAGAGGCAGAGAGCAGAGAGGCCGGGAGGCAGTGAGAAGAGAATGAGAGATTTTAGGGTTTTTTTTTTTTTTTTGGGTTTAAAGATGTTCAAGTTCAAACAGTGCGTTTTGCACTCTTTATTTTTTATAATAATTTTTACTTGAATTTCGGCCTGATTCAAAGCCGGTATCGGCCTGAATCGACTAGTATTGACCTGAATTGGCCGGTACAGCCTGAATCGGTCGGTTTCGGCCGGCTGATATGATCCGATTCGGCGCAAATCGGCCCAATTCAACGCGAATTGGTGCGTATCCCAAAATGAAAAAAAAAAATCCGACGCGCGGGCAGCGGCATCGCCCACCGCACCTCACGTTGGACGAGGGTGCGGCGCCCCTGTAGCTGCGTCAGTGCTTTCTAGCTGCTCATCTCACAAGCTTGATCCCTTCCTGTTGCCATATCTCTACTCTATTTGATTAAGATCTCCGTTTATAATGAGCCTTGTCTATTTCACGTCTTCTTCTACCTGGCAAACTCAAGGAACCAAAGTTATTAGGGCATTGGGAATCAATACATGGGCTTGGGACCAAACTTAGGCAGACCAAGAAACTTTAGCGTCAAATAAGCAAGCTTATTTGCTTAGTTAAGTCACTTTTTGTCTTGCCTTTAAGAATCTCACCTTTAAGCAAATAAGTTGGCCCCAAATGCACATACCAATACTAGACGTGGCAAATGAACGGGTCGGGTCGAGTTCAGGGTGGGTCAATCTGGTTAGGGGTCAAAACGAGTTCAGGTTTAAAAAAAGAGTCATTTTAAGCGGGTTAGAAAACAACATATATTTGCTATTTGGAAAGTCACGTTGCAAATTACTTGATGTAAAATGCATTACTTTGAATTCACCAAATTAATATTTATTCAATAATTTTAAAATTTTACAAATCCTAACATTACTAACCAAAACAAAATAGCACAAATGATAAGTAAAATGATTACACAAGTTTCATTTCTACACAATATCAACACCCCAAAACATAAAACAAAATTACAAATGCCTTATTAGACAACTGATTTGACAAAGAATAAAAATATATAAATAATTAATTTACAATCTTGAAAATTAATTTTATAATCTACTATGAATTATGGTTGACACTCTATTTCAATATGAGAATATACATTAAAGTTTGATTGTTTACTTATTTATACATGGTCTCCTTTTATCATGTCGTTGTTAAACAACACATATTTCAAGAAATATCATAATTTATTTTAAAAAACCGTTTATTTTAAACATGAATTTTTTAAAAAAAGGTTTAAGCATTCATAATTTGTGCTAATTTCATTGATACTTTGGCTTCACTCTTTTCACACTTACAAATGTTTCTCATATATATCTATAATTTTAAATTTATGTTTTTAACTCTACTGTAACCAGATTATCTTGGCAAATACTTTGTTATTTGATATCTAAAAATCTTTACTCATTACATAATGCCTCAACCATTTATCTTTCAATTCATTTGCCTACAAGTATGTAAATATTTCAATTGTTTCCTTAAAACTCACAACAAATAATTAAACCAATATTGTCTTAATTTTATTTTTTTTCTACCCAAAAAAAAAAAAAGTTCTAAAATATTTTTGGATCATGAGTCAACCAGTTTTTATTTCGGGTCAAAAATTCAGTTTGGGTCGAGTCGGGTCGGGTCGGGTCAGCAAATTCTGTCTTGTTTAGCTATTCTGGCCCGTTTTGAAGGGTAAAAGTCATGAGCCTTGAATTTCCAACTTAACATTTACAAACCATCTGCATATATATAACAAAGCCCCATAATTCAAGCAACAAGATCAACTTCATCACAGTCCGGAGGAACCACATCTATTCTCATCACACTCCTATACTGATCTGGAATAGGTGCACCTGCTTGCCCATTCAGATCTCTAACATGCTGACAAACATAATTAGGACAAATACGATCATATTTTGTCACTTTTTGCCAACGATTACCAGAATGGTGCTTTGGTGCCATGCTCAAGTCAGCACATTGTACTTCTCCATCTCAAATTCTTCCCTTCCTCATCATTTGACTGATCCAGAGGATTACAAGGATTCTACAAAATTGAAATTTTCTTCGTTTCCTCATTGTTGGTCCTAAAATTGGAGTCTAGTACAGGATCAACATTCTCAAAATATAAAAGGCTGTTTGGTTTTTTTTTTTTTCATCACTCATCACTCCTCATTCAATTTTTGTCATTCATCACTCATCACTCATCACTCAAAATACTCCAATTTTCTATACCCCACCCGTTTGGCACATGTTTTCAGTTTCTCATCACTCAATTTTTTTCTACTTTTTGTGGGACCCATACCTGAGCACCATGTCAAGCATTCCTGTTAGCCTACTCGCCTCGCACCATTTCATCATTCCATATCACCCACTTTTCATTTCCTTTTCCCTTCAGCCTTGTTACTCTCCCAAACCCAGAGACGCCAAAACCCCATTCATAGACTCTCCAATCCTCACCAAGGGAAGACGCCACACTGGCCGAGATCGACGCGGCAGTCTTAGAAGCACAAGCTCGAGTGCGGCGCCATCTCCATGGATGAAAAAGACCCCGACAAAGCACAAACCCAACAAAGCCGGATCGACGACCCATCTCTCACACAATCATTTTAATCAAAACACAAACCCAACAAAGCCGGATCGACGACAAACACAAACACAATCATTTCATAGATCCTTTTTTTTTTTTCCTTTTGGATTGATGACAAAGTCGGATCAAGTTAGATTCGAAATCTCTGATCAACGACCAACGGACCTTCAACGAAGCATCGGTGGCCCAAGGCTTGGTCATCGGTGGCCCAGGCGAGCCCTCCGACGATGCATCGGTCTGTGATTGAGACTGAGACCCATTTGTGAGTTGTTCGTCAGATGGGTCACGTTTCTTCAAAGGAATGGGTTTTGAGAAGTACAATAAAGAAATCTAAACAAGTAATGGGTATTTTGAAACCCATTCATGTTTGTTCTGTGATGAAGAACAAAAAAAAAAAAAAAAAAAAAAAAAAGAAAGAAAGAAAGAAAGAACTGTAGCGAAGACCAAAAGTATTTGTTTATGAATGATGCGCTTTAATGGAAATTGGTGGTATTGAACGGTGTAGAGAGGGGACTTCTGTGTTTGGACTTGTGGTGTGAAGAAACAAGAACTAGGAGTGAAAGCAGTGAATTGAGATCAAAGCCATTGGGGAATCATCAAAAGCAATGCCTCACGTGTATTGCTCTGATCGTGGGACCCAGTATGTAGTTTTAATTACGAAAATGCCATTGAAAACAGAGTTATGGAAATTGAAAACATATAAAATGTGTTTCCAGTTTCCATAACTCATCACTCAAAAATCAGATAATTGAGTGATGGAAACAAAAACTGGAAACAAAATCCAAACGGACTTCTCAGCCATGGGTCCCACCATTTTTGAGTTATGAGTTATGGAAACAGAGTTATGAGTTATGAAAACAGCAAATCCAAACAGCCCCTAAGTTTCTCTCTGGTCCTTCCTTGTTGGTCACAAATTCGAAATTTACAACCCCTCCTTCAATACTGTATTCTTCTCCTTACAGGGTACTTTTCAAGTTCAAGACGAGCTTGTGTACAGAGCTCTACAAGTGTAGGGATTCACAACACGATTACATAAATGAAAGCATTTGGGGAAAAATATCAACGAATTGCCTTTTTTGAATTTTGATCCATTCACCTTGAAGTGAACTAATAAATATGTTACTCAGATTTTAGCAAGAAACCAATTTTTGTTTCAAAATTTTAACTAGTCACCCTTTAAGAGATGTTACAAAATTAATCACGCAATGCATGGGAAAATATAATATAATAATTATATAAGAATATAATGTCAAACCACTAGGGTAAATAGTGCAAGTGTCACTACAAAAAATTGGGGCTATCCCAATGTTTTTAAACCGCCGGGATAGCCCCAAAAGCGCAAGTATAGTTTAAAATTGTAGATTATTATATAAGTTTAAAATTGCAACTTTTTTTCCAAATATAAGTATAATGTTTGTATTATTGAAACTTAAATTTTAAGATAATCTTTTCCAATTTTGTCATTTTTTTTTAATTTCTTTTACGAGCTCATATCTCTAATTTCTAATGTCAATTTTGTTTGTATTTATTAGCTAAAAACTAAAAAGTTTGGCCCAAATAAAATAAAATTTTAGACTTTTCAACCTAAAAATTAAGGAATATTAATTTTTGAGCCAAAACTAAAAAGGCAACTTTAAAAAAAAATCAATTTAAGGATCAATTAGTCCAAAATGGGCAAAAATGGACTAACGTGGACCACATTGGACCAAAATAGACCAAATGGACCAAATTGAATCAAATAGACCAAAATTGACCAAAATGCTACACTGATGTGCATCAAAATGAGTGTAGCAACAATAAATACTACACTTTAGTTTTTAGATATTGTATAAATATAGATTTGTAAGACTTACATGTAGTAAAAAATTTACTAACTATAGTATCACTAAAAAATAATTATGAATTTATTTATTATGTTGTTGATTTAAAAGTAACCAATCATGAACCAATGCTTTTCTTCTCCTCTAGATAGGAGCTCTCTCTCTCACTTTGGGTGAGCTTTCTTCCCATCGTTTGTTTCTTCTGACACCCATTACTTTGGAAGCGTAACGAGTGGTGGTAGTCCTACAATTTTGTTTTGCTATTACAGTGAGCAATTCCCCTTGCTCTCCAAATGGATGCTGACTTTATAGAACGCATTGAGAGAATCAAACTCACTTCCGAAGAAGGGGAAGCAATTTTAGTCCGACCAACCCAACGGGCTAGAACTCTGGAAGAGTACTCAAACAGCATCATTAGGAAGTTCCTCACAACTAGATTGATTAATCTTAGAGCTGCGAAGAATTTGCTGAGAGCAGTCTGGAAGATGGGGAACGATTTGAAGATTATCGATGTTGGCGAAGGTCTGTTTCAATGTAAATTTGCTTTGGAAAGCCAGCTAAGGTGGGTGATGGATAATGGTCCTTGGAGTTTTGACGACCAACTACTAGTACTCCGCAAATGGGAAAAAGGCATGACGGCGAGATCAGTTTCCTTCCCAGTCATTCCTATTTGGGTTCAAGTCTGGGGATTACCATTTGATCTTATAAACGAAGAAGCTGGCATGGATATTGGAAAGGGACTTGGCCGTGTGGTGGAAGTGGATAGTAAGGCAATAACATCTGACCAAGCACGATTCTTGTGGATTTGCATTGAAATCCCGTTGAACAAACCTCTCCACAGAGGGGCTTCCATAGTCAGTCTGGAGGGTGACGAGGTGTTAGTTGCCTTCAAATATGAGAGGCTTGTGGGTTTGTGCTATAATTGTGGCATGTTAGGCCACGAAGTGAGGGACTGCTCTCACTCGATACAAGGTGAGGATGGAGAACTCCCATATGGGATGTGTTTAAAGGCTGGTCACCGGCGGCAAGCCGATACGTCGGCAAAGAAAACTCAAGGTCAAGCACGGCATGACAGCGCAGCAGGAAGTGAACCACGAGCCAGGTCTCCGCCGCCACAACCCGAGAATCCAGCACCAACGTCTCTAGTAATTAATTCGCATGTCCAGCGAGTCAATTACGAAACCGATATGGGAATTACTACTAAAACGGAAACTGAACCAAAAACTGACGTGCACGCTATAGATATAAATGCTGATACGGTAATTGATACGCATAATCGTGGGGCGGCAAACGGACCTGAAATTAATGGGAATGATTTGGAAACGGATATGCATAAAGAGGGGCAGAATAACCGGTCCAAACTTAACGGGAAGGAGTTGATTAGCGTCTCAATTATGTACGTTAATGATCAGTTATCAGACCAGTTGGCAAACCAGATCACAACGCGCAAGACAAGTGTAGATGCACGTGAGGAGACTAGGGTAGAGGTGGTGGCACGTGACAGTAATAAGTGTGGAACGTGGAAAAAAATTGCAAGACAATCAGCCGCAAACACGCATCCTAACTTACGGAGTGAAAGAAAACCTGGGAGCAAGAAACGTGTACACAATGATCAGATCTTTGAGGAACCAGAATCGGAGGAGATGGGAGAGAAGAAACGGCTTCGGAGGTTGGCCGGAAACACAACTTCTATGACAATGGTAGTGGCTGCGGATCAGCCCCGCCGATCACAATGAAAATTATTAGTTGGAACTACTGGGGGTTTGGGAACCTCTATGCAGTCACAGCCCTCACTCACATTGTGAGAGTTCAAGCGCCCAAGGTTTTGTTTTTTATGGAGACGAAACGATCAGTGACAGAGATGAAGAAAATAACAGAAGACCTACCTTACCAAGGGGTGTTTGTAGTACCTAGTGTGGGAAGAAGAGGCAGATTATCAATGATTTGGAAGGAGGAAGTAGACCTACACATTTAGACATACACACAAAATCACATCGATGCAATCATATACAGCAACACGGGTACAACATGGAGAATCACAAGTTTTTATGGCCAACCAGATGCAAGCCTTTGCCATGAAACTTAGAGTCTACTAAGGCATCTCCATTCCCGATACACGATGCCGTGGTTATGTATTGGAGATTTTAATGAGATCCTATCATTGGAGGAGAAGCAGGGCCGACTCCCAAAATCAGCTACTCAAATGGAGGCTTTTCGAAGTGTCCTCCTTCATTGTAGCCTGATTGATCTTGGGTATGCGAGGAACAAGTACACATGGAATAATGTATGACACTATAGAGACTTTGTTCAACAAAGATTAGACCGAGCATGTGCCACTTTGGAATGGAGAGAGCTTTTTCCCCATAGCCGAGTAACCCACCTACAAGCTTCATATTCAGATCTTACCCCAATTATGCTCACCACTCACACCATAAACACCTATGTCTACAGGAAAAAAATCCCACACCGATTTGAGGAAAAATGGGCCTCACACCCAGATTGTGAACCAGTCATCCAAGAAGTTTGGAATCAGGTGGATCCTAGGGGGAGTCCAATGTTTAAGTTGTTTGAAAAAATTAAATAGTGTCGTATGGCTTGGGTAGGATGGTCCCAATCTGCATTTGGAGACACTAAGGTAAAGCTGGAGGTGAAACAAAAGGAATTAGAGGACTTGACAAAACAAAGTAGGGGTGATAAGATGGAGAGCATTAATATGGTAAAGGGTGAAATAAACAGGTTGTTGTATCATGAGGAATTAGCATGGATACAACGGTCAAGGGCAATATGGCTACAAGCGGGAGACAAGAATACAAAGTTCTTCCACCAGAGAGCAAGCCAAAGGAGACGAAGAAATCAGATCAGTGGGGTCTTTAATAGTGAAGACAATTGGTGTACTGATGAAAATGAAATTGCAAATGTGGCAGAAAACTACTTCAAGAATCTATTCACTATGGTACACCCCGATCATACAATCATGGAAGATGTCCTTGATTCAGTTGATAGGCGAGTGACGGATAACATGAATGGTATACTCCTACGACCGTACACTGCTGGTGAGGTCAATAGAGCCCTCTTTCAGATGCACTCATCAAAGTCTCCAGGGCCGGATGATATGTCTCCTTTTTTCTTTCAAAAATACTGGCATATTGTGGGTAGGG
This sequence comes from Notholithocarpus densiflorus, assembly GCA_030021035.2. Lineage (NCBI taxonomy): Eukaryota > Viridiplantae > Streptophyta > Magnoliopsida > Fagales > Fagaceae > Notholithocarpus > Notholithocarpus densiflorus. Next base: position 533,636 of record JARYZH020000016.1, on the reverse strand, counting down.
ATGTCATAGAAGCTATCTTATCAGTTTTGAATTCAGACCACTTTTTACATAAAATGAACCATACCCATATTGTATTGATCCCTAAGAAAAATGACCTAAAGTACCTGTCGGAATTTCGCCCAATTAGTTTGGGTAATGTAATATCCCGTATTTATACCAAAGTCCTGGCTAACCGGTTAAAGATTATATTGCCCAATGTTATATCTAATGCCTAGAGTGCTTTTGTGCCAGATAGATTGATTACAAATAATACTACTGTAACTTTTGAAGTATTGCACAGGATGTGTAATAGAAGAAGGGGAAAAAGAGGACAAATGGCAGTAAAATTGGACATCAGGAAGGCCTATGACAGAGTGGAATGGTGCTTCCTTGAAAGAATCATGGCAAAAATGGGGTTGGATGAGAGATGGGTACACTTGGCAATGGAAACAGTCACTACAACCTCCTACTCTTTTTTCATCAATGGGGAACCAAGAGGTCACATCAAACCATCTAGAGGAATTAAACAAGGTGATCCTTTGTCACCTTATTTATTTCTCATGTGTGCTGAAGGGTTGTCAGCCATGCTAAGAAGGGCAGAGGAGAGAAGACAGCTACATGGTATACTATCTTGCAAAAATGGAGTTCAGATTTCTCACTTACTGTTTGCAAAAGCCTGCTATTCTGCCAAGCAACTGTGGAGGAATGCCAACAGTTACAAACCATTTTGGAGCAATATGAGGAAGTATCCGACCAATCCATAAATCGGAGCAAAACAGCTTTGTTTTTCAGCAAAAATACAAGGGCAGAGGCGAGGGATACTATTCAAGGCATGCTAGGGGCTCAAGTCATGACTGATTGTGAAAAATATCTTGAACTACCCATGGTGACTGGCAAGTCCAAGGTGAATTCTTTCAAGGAGTTAGAAGAAAAAATTACAAAGCGTGTCATGGGATGAAAGGAGAAGTTTATCTCTAAAGCGGGAAGGAAAATATTGATAAAAACAGTGGCACAAGCAATCCCTACCTACACTATGGGCATTTTTAAGATTCCTAATTCCTTGTGCAATGACATCAATGCCTCTCTAGCAAAATATTGGTGGGGGCAAACAAAAGATGAGAAAAAAATTCATTAGATTAATTGGAAGAAACTATGTAGTCCAAAAACCAAAGGAGGGATGAGTTTTCGTGACTTCCATGCGTTCAATTTAGCCATGCTAGCTAAATAAGCGTGGAGATTGGTACACCACACTCAATCGCTCACAAAGTATACAAAGCAAGATACTCTCACAAAGTATACAAAGCAAGATACTTCCCCAATTGTTCTTTCCTAGAAGCTGATATTGGAAGTAATCCCTCATATGTGTGGCAAAGTTTACTCATGGCTAGAGAAATCCTAGTGCAGGGGACGAAGTGGCGTGTTGGTGATGGGAGACAAATTGAGGTGGCTTCTCACAAATGGCTACCCCATGCACCTGTTTTCATAAGCCCTCCACCATCTCCTCTATATGCGAGGGACCTTATTGATGAAGATACAAGACGATGGGATCGTGGGAAATTACAGACACTGTTTGCTCCATCAACCCAGCAAGAAATTAATCCTGTCTGTACCATTGGACAATTTGACCTCCAAGGACGAGCTGATATGGAAGGGAAATGCCTCTCAAAAGTTTACTGTCAAGTCAGCCTACGGGGTAGCACTTGGGCTTCTAAACAAATCTCCAGCTGAGCACTCACAGGCCCGAAGAGATGGGAGTTTGTGGAAGAAGATATGGAAATTAAACGTTCCTCCAAAAGTGAACTCTAATGTGGAGGGTCTGTTCAAACATACTGCCCACAAGAGATAATCTGCAGCGACGCAAGGTGAAAATTGACCCAAGGTGTGAAATATGCCTCCAACAACCCGAGACTACATGCCATGTATTATGGGAATGCCCCTTTGCAAGAGATGTCTGGTCAAGGGCGGGTAGGAGGACTCAGAAAAGCCCAACTGATGTGTCCGACTTCTTCAGCTTGTTTCATTTCACGTCTTTCTCTGTAATATCGTTAATTCTGGTGCTTTGTTGGCCATGGAGTTGCTTTGGGTGCATATTACTCTTTTGTGAATATTTATTGTAAGAAATAGTGGACTATTGGTTAGACCACCATTAGTCCAATCGCCTATTAGACTTTAGAGTCTATGGAGATAAGAGACAAAGGTTTTTTGTTAGAGATTGTACTCAGCTTTACAGAGTATTCGGTCCTTATGAATGCTTTTAACTTTTTGCCTAAATAATCGTGTGAGGAGAGTCTCATATTACACAGTGCTTGGGATTTTGTGTGAAACAAATTTTAAACGGAGTTAATACAAATGATAGAATGTGGAATATAGCCACAGAGAAACTGTAGGAGAATTAATAATGAGGAATTATTGGGTACTTTAGAAGTTTCTCACCTGGTCAAGTAACTTGCAGGTTATTCTTATTATTTGATTATTGAGTAAATGGTGTTTTAAAATTGTTAGGTGATATCTAAGGATTTTAGAGACAGTGTTAGGGAGAAGTTCTTTGTGGTGAGCTAGCTGAAGTAAGTAACCTTATCCTAATTGGTTTTATCTTTGCGTATTTTAACTACTGAAAATTGTTTACAGTTGTTACAATTTATTTCTATTGCATTACTGATTTCAAGTAAAGAATTATCACCAATATATCTGATTACTGAATATATGATGTATTTTATTTAATTGTTTTTAGCTATACTGATTCAAAGTAAAGAATAAAGAATTTCCACCAATATATTTGAATATTGAATATATGATTATATATATATACACACACACACACATATATATATATATGTATATGTATTTGAATAAGATATATTTTTGTTAGAAACTATGATTTCATATATATGATTATGGACAATTTGACTATGAATTGATTCTGATACCCAAACCAATGGGGGTTATTCATTGGTACTCTGATACCCAGCCAATGGGGGTTATTCATTGGTATTCTGATACCCAAACCAATGAGGGTTATTCATTGGTACTCTGATACCCAGCCAATGGGGGTTATTCATTGGTACTTTGATGCCCAGTCACGGGGATATAGCGTGACCATAGTCATAAGATTTTTAAGAATATGAATTACGTTTGAATATTTAACTATTTTGAGTCATTAAAACTGCCTATGTATTTTTGGAACCTATTGTAAGTTATAGCTTTTGATATATGGAAAACTGACTACTTCTAAACCATCTATGATATAATTGTAAGATGAAAGTATGTGATCTATTTGCAAAGTATTATTTTAAGATTATGAAACTTCTTTAGCTATTTTTTGAAAACCCATAGCATATTATAACTTTTGAAGATTTATATTACATCTTATTACTTTACAAATCTATTGTTGGATAGAACTTATTCGGATTTTGGTTACTTATTGAGTTGTCAACTCACCCCCCTCTTTCTCCTTTCAGATTTTGACCAAGAAGAGTAGCATATGTTTGGGCTTCCGCTGGGATGTGCGCATGAGTGAAGTTTAGGAAATCAATGGAATAAGATTTGAACTTTTATGTTTAAGATTACCATTTGTGTAGACTTTTAGATTTAAAGGATTTAGTTTATTTTTATTTTGATGTTGGAAGATTATTATTGGAGATCTTTTGAGAATTGCATTATTGAGGATATTTTGAAAATTTATTGATGAAATTTTCTTTGAGGATAATTATTTAATTGTTAAGAGGGCCTTACACACTTGTAGGGTGTAAACTTTATAAGTGTGTGGCTGTTGTCACGTGCCTAGCCCTTACTTGGGTTCGGGGCGTGACAGCTTATATAGACTATTATATTCTAATTCATCATAAAGTGGCACAGTTCATGGAACTCATTACATAACAAATAACAATAAAATTAAAAATAGGTATCATTCATATAGAGATATTAGCAATGGCACCATTAAGCATCCATATTAAAGAAAGTCACATTAACTCCAGAAATGTACACCATACCATACTTAGACGCCCAATTCATCAAACCTTCACAAACTTATCGAGAAAAAGGGGGAAAAAAAAAGGTTCATCAATCCTTTATTTACATATTTACTCACCATTTTTCGTCCAATAGTAGGATTAACTGGATTACCATCTTTACGAGTATGAACTATTGGATATAACACTGCACGCTTTACAGGACGTCCATCCTGTTTTGCCTACATTATGAACATTATATTTATTTAGTGATGAATATTGGTTCCACGTAAACTAGAGAGAAATCAAAATCTTTTAAATATTAATGATAGTAGTTATTACCTTTTTTGCAGCGTGCATAGCATAGCTACAGGAACCAACATTATGTAAGTCTTCCTGTTTAGCACGACGCTCTTTATTCTTGTTTGACTCTATCTACATTCAACAAAATTACAGGTTTAAGTTGCCAACATCATCATCACTCATTAAACCAATTTAAAATACAAAATATGCATCAAATTTTCCTATAACTACTCTTTTTCTTGTTTTTCTAATACTGTCCCTCTTTGTTTTGTAGGCAGCAGCAAGACTAGACCCTCTTACCTCCATTTAAATGCAGAACAAAGAGAAAGAAACTAGTTGATGTTTTAAACTACCATAGTGAAGGGGAACCAACATCATCAAAATCACTAATCATGCCAACAAGAAGAGAAAGGATGTCCTAATCAAAATAAATATTAATTTCCACATCAAAATAACTATGATATTGCACCTAACTAACTACTCCAGCAACATTCTTATTCCATGGAATGGTAGACAGCACAACCAATTAACAACCAATGCCATCAACATTATAATCCTCCATTTAGTCATAGACTATCATATTGTTTCTAACCAACTTGTAATAAAGCAAGTGCTAAAAAATTAAATAAAAGTGTCAAGATAGATTAATACCACTGCTTTGTCAGAATACCAATGCTCAACAAGTACATCATAATCTTCTGGTATGCATCCCTTCTGTCGGTTGCTCTATACTCGTGCTTTGTTTCTTGGTCCCGGTATATAGTGCTTCCTTTTCAGCCTACACTTATGATCCCTCCAAGCCTTCCCAATTTGTTGTAAGGTCAATTTCTTTAGAGCCATTAATGCAGTAGGATTGTCAGGCATGGAGTATTTCTGCTACAATCAAAGAGTTGAGTTTGCAAATTACAAATGTTTTCTAGCTAAAATACTTATGTAAAACTTAGTACAAAATGTCATAATTACAAGAATTATAGCTTCTTTAATACCTGAACAATATCCCAACAATCTTCTTTAAATTCGTCTGGCATTTCATCCCAAGAAAGATATCTAAGTGAGAACATATGGGGTTTTCGCACAATCGTGCCCAACCACCCACCGAAAGTCCTCCCCTCCTTCTCAATTGGCTGACCCATACTATTAGCGTCAACACAATTTCTAGGTCATCGGAAAGATCCCAAATATCCAAGTACTTGCTTGACCCACGAGTGCCACGTGCAACTGGTGGCACATCTATAATGTGAAGGAAACAATATCAAGAAAAATGGGAAACAATAGAGCATGCAATTAAAAAAAAAAAAAAAAAATCTCAAAAGGAAAAAACTGGAAAAAGCTGCTGCCTATTGTCCTTGGCTGCAGTATACAATAATCTGGACTAAAACAAAAGAATGAACACAAGAATGAAATATGCCAAAAGCACTACTCTTCTCAAGGTAGTAATTCTAAAACAAAAGAATGAACACAATTAGCATAAATTGGAATTCAAAACGTAGTTCAACTCACTTGCATAAATTGGAATCTTCTGTTTGAGTGAAGTATTACCATTTATTCCAATTATGGTTAAACATATAATAATCTAGCAATGGTACATTACAAATAACTAAAATGAAAGTATTGCACATGTTTTCTTTAAAGAAAAATGTTATGAACACAACATTTTCACAATATTAGTGTCGATCACTTTTATTATGTAACATAAAAGTGCCAACCAATCAGATCAAGACATGTTAGTAGTTGGAAAAACAGAAATGAAAAAAAATTGTATTCACTAGACATATTTTAATATGAGAAAAACTTTTTGACATTCCAAGTCATCAACTAACAATTAAAATGTGTTGTGTGGGAGACAGTAATGCCAAACTGTTCAATCTAAATACTAAAAATAAAAAAAATAAAAAAAAAAGTTTTCAGCTTTCTTCAAAGTGGAAAAATTTTATAGGGTAATTACACCAAACAAGTTGCCTATGCAATTATAAAAAAAATTCTAATTTCAATTATAAAAAGGTGTCTAAATATCAAATCTTAGCAGAAGACTAATACATGTATAAGAAGAAAAATGTGAGGGAGAGAGAAAAAGAAAGTTGGGGGGGGGGGGGGGGCAGAGAGTGTGTTACTTAAAACTTTAAGTGTGTGCTACTTGTTCAGTCATTCGATATTGACTCTCCTAGATAACACCATTTTTTATTTTAAGTGTTCCAATTTTTATTTTTTATTTTTAGATACCTATGGAGCTGCTGCCTAATCTCTTTTTAGATGGAGTCCAACTTTAGCATTATTTTTAGAAAAATGATTGAACATGTGCTGATATCTGCAACAGCCCCTTACGCATGTGCTGATATTCCTACCATACAAAACAACCTAATTTCCATACTATTCAACCCCATGAACACTTCTTTGTTATAACCAACACAGGCATTCCCAAACAATAGTCAAAGTGGAAATTAAGCTGACTTTATAGCTGGTCTCATACATTTATTAACTTAAGCTGACTATTAGACTTTCTTGTTCTTGTTCTTATAAACACTAAAAATCGAAGATAATACAATCAGACCCATACCTTGTGTAGAAGCTTCGTGCATTTCTTGCTACAATAATTGATCCGCATCTTGGGTAGAAGCTCCTTCTGAAGACCTTACACTCTTGGAACGCGTACGTAGACTTGCCGTTTGCCTTTCCATCTCAACAGACAGAATAAAATAACCAAAGATTTGTTCAAGTTCTCTAGTAACTTCCATGAAATGAACTAAGTAAAGATGAAAACTAAAATAATTGAAACTCAACTTTAATAAAAATTTCACTGGTCCAATATATTGGAAATAAAGTTCACAACAACTAAGCAGATGTATTTAAATAAATAAAAAAAGCAGCACATACCATTTTACTAGTCCAATCCTGTTTCCCCATCACATACCATTTTAAGTTTACATTCAAATAGCATATAGTACCAATAAAAGCAGCACATGCTATTTCATAAGTAATTAAGTAAGAGTTGCAATAGTAAAGAACCAAAAATAATGGAATTCCATTGAGTCGAACATCTAGCGTGTCTCATTAAAGTATAAAGGATGAACTAATATTAGAAGAGTTAATGAAGCAAAGATTATCACATTGCATTCTTATATGAGCAAATGCCACTGTATTTATTTATTTAATTCAATGCCCAACTTGAAAACCCACCAAAAAATCTATCCTAACAATCACAACAAAATTTGAATATAGAGACCAAAAAAAAAAAATAATAAATAAAAATCAGCTATACATCAACAAAAAAAATCAGCTATACTACCAAACAAGCCTGTACAGTAACAAAATCTGCTGTACCATGCACCAAAATGGAGTTTGATTGTTTGACAAATAACTTTGTTAATCATATGATATAACTCCAAATATGGACAGAAACTTTCAGATCAAACTTTACATATGACACAAAAATTGTATTCTCAGCAACCTTAAATTACACTCATTCTTCAAGCATTAACAATCAAATAATTCATGACAATAAAATAACGTAACCAAATTCAAGCCAATCATAAAAAAGAAAAGATTTAGAACAACTATAAGACTTTAACCAAACATTTAGTTTGAAGACCAATATACCTATGTACAAATAGGATACCAAAAACAGTTTTCAACCTTCTTATAAAATGATGCAAAATATAAGTTGTTTGCAAGTACAGCTTCCAATAATTATGACAAAATATAATGAATGATAACCATTGGACTCATCATCAAGGCTCATCATCACTGGACTCATCATCATTAGACTCATCATCATTGGACTCGTCATCATTAGACTCATACACATCTTCATCGTCGATGAAGTCTTGTTCAAGCAATTCATTCTCACTAATCAACGGTGTATCATAAATGGTTCTTTCTTCATTAACTCGATCCCAAGCACGGTTGTCATTTGCATCATCACATGCATCATCAGTAGTTATATTATAAGGGATATTCTCAAAATAAGTATCCACTTCATCATAATCATCGTCATCATCCACAGGTGAAGCATTAAAACCAACATCAAACACCTCCCTAGGTTTTGTTTTAACCACCACCACCCAATTTTTATGTCTCACATCTTCCACGTAAAACACTTGCGAAGCTTGAGATGCTAATACATACAATTCGTCAATCAATCGATCACCGTTGTGTATCAACCTTGAAAAATTGACAAGGGGAAATTCAAACTCATCTTTTTTGCATCTCCTCCCACTAATAACATCAGCCCATTGACATTTGAATAATACATATCGATACTTGTCAAAGTAGTTCAATTCAATAATATCAATTAATACACCATAATAAGTAGCACCACCTTAAGTAACAACACAAACTCCACTATTTTGAGTTTTCCTACTTGTCTTAGAATCTTTGGTGCGAAACTTCAACCCATTTATAACATAACGCTTGAACTGTTTTACTTCATTATCTAGATATCAAGCAAGCCATCTAACTTTATCAGAGAGTTTCGCTTTGTCAGAGGCAGCCATTAACATCACCTATTATGCACAATGACTTTTATTATAAGTATGCTATCTAAAGTGTTACAACCACAAATGGTTTTATGTGCTTTACTTACATATTCCCTAAACTAGCTGCAGAATTTCTTCATGTGCTTCTTTTGAACGACATTGTCAGTTACATGAGAAGGGAGGTCAGCCTTGATTTCATCTATGTGTACACTGTGTAGAGAAATGTGTTAGTGTTAAGCTAGAGTATTGTACTTGAATGCCACGAAAGGATACCAATTGAGATATTACTTACTCGCGAAATGGGGTAATTTCTTCACAATTGAATAGCACATAACGATGTGCTTGGATCCATGAATTCTAATCTAGTGTAAAGCTCACCACTGCCCCTGATGATTCCTTAACATTCCTTACAGGTCGATTGAACACAGTTTCAACAATTTTAAAATACCGTGAACAGAATGTTAAGCATTCCTTTGCTATATATCCTTTTGCGATGGACCCTTCTGGATAAGTTTTATTATGCACATAAGACTTAAGTCTTGACAGATACCTAGTGGAAAACCCAAAATCAACAATGGAAAATTGATCATTTAAATGAAACCAAATAGATTAAGTTACTATATGTCTTACCTCTCTATGGGATACATCCAATGATAATGAACTGGGCCAGCAAATTTGGTTTTGTTAGCCAAATTCATGACTAGATGTACCATCACTGTGAAAAAAGAGGGAGGAAATATCCTTTCCATTTCACACGTCACTGCAATTCTCATCTTAAGAGCCCTAACTTCCTCCACATTTAGTACTTTGGAACATATTTCCCTAAAGAAGCAAGATAAGTCAATTAAATGCCTACTTACTTTAGTTGGCAAAGATCCACGTATTGCTATGGGAAAAAGTTGTTGCATTAAGATGTGACTATCATGGCTCTTCATCCTACTAATCTTGCATTCTTTGAGTTTAACACAACGTGGGATGTTTGAAGCATAACCATCTGGCACTCTTACATCTTTCAAAACTTGCAAAAAACCATCCTTTTCACTAGCATTCATATGAAAGCAGGCATGTGGCATACATGTCTGATCATTCCCAACCTTTTCCAAGTGGAGTTCACTTCTTATACCCATATCTTTTAAGTCTTGGCGTGCCTTCAAGTTATCATTTTCCTTTCCATCCAAGTTCAACAATGTGCTAATTATATTATCGACCACATTTTTTTCTATATGCATCACGTCAAGATTGTAACACAACATGTGGTCCTCCCAATAATCCAAAGTGAAAAATATACTTCTCTTCTTCCACACATATAAGGCTTCCTTCCCTCTTTTTCTTTTCTTTGTCAAATCATTTTTTTTTCTTCCCAAAAACATGATCGACTACAGCTTCCATTTGTAACATGATTTCTCCCCCAGATACTACAATAGGAGCTGATCTCATAATAACATACCCATCAAATGATTTTTTATGCTTATAGAATTTATGATCACTATCTAAGAATCGCCTTTGTCCAATGTAACTAAATTTTCCTCCATATCTTAACCAATGAGATTGACTATTGTTGATGCCCATTTTTTGAATCCGTACCCAAAATCTTATACGGAGGAAAGCCCAATGAAAAGCAAGGCCCAAAGGCCCACCAAGAAGACCAAAGAGCAAGAGAGGTCCAAAGAAAGAAATGCAAGGGAAAGCGATCTGCAGCTGAATACAAATTTGCCGCAGAATACAGCTTTGCCGCAGAATACAGTTCTCTAGTAGAATGGCTTCAGCAGATGAAGATAAATTGGGCCTAAGACCCTTTTGATCCAGTCAACATTATTTGGCCCATAAAGGTCCAAATCCTTTTGTATAAAAAAGATAGGCGTGAAAACTGATATGAAGAAGCACGATGAAAAGAAACAAGGAACAGCAGGAAGTGTCAGCAGCAGGAATCACGTGAAGGAAAGAAAAGCCAAACCAAAGGAAATGACAAACGCAGTAGGAAATGCGTGAAGAAATAAGACAAAAACACACAACAGAACGAAACAGAACTAATCTGCTATGGCAGAAACGGCATGGGAGACAAAAACAGAAGATAGTAGAGCAAACACAGAAGGGCCGGAGCACCACCAACCTGTACCCAGCCAATACATGGGAGGTGGGCCCACGGTCAAGGGGATTCAGAGGGTGTGGTTTGGTGGTGGGGGGAAAATAGGGTCTATATTTGGTTTCCTGCCATGACTTCTTTTGAGAATATACCTTGCTGGGATGGTATCTTACCCAAAATAAGTAATAAATGGTTGGGACCATCTGATGCATGCCATAGAGCTAGGTAGTGAGGTAGCCCAATCCTTATTGGTTAGTCACCTAGAGGTAGAGGTATACAGCAAGAACAAACCAAAGGGAATTTTGTCATGAAATGAGTAATGGTGCAGCCGACGTATTCTGAGCAATGGCAGTGGCCGGGGCAACCAATGGGTTGGTGCGTAGTCCTAAAGGGATGCTCACAACAAACCAAAAACAATTGTTGAATCCCTAAGGGTAAAAAGGAGAAATCCTATTGAATCAGTTCGCTATAAAAGGAAGAGGTAACCATGGCAGAAAGAGGGAGGAGGAAAAACACAGAAGAGAGAAAAACACCGAATGAGGGAAACCCAAATGGGGGGGGGAAGCACCTAAGGGAGGCACTTAGAAAGAGAGAGTCACCTAGAAAGAGGGACCGAAGAAAAGAAAAGACCAAATGGGGAACAACCCACGGCAAGAGAGTAGTAAGAAACTAAGAGTAAAAGAACGAAGAGAAAGAAAGTGGTAAAATGAAGAGAGAAAACACGACAGGAATAGGGGCATGCATCAATAGACCATCTTTTCCCTCCCTCTTAGCAAACCCACTCTTTGAAGTCTCCAAAAGTAATAGCTAGTAGCCATTTAGGCCTATTCTCCAAAATGCACAACTTTGATGGCAGAAGCCTATGACAAGGTTGTTCAAGTTGGGGTTTGGGTTCTTTCTTGGTTTACTTACTCTATGGGAAGATTCAATACTTGATTTCGATTGAAAATATATTTGATTTCTCTCATTATAACTTATATCTGCTGTATTTAGTTATTCTGCTATAGCACATTTTTATCACGTTTACTGCATCAGTTGTCCTGCTATGGTATCTTTACCTTTTGTACTAGTTATTCTACTGTAGCATCCTTTCATTATATTTACCATGTTAGCTATTATATTAGCTAAACCTTTTCTGCTGAAGCTTTCTTTTTTATTTGTTATTACGTGTTTTACTTTTGACACAAACTAATCATTATCCTGCCATAAGTATATATATACACATATATCTTGTTTCTCATATTCTGCAAAATATATTTTATATATGTATATGTGAATACGTATAAGTATATATACTCATATATGTATGTATATATTTGAGGATATGCTAACCCATTTAAACTAACATTTGTTTGATGGGTATTTTCTTTGGGTTTTAGATTTGTTTGTGCAGGAAGTAGAAAAGTATTTCTGCAGTAAAAACAAATAGTAGTCATTCACATTGCAAAAGGCTTTACTGCACGGCAGAAGGCTTTAAAGCACAGCAGACAGCTTTAAAGCACAGCAGACAACTTTAATGCACAGCAGACAACTTTAATGCACAATAGACAACTTTATTGCACAACAGAAGGCTTTACTGCACGGCAGAAGGCTTTAATGTATAACAGACAACTTCAATGCACAGCAGAAAGCTTTACTACACAGCAGGAAGCTTTATTGCACAGTAGAAAGTTTTGCTGCATAGCAGAAAAGTCAGTCTTGCGGCAGAAACTGGAGAAAAGTTCCTTTAGCGGCAGAAACTGGAGAAAATTTCCTTCTATGGTAGAAATAGAGGATAAGCCCACTTTGCAACGTCTTCCCTTGGACTTGGACTCAACGTTTGCGCACAAACTGGCAGCGGCAAAATGGTACTTTGGAGCCCATTCTGCGGAGCACCCTCAACAACTATCATAGTTACAAGAAGGACATGCAAGAGCGCCTTTGGTACTCCAACCTAACAAATCACCATACGCAGGAAAATCATTTATGGTCCACAATAATGCAGCATGCATTTGGAATGATTTTTTGGCAGACACATCATACGTTTCGACTCCAACATCCCATAACTCCTTTAGTTCTTCTACTAAGGGTTGTAAGTACACATCTATATCGTTCCCATGAGAGGCTGGACCGGGAATCAATAGTGATAGATGAAATAAGACCTTTTCATGCACATCCACGGAAGGAGATTGTATGGGATCAAAATGACAGGCCATGTACTATAACTAGTACTCATAACTCCAAACGGATTGAATCCATCGGTTGCTAATCCAAGCCTAACATTACGAGGCTCGAATGAGAACTCTATGTACTTAGAGTCAAATGATTTCCAAGCTTCAGAATCAGTAGGATGTCTCATTAATCTGTCATTCACACGACCATTGACAAGCCACTTCATATGATCGGCTGTTTCGGGAGACATAAATAGTCGTTTCAATCTTGGCTTTAAGGGGAACCACCATAGGATCTTTGCAGCTTTCTTTTTTCCTTTCTTGGAGGAAGCATTAGTACTTTCCCACCTTGAAAGATTACAAGTTGGACAAGCTTCAAGGTTGGCATTCTCCTTCCAATATAACATACAATCTTTAGGACAAGCATCAATCTTCTCATAACTCAAGCCCAAGTCTTTAATAATCTTCTTAGCCTCATAACAATCTTTTGGCAACTTAGCATTTGAAGGAAGAAAATCAAGCAAAAATTGTAGCAACATGGTAAAAGATTTGCTGGTCCAACCATTAAGACACTTTATATGGTACAAATACACAATGGCTGACAATTTGCTAAAATGCTTATAACCTTCATAACAAGGTTGGTTGACATCTTTAAGCAATTTCATAAACTGAAGTGCATCTTCATTAGGCCCTTCTTTGGGTTGCTGCACACTAGGGCCTTCTCCCATTGGCTCAGATGCCATATCATGTATGGGGAACATGTCATGCAACATGTCACGAAGATCAGCATATTCTATCTAGTGTTCTTGGACATGACTATTAGGAATTTCAGTAGAAGTCTTCGCAGATGTTGATTCCCCATTAAAAACCCAAAGGTCATAACCCCTACAAATCCCACGTGACACTAAGTGAGCTTGTACAACATCTATAGGCCACGAATTTGTATGCACACATCTTTTACATGGACATGAAATCGTTCCATCCGGGCGTGCATGTGCAGATGCAAAATTCAGAAATTACTGGACACCATCTAAATATTCTTAAGACCTTCTATTGGTAATTTTCATCCAACTCTTATCCATTGCTATAAAATGGTTTATAAGAAACACCTATAATGTGATTTCATGAAAGCAACAAACCAAGAGTTAATCCATGTTTCAATTAGTTCATTTCACTTTAACTTAAGAAACAAATCATCTTTTATCTAACAAAACAAACCTATGTTCCTAAGAAAACAATGAATTTAAATGCATAAAGAAGTTATCAATACACTTGGTGACTATAACATCATTACTAGCAATCTTCTCTAGCAATGGACATCTCTTTCAATATCCCGTTTCATTTTAGTGTTCCACATGTGTGAAAAAGATAGAGAGAAGCCCCTAAAATGAATTAATCAAATAAAAACAACTCAACAACAATCATAAAAAATTACACAAAACAATCAACACTCCCAATATCAATTAAAACCACCTTATAACTTCATGCAAGCCACCTGCTTGTCCCAATTCAACAACCCACCACAAACATAGAGAGAGAGAGAGAGAGAGAGAGAGAGAGAGAGAGAGAGAGAGAGAGAGAGAGCGAGCGAGAGAGAGTTCCTGAAGCAAGATAAGATAGATAGCTGCTCAGGAAGTGTGTAGTAGTAAGTAAATTAGGCAGGTTGCCTGTGCATGAACCAAATTCAAGCTAATCAAATCTAGCGCATATGAAAAAAATTAAGAATATTTGCACTAATCGCTATCTTCAATAAAGATAAAAGAGAGTAATTTCAAATGAGTTTTAAGAGAGAGAAGGGGTGTCTACCAATAATTTATATTCAATAACAATGCTTTCCAATTGCCAGTTGAATTACAGAATTACAAATTGTATTTACCAACCATAAAGTAGAGACTGGAGAGCTAATTAGGTGCTATTAGCTTTTGACTAGGCAATAATTGTCAACACCCAAAACAGAAGCATTAAACAAAAACTTGGCCAAAGAATTTTCTTCAACTCAAAGAAAACAAAAATCAAGAATCCAATAAAAATTTATCAACTTCACTCAGAACCCAAGAAAGAAAAGATAAAAGAAAAAAGAAGAAGAAGATGATAACACCCTATGACTTTTTTCTTTTTCAATAATCTGTACATTGAAGAAACAGGGGAATCTGTAATAAAATATGTACCCCAACTCCAAACACTTTCCCACCTTCTAAAATTTAAGGAAATGGAGAAGTAAATTGCAAGATGTTATTACCCATATAGAAAATTAACATGAAAAACTAAAAGTATTACCTATAATTTACAAACCATATATGTCATAACTATAATGGCATAATACATATAAGTATTACCTATAATTTTGTATTCATCATATAAGAGGGAATGTACTAGACATGGAGCTCAAGCTTACCTTCAATTCTGCCCTTTTCAGAACTTCCTCTGTAGGAACTTCAAGCTCAAGCCTTTTGGGAGGCTTCCTTACTCTTGGCTGTCTAAGCTAAAGATCCTGCAATAAAGATATGCATTGATTAAACGAGACAACCAAGCATTCTTAGAAACAAAATAAATACATAAAATTATATATATATATATATAAATCATTGAGAACCCAAATAATACATTAGAGAGTGAAAGTTCAAATAGCGTATAAAACACTATGAACGTTTAGACCCCCAATTTACAAGTTACCAATTCAAGCTTAATATCAAACAATTAATGTGCGGAATATGAACATAAGCTAAACACAGAATTGATAAACAATCTAAACCAAATAAAATCACATCTACGGCAGAAATTAAATGGCAAAGATTAAGGGAAGAGAAATGCAAACACAAGGACAACACAACAATGTGTTATCGAAGAGGAAACCGAAGCCCTCGGCGTAAAACCTCTCTGCCGCCCTCCAAGCGGTAAATAATCCACTAAAGAATGTAGTTGGGATACATGAACAATAGAAGACCCTCCAGGCCTAATTTACCTAGTGTACCTAAGCCCTCCAAGCTCCTACTCCAACGAGGTTGCGCTGAACCTATTTCTTCTTTAGCTTACCGAATTCCGCTATAGCCCATAGCATCAACCAATAACCATTGGTCCCTTCTTAACTGCTTCCAAAGCACCAAACAGCCTTTTCATAGATATGGGTATGGTGAGAAAAGGTTTTGGTAGTGTACCTCTCAAGGATGTAACAATGGAGAGGAAGAGAGTAGAGGAATTTGAAAAGTCTCTATGTAAAGATTGTGGATGAGACAATCTTGTTTTTCTCTAGGGTTTCTTTCTCAAAATTCTCTTTAGAAGCTTTCTACATTTCGTGGGTATAAGGGGTATTTATACTTGTATGTGTTTGGAATGTGAAGAGTCAGTTTTTCCAAAACAGAGCTGGCTGGCGGCTTGGCCTCGCGACTTGACTGAGCCGCAAGTTCAAGCCGCGAGGTAACTAAACGGCCAGTCTGTACTTTTTGTCCTATAATGCTGTAGCTGGCATGACGCTTCAACTTCTGGCATGCTTGGCACGTGTGCAACTTCTGGCGGCTTGCAAGCCGCGAGCAACTCGCGAGATCCAGTCGCGAGACCCTGCTTTTTTGCACAATCTTGAACAGTTCTTCACACTCTCTCACACACTACCCTTACATAATTCCCACCTATATACAGGGTTACTAATTGCTAAAATACAAGCAAATTTCGCACAGAATAAAGCCAACAGATTGGTTGATAAAATTCAACCTTACAATCTCTCCCTTTGGCTATTCCATGACAAAACCCTAAAAGAAACTCTAGACTTAACATGTGAGTTGGGAACAGTTGAACATAACTCACTCACACCTAACTCTAGAATCTGTGTAGCTCTTGAACCATAAGAACAAGTATCTCCTAAATACACAACAACACAGTATGATCATTGTATGCAAAAAAAACTTGTAATGCATATGGAGCAAGCACAATGCGATCAAGCAAAATGAAATATAAGCAATAAACCATGGCTTGACCAAAAAGGAACAATCACTATAAATAGTGACCACAATGCTCATTCACACAGGGAATGAACATCTGGACATGCAAGCTAATAAGCTCAATGCAAAATATTATTTGCATGTCCAACACTCAACCAATGCAACAACTCAAGGTAATTGCATCAAGGATGTAAAATCCAACAAAGGGCACAAGAGTGAAAGTACTTAAAGAAAATGCATAACATTTAATCAACAAGTACAAGGCTACAAAGCATAGGTACAACTACATGTACGGTAAAACCAGCAGAATAACCAAATTTTTTAACACATTGTATCAAACCCATAATGAAAACATTATTCAAAAACATAATACCATAACCAACACCATAACCATAAACATAAAATAAGACTGAATAATAAACTAGATAAACACTGTTTTTGGCTGCTCCCCCTCAAAATGGCACTCCCACTCAAGAGCTGCTTATAAAAAATTCTCCCCCTTTTTGACCGGAATGGCCAAAGGGTCACTGCTGGATGTTGATGCTGTCAAACTTGGCTGAAAGTATGTTGAGCTGATCCTGAATTGCTGCCATCTTGTCAGAATGCTCATTCTGGACCTCTCTGAGTCCATTAATCCTCTCCAGGATGATTTGAAATGCATCTGGAGGTACAGTTGATGAGGTTGAAGCCATGTTCCTCTTACCTCTGCTTTTGGATGTGGACGTTTGTCATGCAGCCTCTGCTTCAGTTTCCATTGGATCACCTTCTCCATGGTCACCCTCTTCTTCATCACCTAGAAGACGAACTTGTATCCGGATAATGATCATCTTGTTGACGGCTGAAGGTGTAGACATGAGGCTGATATCTTGAGGGATTGCAACACCTTTTGCTCTGAAAAGCCTCATGAGAAGGCTAGGAAAGATCAGCTTTGGCCTAGAGGTGGTTCTAGTCTTATCCACAATTGTGTCAAATATGTGAGAGTTGATGTCAATGAGGGTTTTCTCCTTGAACTCCATGAGGAAGATAGCTCTGGCATTGTTGATTGTAGTCAGCTTCCTCACTGGATATAAGTTGAACATCATGATGGTGGTGAGGCACCTCATGTCAACTGGAAATGCTGTAGTGTTGAGACATCTCCCCTCTCTCTATCCACCAATGCGATTTTGGACAGTTTCTATAGATAGCATCCTATCCTTGTAATTGGTGAAATCATGATCCTCTAAACCCTCAAGCCCTAGTACCTCATCAATATCATGTGCATCTAGGGTGAACCCATGTCCTCTGATCCAGTAATTCAGCTCATCCTCCCTTGTAATAGCATTTGCATAGAATTCCCTTATTAAAGGCTCACAAACTGCAGGTAGGTCACTCAGCAACTTATCCCATCCTCTACCCTCAAAACAATCTAGAATGAAGGTGTCCTTCAAATCCCCTAAGTCTACAAACCTTTCCTGAATAATGGTTCCCTTCAAGAAAGAATCTTTGTATCTCTCAAAGTGTTGAACAGACCTAAACAGGTTATGGTCCATTTTCAGCCTTTTGTCAGCCTTCTTAGCAGAAGTCTTCTTCTTTGTAGGTGTGGGAGCCATCTGTAAACAAGCAGAAGAGGCCACAACAAGAGCAGAACACAATAGGTGGAAATACACACGTATTAGTAACAAGTTAGTTACATAGGGAGTAACAAAGTGTCAAGACAGCATATAAACCAAACACAGTTGAGAACCAGAGAAAAATAGCTCAAATCAAAACCCAACAACTCAATCAAGTACAATCTGTATTGATGCAGACTGCAACAAGCACTAATCAGCTATATTTGGACAGTGTAAACCACACTCAATCAAAAGTAAGCATATGTCTATGAGACATATCTTAATAAATATGAAATGTTCAAGCCATACCCTCTAGACGGAAGCACACACATGATATGGCAACACAAAATCAAAGCATTATTAACCAAACAATCAAAAGCCTCAGTCATTCTGAAACAACCATACTCACATTTAGAGTAAATCACAGAGAACCCAAACACATATCTTATGGGTATGAAATATTTCAAACAACAAAGGTCAGATTACAGACTAGCTCAAAGAAACTTAATCATGATAGCAAACATATTCAGCAGTCTAGCAACAAAAACAACCAACCCCAAACACCCAAACCCAACATTTTAAGCAAACCCATGTTCGAACATTGCAAAACACACAAACTCAACAAAATCTCACAAAATGAAGAAATACACTAATAAACATGTAAAATAGAGTGAGAAAATAGAAACCCATACCTTTTTCTTGGAGAATGAGGTTGGAGAGATGATCAACAATGGAGGTTTGGGTTGAGCGCACGGTGTGTTTAGGAGAGGGATGAAATGAGGAAGACAATGAAAATACTAAAAAGTTATAGGGAAACCCAAAAGGATTTAAAAAACAGACTTGTTTTTGCAAAAACACGCGATTTTCACGACTGAGTCAAGTCGCCAGCCAGTCGCCAAGGTAAGCCGCAAAACACTTTGAAAACAAGATTCTTGAAAATTTTTCTAAGTGTTTTTCGTGACTGGAAGGTCTACCCGCGAGGAAGTCGCGAGCTGAACCGCGAAAATCTCTGTAAACCCCTCACGACTAGACCTTCCACCCGCGAACAAGTTGCCAACATGAGTCGTGAAAAACATGAAAATCCAGATTTTTGAAAAATATTCTAAGTATTTTTCGCGACTAGGGCATTTACCCGCCAGTGAGTCGCGAAAAATCTTTGTATGGGCTCACGACTAGAGCATGCGACTGGGCCAACCCGCGACTGAGTCGCCAATATAGGGCAACACTGGTTTTGAAAATTTTGTAAAAACAAAGTACTTTCCAAAAACAACTAAAACACTAAAATATCTTTTTGTGTTTGATCAACAAAGATTGAGCATGTGAAAACACATTTAATCAAGTACAATCACACGAATGAATATGGCATTCATTGAACATAGACATGTGTGTTGTGTGTGAATATAAAAAATGAGATAGTCCTTTGACTAATGTGAAGCTTCAATGATCAATTCAATCAAGGCATACACAACTAGCACTAGATAATGTGACCCATCTCAATTATAGAAATATGCATATATGACCTCCCACATAAACTTGAGTACAATATCTTTGAAACTTTTCATTTGGCTCCATGTTTAACATATCATTTGATCTTTTTGAATCAACACACCTCATTGTGAGATTGATGCTTGAAATTTTTGATATTTCACTTTGATAAGTTAGCCTTTGGCTTTTTGGGCATCGTACAATTTTATTTTTGGTTGCTTTCCCTTTTTCCTAGTCAAATACTAGTATGTGCGACGGGCTTTTGCAGCTCAATATCTCTTTTCATTTGGAGATTTACATTTGATGAGCTCTTTTAGCAAAAACAAAAAAATAAAAGAGTGCGAAGATATATAGGCACAGGTCTATGCATGTCTCAAGATCAACAAAATCATTCATGACAAGGTTGAAGATCTATTTACAACAGTCACATAGATTTCAAAATTTCTCCCACAATGATATGAGTGCATAGGAAACAAGCTATGCTCGTAGATGCACAAAGCCATTTGCACAAAGGTACAAGGCAAAACATGCTTGTGACAATACACAAAAATGTCGATCAAACTTTTTGGATTTTCTACTTTTTATGTGTTTTTGGATTTTTGACATAAAAGTAAGAAAATATTGATAAAAAACAACAATGTAAAAACATTTTAAGCAAAAACAAATATTCAAAACAATTTTCAACTCAAGCTAGCAGCAACAGTAAGAAAATATTGATAAAAAACAATAATGTAAAAACATTTAAAGCAAAAACAAATATTCAAAACAATTTTCAACTCAAGCAAGCAACAACGCACAACCAAGCATAGTTACAAAACATTGGAAGTATTAATGCATGGACATGTTGTAATGCTTATGCATGAGTACCCCTCTTCACCCACACGTCACGTGCGTTTGGGGTGATATCCCTATAGGATTGGGTACGAGAGTTAGGACTTTCAAACCTTTTAGTGAAGCTTTCCAAGAAAGTGGTGAATGCACCGATCATCTTCATCACATCCATCACACCGGAATCACCTCGGTCTCTTGATTGCTCAACAACCCAATTCCTTTTGTCATTTCTTAGTCCTCTTGGCCTTTGAGCACCTGAATTCTTCAATGCTTGCAACTTATGGCAATTTGGTCTAGTGTGACCTTGAAGTCTACAATGATGGCAGAAGTGTTGAGTTCTCAGACCTCTTTGTGACTTTGGGAGTGAGTTCCCTTATCCTTATGTTTGACCACTGATTGTTTAGGAGGTTTAGTCATAAACCATTGGACAGTCACATCCTTCTTCTTCTCCGGCTTCACTTTCTCAGCATTTGTGGTAGCCCCCTTCAATTCTTTGGCTTTCACAAACTTCATTTCCTTGTATTTATTTTCAGCCGAACTGCTTTCTCCGGTGTATCCCAATCCACCTTTGTCGGAAAATGGTTTTTGATGAGCAAGCATTTCATCAAGCTTCTGAGAGGAGACTCGATCTACTTTAGCATTGGCTTGAACCACTTCATGCTCAAGGAATTTGATTTTTGAATAAGCTTCGGTTAGCTCACCATTTAGCATCTCAATCTCACACTTGGTCTCCGTATATCTTACTAGGAGACTTTTATAGTCCTCCTCTGCTTTCTTCATCTTCTTCACAGCTGCCTTGGCCATCCTTGAATACTATCCTGACTTCTCAAGGAGTGAGTTGTAATTCTCTTAAAGACCGGCTGCATCTTCATCTTCTTCAACATCCGATTCTTCTACAATTCCCATGGATTCCTCATCACTATGCTCCCCAAGTTCTTGCACAAGCAAATTCAAGTCCTCCGAAGACTCAATATGAGCAATAGTCATAAATGCTGAGAAATTCCCTTCTTCATCACAACTATCCTCCGAATCAGAGCTGGAAGAATTTGAGTCACTTAGAGTGGTTGCATATGCCTTGCCCTTCGATCTTAAGTAGTTAGGACATTCCTTTTTGAAATGGCCATGTCCATTACATTCAAAACAAGTGACTCATTGATTAGATTGGGACTCCTTCCCATCTCTCTTTTTGAAGTCCTTCTTCTCCTTTCCGAAACTTGTAAATTTTCCTTTATCACCAAATTTCCCACTGTTCTTAAACTTCAGGAATTTTTTGAAATTCTTTGCAAGGTAAGCAACATCCTTTTCGACTACATCCTCATCCAATGAGCCGTGTGCTTCTACCCTTTCATTTATGGTCTTAAGAGCAAGAGATTTTCTCTTCCTTTGATTAGGCAAAGACAATTCATAAGTCTAAAGCGAGCCAACCAGTTCTTGGACGTTGATCTCATCAAGATCCTTACTCTTTTCAATCGCTGTCACCTTGGCACGGAAGCTTTCCGGCAATGACCGAAGGATCTTCCTTACTATCTTAGAATCCTCGGTTTTCTCTCCCAAATTAAACTTGCCGATGACCACTTCATTTAGCTTACTATAGAAAGAATCAAAGGACTCATCCTCACTCATCCTGAGCTCCTCAAACCGGGTAGTCAGCATCTGTAGCTTTGTGTCCTTAACTTTCTTTGTACCCTCATAAGTGGTCTCCAAAATCTGCCATGCTTCCTTGGCAATGGTAATATGAGAAATCCAATGGAACTCATCTGGAGACACACCACAAAAAATCACATTAAGTGCTTTACTATTAGCATTAGACGCTGCGAGGGCTGCTTTATCCCAAGTGGATTTGGCTACCTCAGGCCTTGTCCATCCTATATCAACAGCATCCCAAACGGATTCATCAATAGAACATAAAAATGCTCTCATCCGTACCTTCCAAAATGAATAATTACTTCCATCAAAATATGGAGGTGCATTTAGAGATTGAGACCGGTCCATCTCAAACGGGGTCAAGGATCGCACTAAGGTAATCAAACCACAACAAGTGCACCCGCTCTGATACCAATTGAAAGTTCAAATAGCATATAAAACACTATGAACGTTTAGACCCCCAATTTACAAGTTACCAATTCAAGCTTAATATCAACCAATTAATGTGCGGAATATGAACATAAGCTAAACATAGAATTGATAAACAATCTAAACCAAATAAAATCACATCCACAGCAAAAATTAAATGGCAAAGATTAAGGGAAGACAAATGCAAACACAAGGACAACACAACGATGTGTTATCGAAGAGGAAACCAAAGCCCTCGGCGTAAAACCTCTCCGCCGCCCTCCAAGCGGTAAATAATCCACTAAAGAATGTAGTTAGGATACATGAACAGTAGAAGACCCTCCAAGCCTAATCTACCCAGTGTACCTAAGCCTTCCAAGCTCCTACTCCAACGAGGTTGCGCCGAACCTATTTCTTCTTTAGCTTACCGGATTCCGCTATAGCCCATAGCATCAACCAATAACCATTGGTCCCTTCTTAACTGCATCCCAAAGCACCAAACAGCCTTCTCACAGATATGGGTATGGTGAGAAAAGGTTTTGGTAGTGTACCTCTCAAGGATGTAACAATGGAGAGGAAGAGAGTAGAGGAATTTGAAGAGTCTCTATGTAAAGATTGTGGATGAGTCAATCTTGTTTTTCTCTAGGGTTTCTCTCTCAAAATTCTCTCTGGAAGCTCTCTAAATTTCGTGGGTATAAGGGGTATTTATTCTTGTGTGTGTTTGGAATGCGAAGAGTCAGTTTTTCCAAAACAGAGCTGGCTGGCGGCTTGGCCTCGCGACTTGACTGAGCCGCGAGTTCAAGCCGCGAGGTAACTGAACGTCTAGTCTGTACTTTTTGTCCTGTAGTGCTCCAGCTGGCATGATGCTTCAACTTCTGGCATGCTTGGCATGTGGGCAACTTCTGGCGACTTGCAAGCCATGAGCAACCCGTGAGATCTAGTTGCGAGACCCTGCTTCTTTGCACAATCTTGAACATTTCTTCCCACTCTCTCACACACTACCCTTACATTATTCCCACCTAAATACAGGGTTACTAATTGCTAAAATACAAGCAAATTTGGCACAGAATAAAACTAACAGACTGGTTGATAAAATTCAACCTTACAGAGAGTAATATATAGATACCAATTTACATATAGATACCAATTTATAATTAAAAAAAATGAATAAGTAAATAATAAACAAGAAATCAAATAATTCATACACCATATTCAAGATAACAATGCATTAATTTTTATTAAAAAAATTCACTTATTATCAATAGTTTTGAATATAATGATGCTTAGAGAGAGAGAGAGAGAGAGAGAGAGAGAGAGAGAAAGGATATTTGCTCATACCTTTACAAACTCTTCTTCTCCTTCTTCTCTGTCTTTAACTTGATTTTAACAAAGTTCCTGCACAGTTGCAAAAATTGTGAAAATTTTTAACAAAAACAAGCAATATGATGATATATACACACATTATATGAAAAACCCATAAAATTATATGTGACAACTAAAGCTGGAGACAGAGGAAAAACAGACTTTTAAAGAAAAAACTACTAATTGCACCTAGAAGATAGACATGCAAAGGCAAAAACTACTTTACCACTAAAAGTTACTCCAGAATCTTTGTACAATTTTCCAACTTCTGAAGCAAAAAAAAATGTCCAATAATTTTAGAGCTGTAAAATGAGCTCTAAAATTGATCTAATTGATCCATGCATGTGCTACCCTCTGTAGCTGCATCACCCACCCAATCGTACCACCAAACCCACCTTCGATTGGTTTTTTTTTTTTTTTTTTTTTTTAAAAAATTTTTGGAACAAACACAAACCCAAATCCAAACCCATGAACAAGAAACACAAAACTAGAAAACAAATGGGTAATCGAAAAATGAAGAGAGAAAGAAGCAACAATATCCAAAGCAATATCTATCGATGGAGAGAGAAAACAAGAGAGAATACCTGTAATAAAAAAATGGGGTGGCGAAGAGTGCTCAGTCGATCAACGGCTTGCTCGTTATCGTGTAGGAACCACCGCACATTAGCCCGTCGAAGATGACATGAGCTCCGACGAATGAGAAACAGATCGATTTTGAGAGTGAAAGAGATAGAGAGTTGTTTTTCTTTAGAGGGAGACAAACGGGTGAGAAAAATGAAAAGTTAGGGCGCTAAAGTGATAAGTTTAGGAGTGGGAAAGGAAAAAAAAAAAGATGACTAGCGCTCTTTAGCAATTAAAAGTTCTATTGTGGCGGTCACTCAACCCGCCACTAAACCTAAGAAAAGATGCCGCAAAAAGGAGTATATTGTGGCAGTTTGGTATACTGCCGCTATAACTAAGACAAACATCGCTAAAACATATATATTGCGGCGCTCTTTATGTTCACCGCAATATGTATCATGTCTAGGGGCGGGTCAACAAAGCATCGCAATATGTGACATATAGCGGCATTTTTTGAACCCGCCACAAAAAATCCGCCGCAATAGCTTATCTTTTTTTTTTTTTTTTTGGGTAGTGTACACTCTAAAATAATAGGAAAATAGTCAAATAGTAACTGTGGAAGATGCCTATGAACTGTCTTTTACAATGTCATGTTGTTTCCTTCCAAAGGAATGCCATAAGGCCATGTGTAAATATGTGTAGATATCGCATTTTGTACCCCTTACGACTCAGGCCCCCGTTCCCCAATGATGCTAAATTCTAAGACCCTAGGTTGGTTTAGGACCCAATCAGATGTTAAATTGACTTGAGAAATGTTAAAATGTAAATTATAACTTTTAATGAGCAAATAATTCTATTTTTGAAAAAATAAGGCCAAGAAAACCTTCGCTATGTACAAGCAAGAATTGGCTTGTGCACGCAGCTTTCTGCATGCGTATGCAGGCCCGATCTTGCGCAAGCATAGCGAATTCCAGAAATCTAAACAAGGCAAGTTTTCTGCATTAATGTTGAGGTTTGGAACGAATACCACCTCGTCTGGGAGTCGTTCCAAACCTCTATTTTCAAACTATAAGTAGCCTAACATGGTATATTTTCAAAACACACAGAAATCCCAGGGGAAAACATTAAGATTCACTAGAAATAGTGAATCAAAAAGGGATTTTTTCACAAAACATCCTCAAGTCAATTTTCTTTTGATTAGTGCCTTTTCTGGACTTTATCTTTGAGTTTAAGATTACTAATCACTCTTTTATTGAATTGTTAATAGATTTGAATGAGGGGAACAGTAAAAAATCAAGCTTGGAGTGATTTTGTTTGAGGTATTAGTTTCAAACTTTTCTTTTATTTTCTATGCTTTAATATTTATGTTTGCTTTATTTTCTTGTTGTTATATGTTTTAATATGTTTATGTGGTCTAGGTTTATGTTTTTGTATGTTTAAAAAGCATGTTAGGATATTAGATTTAGCATTTTAAAGCTTTGATATTTTTCTAGGGTTTCTGGGCAGAAACCCATGTTTGCATAATCTTGCTTGCGCAAGTAGGCTTGATTATGTGCACGTAGGGTTGTTCATGCATGCAAATGAACTTGCCCAGAAATCCTAATTTTATTTTGTTTGTTTTTGCTTCTGCTTTCACATGTATATTTCTGTTTAGCCTCTTGTTCGTGTTTTTATGCTTTCAAAGGTTCTGTTTTACATGTTTAATTATTGGTTTGTCTCTCACATGTTAGAACTAGGGTGTATCTTATGTTGTTTTATTTTAATGCTATGAACATGCATTCACATGCTCATGCATGATGCCATAGGTGCTGAGTTGCTGCAAGGAAAGTGAGGTAAGTCATGCATTCGTAATGTACATGCATTTGTGATATGATCTTGCTTAGGTTTGGTGTTATGATTGTGTTCTTGATGCTTTGGTTGATAACATGATTCATCTTGTTTCCACGTTGATTTAATGATTCATATGTTTCTGCCTGGGATGGGATATGATGAAATGATGATAGTAACATGCTAGGGTTTATGATATGTTATGCCATGATTAGATGAATACTAGGATAATGTGAAGATGCCATGCTAGATGAATGATTAGGGTTTGTGTTGTGATGAATGCCTTGATGCCATGACATGTATGCTAGATGAATGGTAGGTTGTTTGCTAGGTGAATGCTAGGGTATGCCATGATAGATGTATGGTTAGGGATGTTTGATGCCATGTTGATTGTTAGATGTATGTTAGTGTGTGTGAGAGTGAGAATAACAATATTGGGTATGCTTTTAATAGGATTAAGACATAAGACACAATGATGGGAAGCCAACCTTAGGGTTGGGTAGTTTTGGGTGCCTAACACCTACCCAAGACCGTCTCTTAACTCTGAACCCATATCTTTGTGGTAAGATCGAAAGGTCCTTCCTCGAGAGATGTTATATATATGGTTCCTAGACCATTGCAAAAACTAGGTGGTGACTCCCCCATTGTGTCCACAGTAGCGACTCCGCTAGGGATAATAAGTTTAATTCCTATGTATCTTATGTCTTAACTTTAATAAAGGCTTACTCTATATTTGTTTGCACACACATCACATGGTTCCTTTGTTCCTTAACCTTGGTTGGTGATAAGTGGGAAGATGGAAGGCTCCATTCAAGCCCAAGTCTTTTGAATTCATCCCATCAACTCACAATGTGTGCCATTGCCTATGATGGACTTTGAGTATGTTAAAGGTTTGCCACCAATCCACAAAGGCCCACTTAGGCCCTTAATTGGAATCATGGCCCACCTAGTTGTGAGTGACCTACTTATCTATCCCTTTAGCCTTAAGGAGCCTACCCACACTTAGAAAGATCCTAGATCCTATCAAAAGAGGGTACATTTTTATATCTCTTGTTTGTTCAACCATATATCTTGTGATCGCCTAATTCTAAAGGACAAATATAAGATGTAAAAAAAATGGAAGGATGACCCTAAAGTTATGGCATACCCTAAGACAAATGGGACAAAAGAAAAGAAGTTCTCACATGTAAGAAGCTTATCCCCAAATTCAAAGTATATCTTAACTTGAAAGGTTCATAAGCCTAAATCAAAAAGCCTTTTTGAAAAAAAGGACTTTGGACTTAAGATAACAAGTATTCTATGGACTTAGCATCCAAATCCTACAAAGTCAATATGAATTTCCTTAATCTTGGGCCTCTTTATTGCATGCCTAGGCCCAAAATGATGAGAACTTCATGGACTTTGAAAGGAAGGCTACAATATATTCTAGCTAAAGGGTTACTTTTAAAAAAATGATGATAATGAAATGAAAAGAGGAGAGCCTAAAGGTGATGAATATATTGTAAGCCCATGTTTGAGACAAAGGGTTAAAAATCTCCAAGTACATTCTAATGAAAGCCCATAAGAGTAAGATGAGAGCATTGTTGTAAATGGACCAAAGCCCAATGAAACAAGGGGCAAGGTTCATGAGAGGAAATGGAGTAATTTTGTAATTGGGCCTTCATTAAAATGGACTTAAAGACTTTTTAAGAACATTTAAAAAGGAATCTTTAATTGGGACATGGACTTAATAAAAATGGGACTTCTTTTCAGGCATCATTGCACCACCAAAGTCAAGGAAACACGTGCCCACTCCAATTTGGATTTGAGAAAAGAACGCCAGGCGTTTGGTCAAGATTGAGGACACACATCAAGAAAAAGAGTTCTAAGTAGGGAATCTTCTCAAGCAACAATGGCCGCTTGTAGGGACAAGGAGGGAGTCGCCACCTAGTTTTTACAATGGTCTAGGAACCATATATATAGCGTCCTTTCGAGGAAGAACCTTTGATCTTACTACTAAAGTATGGGTTCGGAGTTTAGGTACGCTCTTGGGCAGTGGCGACTCAAGGAAATTTTTTCAGGGTATTCCTCAACAAGCATAAATTACACAATCTAATAAAAAGAAAATTTTATATATTAACAACAACAACAATCAAAAAATACGCAAATACATAGAATTTACAATTGTTTTCTATGAGTTTTCATATTTTGAAATCGTTGCATAATAGTCTCATTATCAATGCCACAAGCTATTTTTTTCAATATACACAACCAAGCAATCATTCATCCATTGATCTCCCATTTGATTGCGCAGTTCATTCTTTATATATTTCGTTGCTGAAAAACTTCTTTCTACTGTTGCAATAGCAATTGGAAGGGTCAAAGCTAGCTTCACTAGCAAATAGACTAATGGATAAGTCTCGTGTTTCCTTGTGCTCACTAACTTTTTAGCAAGTTCACTAACTCCTTGAAACTCTAAAAAGAAGTCATTGCTGCGCATATCAAAAATGTAATTCTACAGTTGAGAGTCAAGTGCCAAAATATTTGTCCCAAGAAAATCAGAGGGATAGAACTTAGTTAGACGTATCAACTTTTCCTTATCGAAAGCCACAAATGAATTACTTGGATTCAAGCAAGCCATACAAAGTAGCAAATCGGTATTCGCCTCAGAAAAGCGGTTGTTAAGCCCTTGAAGTTGCATATCTATGACTGTGTAGAATAGCTCAACATGATAATGATGTAAATTTGTATTTTGTTGGGTATTGCGTCGCGGCCTCCCACTAACTACAAATATCGCTTCCATGTCCTAGATAGGAATATCATGTGAGGTACAAAATAAAGATACTTCAGCCAATAAAGATGCCCATCCATCATCTCTCATCACTTGCAACCGTTGCTTAGACACTTTAACAAGATCCATAGCATTTACTATATCTTGATTTTTTTTTTTTTTGTAATGCTATTGACAACTCATTTGTGATCCCTAAAATATTTTTTATCAAGTGTAGAGCAAAGACAAATTCAAAAGAGAGAATTGACCTCATAATAGATCGAGCTTCAACTTTTTTGTCGGAGAGGCCATCTTCTTCAATAATCTCTAGTACATCAACAACAGCAGAGACCATCAAAATCAAGTTGAGAATAGTCCCATAATATGATCCCCAACGTGTATCACCAGGACGTTTAAGATTTGTCTCTTGATTCAAACCTTGCCCACTTCTACATATACCATTCTCTAAATCTTCTTTAATTTTGGCAAATTGTGTATCTCGAAGAGCATCTCGTCTCTTACAAGAGCCTCCAACAACAGTTATTAAATTACTAATCACATAAAAAAATTCAACAATGTTAATGTGATTTTTAGCAACAGCAACAAGTGTCAATTGAAGTTGATGAGCAAAACAATGGACATAAAATGCTGACTTGTTCTCTTTCAAAATTAAAGTTTGAGACCGTTGATATCACCTTGCATATTACTAGCCCCGTCATAACCTTGCCCACGTAGGTTCGATAAACTCAAATTATGTTCACAAAGTAAACATTCAATAGCATGTTTGAGTGACAAAGCAGTAGTACTTGCTACATGTACAAAATACCAAGGAATCACTCTATAATAATTCCTTCTTTGTTCACATAACGAAGAACTTCTTTCACTGAGATATCACGTGACTCATCAACTAATATTGAAAAGAACCTATTGTCAAGATCCTTGATGATGGCTTTGGATGTTTCACGTGCAGTTGCATTCACAATGTCTTTTTGAATATCAGGGTGGGTAAGCTTGCAATTTTTCGAAGCTTTTTGCAACACTTCATTGATAGATTCATTGTGATCCCCCAAAAATTGTACAAGCTCAAGGAAATTTCCTTTATCACTTGAACCTTGAGATTCATCGTGACCACGAAAAGCTAATCCCCGGCATAAAAGGAATCTTATGCAATCAACTATTGAATTTAATTGAACCCGATATTCAATTTTATCTTGATTTGATTGCTTAACAAAAACACTTTGAATGTGTTGCTTTTCCTTCAATAGATCTTCACTCTTCTGGATAGCTTAGTTATGAGCACTATTAACTCCTCCAACATGGGAATTTAACTTATCTTTCTGATTCCAAAGTTTGAATCCCTTCGTTACAAAAGTGTCACCTCCTCCTTGCTTACCAACATCTTGCCCAAATAGGTAGCAATAAAAACAAAATACTGCATCCTTGTCTATACTATATTCCAACCAGTATCTATTTTTATACCATTTGGATATAAATCGACGGGGCTTTCTAGAAAAATAAGATATAGGGCAATCATCACTGTGTAAAACAGGTTGACAAGGGCCTTTTGTTAAATAATATCTTCTTATTTCATCATGATGATTAGGATGATAAGATGATATTTTTTCTCGTAGCCCAGGATCTGAAGGAAGATTCTCTAAGTTAAAGTCAACACGAATTTGCTTAGAAGATGAAGATGAATCTTTCGCAGGAGCTGAATCTTGGGTACGTGGTTTTCTTATCAAATATTTGTCCATAATTCTAGCAAAAGAATAAAGAATAAACTATAAGTTTATTTGAAATATTAATAAAATTAATAATTATTGTTGTTTAGTTGTTTCATTAATTTGTTTGTCTTTTATAAACTATAATTTGTTATATTATTATTTCATTAATTATAAAATTATTAATTATTATTTAGCCTAACATAATTTAATTTATTTGTCTTTTATAATGTATTGGTTAATTATACTGCTTTAATTATTGTTGTTTAGCGTAACAATAAACTATATTACTTTAATTTGTTTGTCATTAATTATATTGTTTTAATCTGTTATATTGTTTAGTCCCTTGTGCACATTACACTAAAAGAGCCAAACATTATACATCCCATGTGCAACATAATAATTAAAGCAGTGTAATGTGCAGCACATTACACTACTTTAATTATTATTTACTACCCGGCCCCATGTGCCCATCAGCCCATCTACCCCCACCCCCACTCAACAAACAAGCACAAGCCGTCCCCCAATCACAACCTGCCAATCAGAAAATTTCACAATCACAATACACATTACACTAAAAGATAATCAATATCTCACCAACACCAACACCAACACCAACACACACTGAGTCACTGACCAACACTCCAACAGGCAACAGCAACGGATAAGATAAAGCCAAGATAAAGCCAAAAAACAGGCAAAAAGCAAAATAAAGTTAAAGAGTAAAGATTGGTTCTCAAAAAAAAAAAAAAAAAAAAGGTGAGTAAAGATTCGGCAGCCAATCAGAGTCTTACAGTTCAAAAGAGAGAGAGAGAGAGTTACTGAGTTAGACAACTTAGACTAGAATAAAGAGAGAGAGAGACATCAGACATTCATATTTTTCATTTCATATTTTTCATTTCAGTGAGATAAAGAGAGAGAGAGAGAGAGAGACTGAGAGACTGAGAAAGGGTCAGAGAGAAAAAGAGAGAGAAATACCTTGAGGCCGGCACTGGAGCAGCCGAGACCGATCTGCAATCTACGATCTGCGACGAGGGGCAAGCGACGAGCGACGACAAGGGGCGAGCGAGCGACGACGACTAGACAAGGACGACGAGCGACGGAGCAAGCTGCGCCTGCGAGCGACGGAGCAAGCTGCGCCTGCGAGCGACGTGACCGTCTCACCGTGGGTTTGGCTTGCTCTGGGTTTGGGGTTTGGTTTGCTCTGTATTGGGTTTTTTTTTTTGATAAACACCTCTGTATTGCAGTATTGGGTAATGGGGTTTGGTTTTCTCTGCCAACGACGTGACCGTGGTTTGATTTCTGATTTGCTCTGTACTAGTTTTTTTTTTTTTGGTGAGAATCCATGGGTTTGCTACCACTGTATTATGTTGGGCTTGCCATGGGCAGTGGGCTCGGCTCTATTACCAAATGTATATATATATATATATATTTTTTTTCATATTTTAGTTCAATTTTTTTTTTTGGGTTTTTTTTTTGTTTTTGTTTTTTTTTTGGCTTTAAAGTAGAACAGATAATTTTTTATTTATTTTTAATTTGAGGGTGTTCTTAATTTTGTGATTGAGGGTGTTCCTAATTTTGTGATTGAGGGTGTTCCTAATATGGATTAAATATAAATTTTTTTTTATAATTTTTTTCAAGTCAGGGTGTTCCTGGGAACACCCTGACCTGTACGTGGCACCGCCACTGCTCTTGGGAAGGTGTTAGGTGTAGACACTCGATTTTGCACCCATAATTTAATCTCAAAAGATGGATAAAATGATCATTCATATACCCAAAAATTAGAGTTGCATTTCTTGCATTAAATCATCCATTGCATATCATAAAGATCATCTTGAGATTCCAACGGTCACGATAGTATGCCCGATTTCCAAATCAAACCGTCAGATTGAAAGATATCACATGATCAAGTTTTCACGGTCTGCATGCATTTTGTTTGGTGGAACTAATCATATGTGATTAATTTAAATTAATTTAGATTGGTTAAACAATTAAAATTAATTAAATAATTTTGTGATTG
The DNA here is from genome assembly GCA_030021035.2 of Notholithocarpus densiflorus. NCBI lineage: Eukaryota > Viridiplantae > Streptophyta > Magnoliopsida > Fagales > Fagaceae > Notholithocarpus > Notholithocarpus densiflorus. Next base: position 500,573 of record JARYZH020000016.1, on the reverse strand, counting down.
GTTGTTGGTTGTTGACAAAAATAAGCCTGCTTGTATGGGAATAAAATGGATAATCAGATAACAAGGGAATTGTTGATAATGAAGTCTTTTTAGAATATTTATCTATTAGATAATTATTACTTTAAAGACTCGATTATCAAGATAAAGGAATTAATTTTAGAATACGAGTTAAAAACGCGTCTAGGTGCAATTACCGACTCAGAAAATCCTAAAAAAAGAGTCCAAATTAAACCAAAATTGGAAGTGGGGCTCGGCACGCAAGAGGGCCAATCGGTACTCTTGGAGTGCTGATTGGCATAGACTTGAGGCTCGGCCCGGGAACCCTTTGATTAAGATAAAACCCATCTATTTCAAAATTTTGGGGACAACAATGCATTCTAGTTCTGATCTGATCTTATTTAGCTGATTTTTCAAGCATCCAACCTCTATAAATAGAAGAAAAACATCAGAAATTAGGGCCCTTCTTTTTCTGACTTCTTTGCTCCCCTTAGGTTAAAGATATTCTGGAAGCCTTAGCTTTAAGAATTTCTTTTTACTAAGTAAAAAATATTTTAGATCTCAAAGAAGTGAAAATTTCTTTGTTTTCTAAAATATTCTTCCATTGAAGGGTACATTCATGCAAGTAGGTATTTAACTTCGTTCTTGTGTTTATTTTTATTTTTCTTAATTGATAAATGTGTGTTGTTCATTGCATGGTTTTAATGGATATATGTCTAATTTCATTGTCAATATTATCTTGTTCACAATTTATATATGCCATGTTCACATATTTAGTTGCATTTTTCTTTAGTTTTTTTAACATGTTTATGATTTAATTCTTCTTTAAATTTCAAGATTTGCAATTAATCACTAAAACTTCTTTTTTTAAAACAAAAACAGATCTGTATTTTCATTTAATACAGATCTGAAACTTTTTCTGAATAAAAACAGGTCTGTATTTTCATTAAATACAGATCTGAAAATTTTTCTAGAACAAAAATAGATATGTATTTTCATTAAATACATATCTGAAATTTTTTCTAAAATTTTTTCTGGACAAAAACAGATCTATATTTTCATTAAATACAGATCTGAAATTTTTTCTAAAATTTTTTTGAACTTTTTTTAAAACAAAAACAAATCGGTATTTTCATTAAATACTGATCTGAAATTTTTTCTAATAAAAATATATCTTTATTTTCATTAAATATAGATTTAAAATTTTTTCTAAAATTTTTTCTGAATTTTTTTAAACAAAAACAGATTTGTATTTTCATTAAATATATATCTGAAATTTTTTCTGAACAAAAACAGATCTGTATTTTCATTCAATACAGATCTAAAAATTTTTCTAAAAAAAACAGATCTAAAAATTTTTCTGAAGTTTTTTTAAAACAAAAATAGATCTGCATTTTCATTAAATACAAATATGAAAATTTTTCTAAAAAAAATACAGATTTGAAATTTTTTTCTAAACAAAAACAGATTTGTATTTTCATTAAATAAGGATCTGAAATTTTTTCTAAACAAAAATAGTTCTAAAATTTTCATTAAATACAGATCTGAAATTTTTTTTTTTAAATTTTTTCTAAACAAAAAAAATACATATGAATTTTTTTTTGAATTTTTATAAACAAAAACAGATCTGTATTTTCATAAAATACATATCTAAAATTTTCTATGAACAAAAATAGATTTGTATTTTCATTCAATACAAATCTGAAAATTTTTCTGAAAATTTTTCTAAACAAAAACAGATCTGTATTTTCATTAAATACAGATCTGAAATTTTTTTTGAAGTTTTTTAAAACAAAAACAGATCTGTATTTTCGTTAAATACAGATCTGAAAATTTTTCTAAATTTTTTTTCTGAACAAAAATAGATCTGTATTTTCATTAAATACAGATCTGAAAATTTTTCTAAAATTTTTTCTTAAAAAAAATACAGATTTGAAATTTTTTATGAAATTTTTCTAAGCAAAATCAGAATTTTATTTTCATTAAATACGGGTTTGAAATTTATTTTGAACAAAAAACATATCTGCATTTTCATTAAATATAGGTCTGAAATTTTTTCTGAATAATAAAATTGATCTGTATTTTCATTAAATATAGATCTGAGATTTTTTTTGAATAAAAACTGATATGTATTTTCATTAAATACAGATCTGAACATTTTTATGATAAAAAATGGTTTTCTTTTGAAATAAAAATTACAGATTTTGAATTTTCAAAGTGTGAATTAATATTGAATTTTGGGATTTTAATATGTCATTGTAATGTCATGCATCTTTTAAATGGGTATATAATGGTTATTTAGAGTCTAGAAGACCAGACTCCGTCTGGGCAGATTTGGTGCCTAACACCTTCCTATTCCGTAACCTAGCCCCCAAACTTAGGTTTTTTGGGTAGTAGACTAGTGTTTTATCTTTTTTTTTGGTAGATTGTAACTAGGATCAAAACTTTGTAATTTTTACATAGATTGTATTTAGGACCAAAACCTTGTAATATTACTCTACCATGATTATAGATTGTATTTAGAACCACAGCCTTGTAATATTACTCTACCATGATTATAGATTGTATTTAGGACCAAAGCCTTGTAATGATTATTTGACTAAGATTGTATTTTCATAATTAATGAAGTTTGATGTATTTGATGTAAATTTTATATTTATTTTTTTCTTATTTTTTGTAACAAAAAATAAGTGGCAACTCCACACAATTACCCAAAAGAGAGGTGCCCTAAGCACCCAAATCTCTTTTTGAGAGCCCAAGTTCCAGTCTCTCACAGTGGCGACTCCATTGGGGATGTTGAGGGCTAAGCTTCGTGTTAGACTTTAAATGACCAATTATATACCCTTGTGTTTTGTATGATGTTTTTTGTTTGTTTAGTTGCTTATGTCTTGATATGTTTGTGTGATATTTTAATTGAAAATTTCATGTTGGTTGTTTAAAGCTTTCCCTAACTGTCATAGTGTGTGCCATCAAAATAACAAATATGGATGTACCCATCTCAACATATGGTGGTAGTAACCATGGATCACCAATCTTCATTAGATTCGGGTACCCAATGGTGAACTCACCAACTCATAGCCCAAAGTCACTGGATCATTTCTTGTTTACTAAAAAGGATAGACCATGTCATTTGGACCAACGAATGTTCAACACATTACAAGTTGGGAGGTGTAACGTCTTAGCTATGAGAAACAATGAAACAACAAACCCACCCTACAATTTAATGACTTAGAACCTAATCTTAGGCCAGTCCTTGTTAATATTGCATTGCATTTTATGTGCGTTTGTTCGGTTGATAGATTTATATAGATGGCGACCTAGATTTGTTTGACCCAACCAAGCCTTTTCTTAGGGGAAAATTTGGTCAAGATCAGAGAGAAGACTACAAAGAGAATCCGAGAATGACAGCCAAGCTAGCATTTCCAGTTCCAAGCCTATCACAGTACTGAGGCCTATTAGCATAGAAGGCACTTCACAATTACAAAATCTTAATCCTGTGTTTGACTTGCAAGACAGCCCAAGGCACAAGAAGTCCGAAGACTTCGTCACCATGGCAGAAGGGGAAGAGCACCCAAACACTAAAGAGCCAATGAACACTTAAGAGCTACTAAACACCATGGTAGCAAGCCAAATTCAATTGAGGGAAGATATGAACCTTATTGTATAGCAGTTTCAGAACCTGAAAGATGGCCGAAAGGAGAACAAGACTAAACAGAATCCACCTATCCAAGAGAGTGAGAAGAAGATTAATGAGAGGATAAGTAAGATGAAGGAGATGATCAAAACGGCTCGCTAGATAAAAGACCTCATGGATTACTAGTCACTTTCGTTTTTCCCAGATGTGAGATTGCCCCCTAAGTTCAAGATGCTGGTCATGGACAAGTTCGATAGTACAGGCTGCCTCAAATCCCACCTAAAGATTTACATGAGGGCTATGCAGCCCCTAGGAGCTACTGAAGAAATGTTGGCACAAATGTTCCAAAACACCTTGACTGGAGCCGCTCTCAGGTGGTTCCTCAATGTTGAAGACAATAGAGCAAGAAATTGGGAAGACATTTGTAGGGAGTTTCACAACCAGTACAAGTACAATATAGAAGTGGACGTGATGACGAGAGATTTGGATACCACTAAACAAGAGCCGAAAGAATCCTTCTTTGCCTTCATTTCCAAATGGAGGTCCAAAGCCGCACAGATGATGAATAGGCCTAAAAGTTCAAATAGCATATAAAACACTATGAACGTTTAGACCCCCAATTTACAAATTACCAATTCAAGCTTAATATCAAACAATGTATGTGCGGAAAATGAATATATGCTTATAACAGAATTGATAAACAATCTCAACCAAATAAAATCACATCCACAGCAGAAATTAAATGGCAAAGATTAAGGAAAGAGAGATGCAAACACAAGGACAACACAGCGATGTGTTATCGAAGAGAAAACCAAAGTCCTCGGCGTAAAACATCTCTGCCGCCCTCCAAGTGGTCAATAATCCAAATCTAATCTACCCAGTGTACCTAAGCCCTCCAGGCTCCTATTCCAACGAGGTTACGCCGAACCTATTTCTTCTTTAGCTTACCGGATTCCGTTATAGCCCATAGCATCAACCAATAACCATTGGTTCCTTCCTAACTGCTTCCCAAAGCACCAAAAAGCCTTCTCACAGATGTGGGTATGGTGAGAAAAGAATTTGGCTAAGAACCTCTCAAGGATGTAACAATGGAGAGGGTGATTTGAAGAGTCTCTATGTAAAGATTGTGGATGAGTCAATCTTGTTTTTCTTTAGGATTTCTCTCTCAAAATTCTCTTTGGAAGCTCTCTACATTTTATGGGTATAAGGGGTATTTATACTAGTGTGAGAATGGAATGCGAAGAGTCAGTTTTTCCAAAACAGAGCTAGCTCCCCCTCAAATAGACACTCCCCCTCTAGAGTTGCCCTTAAAAAATTCTCCCCCTTTTTGACCGGAATGGCCAAAGGGTCACTGCTGGGTGGAGAAGCTATCAAACTTTACTGAGAGGATGTTCATCTGATCTTGAAGTGTAGCCAGTCTGTCAGATTGTTCATTATGGACATCTCTGAGCCCATTAATCCTTTCTAGGATGATCTGGAATGCATTTGAAGGTACAACTGATGAAGATGAAACTCTGCTCCTCTTGCCACGGCCTCTTGAACTTGAAGGTTGTCCTTCAGCCTCTGTTTCAGTCTCCATTGGTTCACCTCCTCTTTGGTCACCTTCCTCTTCATCACCCGGAAGACAAACTCTTATCCTTGTAATGGTCAGCTTGTTAATGGCTGAAGGAGTAGGCATGAGACTGATATCTTGAGGGATTGCCACACCTTTTGCTCTAAAAATCCTCATGAGTACGTTAGGGAAAACCAGCTTGGCCCTTGAAGTTATTCTAGTCTCATCCATAATTGTGTCAAAGATGTGAGAGCTAATGTCTATGAAGATGTTCTCCTTGAGCTCCATGAGAAAGATAGCTCTAGCATTGTTGATTGTAATTAGCTTCCTTACTAGGTACAAGTTGAACATCATGATGGTGGTTAGACACCTCATGTCAGCTGGGAAGGCATTAGTGTTGAGGCGTCTCCCTTCTCTAACACTACCAATATGAGATTGGACAGTTTCTATGGATAGCATCCTGTCCTTGTAATTGATGAAGTCATGGTCATCTAAACCTTCAAGCCCTAGCACCTCATCTATATCACCTGCATCTATATTGAATTCATTTCCTCTTATCCAACAATTAAGCTCATCCTCTTTTATCACAGCATTTGCATAAAACTCCCTGATTAAAGGCTCACACACTTCAGGCAAGTCACTCAACAACTTAGCCCAACCTCTGCCCTCAAAACAGTTTGGAATGAAGGTGTCCTTCAAATCTACCAAGTCTACAAATCTTTCCTGAATGATGGTTGCCTTTAAGTAGAAATCTCTATATCTCTCAAAGTGTTGAGGTGATCTAAACTTGGTATTGTCCATTTTCAGCCTTTTATCACCCTTCTTGGTAGTGGTTTTCTTCTTGGTAGGAGTCATTTGCAAACATAGTAGAAAAGGCCACAAAGACAGAGCACAATAGATAGAAACTCAAAAATCAGTAAGAGATTAGTAGCACTAAAAAGAAACAGAGGGTTATACCAAAGATTTAGTCCACACAAGGTTTTAGAAGCAACAAAGCATGAGATAACATGCCACAGTAGAACACACTACAGATTTATCGCCAACTATGAATCAAAACCCAATGTAACAGTGTGCACAATCAAAACAAGAGCAACCTAGGGCACAAAGCTAAATAAAAATATAGATGTGCAATAAGCAATCTGTGAACCAAATGCAACACATAACCATACCATCTCACTAAATCCCTAATCACTCAAGCACATGTCTACAAGACAGTTCACAATGTGTATGAAATGCTCAACACAAGACAGATCAGTAGATATACTCAAGGGTGAAAATCACACATGATAACAAGAGAATCTAGCATCCTAAAAGCAAAATCAACAAAATCCAAACATTCAAACTAAACAAACACGAACCCAACCCATATCCGAATCATCTTATATCCCAAATCTCAATAACAACTCACAAATCCAAGAAAACAAGATTACAATCAAGAAAATCTTAGAGAAATTAAGAAAACCCATACCTTTTCTTAAAGATTGAAGTTGAGAAGATGATGAAAATGGTGGTTTAGGTGAGAAACATGGTGGGTTTGTGAGAGAGAAGAAAATGAACAGTCAAAATGTTCGAGGGAAAACTAAAAAGTTTTAAAATAAAACTGTCCTTAAAACGCAAAACACGCGTTTTTCGCGACTGAATCAAGTCGCGTGCAAGTCGCCAGGTCAAGCTGCCAAATACCTTAGAGACAGAATATTGAAAATTTGTCTAAGTGTTTTTCGCAACTGTAAGTTCTACCTGCAAGAAAGTCGCAAAGGGAGCTGCGAAAATTTCTATGTAACACTTGCGACTAGAGCTTCCACCCGCGAACAAGTCGCCAGTATGAGTCGCAAGAAACTTAAAAACTCAGAGTTTGAAAAATTTTCTAAGTATTTTTCGTGACTAGGACTTTGACCCGCCAGTGAGTCGCGAAAACCTTCTGTGTAACCCTCGCGACTGGGGCATGCGACTGGCTTGACTCGCGATCAAGTCGCCAAAACAGGGTAACAAAGTTTTTGAATTTTTGAAATTTTTTCAAAAACAAAAGACTTTCCAAAAACAAATTAAAACACTCAAAAATCTTTTTGTATTTGATCAACAAAAATTGAGCATGTGAAAACACATTTAATCAAGTACAATCACACAAATGAATAAGGCATTCATTGAACATAAACATGTGTGATGTGTGTGGATACCAAAGATGAGATAGTCCTTAGTCTAATGTGAAGCTTCAATGATCAATTCAACCAAGGCATACACAATTAGCACTAGGAAAAGTAACCTATCTCAATTATAGAAGTATGCATATATGACCTCCCACATAAACTTGATAACATAATATGAAGCTTTTCATTTGGCTTCATTCACATCAAAACATTTGATCTTTTTGAATCAATACATCTCATTTAGAGATCGATGCCTGAAATTTTTAATATTTCAAATTGATGATTAAGCCTTTGGCTTTTTGGGCATTATACATTTTATTTTAAGTCGCTTTCCCTTTTTCCTAGTCAAATACTAGTATGTGCGACAGGCTTTTGCAGCTCATTATCTTTTTTCATTTGGAGATTTACATTTGTTGAGCTCTTTAAGCAAAAACAATAAAATAAAAAGAGTGGGAAGATATATAGGCACAAGTCTATGCATGTCTCAAGATCAACAAAACCATTGACTAATCATTCATGACAAGTTTGAAGATCGATTTACAACAATCATATAGATGTCAAGAGTTTTCCCATAATGATAAGAGTTCAAAAAAAACAAGCTACGCTCATAGATGCACGAAGCCATTAGTACAAAGGTACAAGGCAAAATATGCTTGTGACAAAGCACAATAATGTCGATCAAACTTTTTAGATTTTCTATTTTTTATGTGTTTTTGGAGTTTTGACATAAAAGCAAGAAAATATTGGTCAAAACAACAATGTAAAAACATTTAAAGCAAAAGCAAATAATCAAAACATTTTTCAACTCAAGCTAGCAGCAACGCATAACCAAGCATAGTCACAAAACGTTGGAAGTATTAATGCATGGACATGTTGTAATGCTTATGCATAAGTACCCCTCTTCACTCACACGTCACATGCGTTTGGGGTGATATCCCTATAGGATTGGGTACGAGAGCTAGGACTTTCAAACCTTCTAGTGAAGCTTTCCAAGTAAGTGGTGAATGCATTGATCATCTTCATCACATCCACCACACTGGAATGACCTTGGTCTCTTGATTGCTCAACAACCCAATTCCTTTTGTCATTTCTTGGTCCTCTTGTCCTTTGAGCACCTGAATTCTTCAATGCTTGCAGCTTATGGCAATTTGGTCTGGTGTGACCTTGAAGTCTACAGTGATGGTAGAAGTGTTGAGTTCTCGGACCTCTTTGTGACTTTGGGAGTGAGTTCCCTTTATCCTTATGTTTGACCACTGATTGTTTAGGAGGTTTAGTCATAAACCGTTGGACAGTCACATCCTTCTTCTTCTCCAGCTTCACTTTCTCAGCATTTGTGGTAGCCCCCTTCGATTCTTTGGCTTTCACAAACTTCATTTCCTTGTATTTATTTTCAGCCGAACTGCTCTCTCTGGTGTATCCCAATCCACCTTTGTCGGAAAATGGTTTTTGATGAGCAAGCATTTCATCAAACTTCTGAGAGGAGACTCGGTCTACTTTAGCATTGGCTTGAACCACCTCATGTTCAAGGAATTTGATTTTTGAATAAGTTTCAATTAACTCACCATTTAGCGTCTCAATCTCACACTTGGCCTCCTTATATCTTACTAGGAGACTTCTATAGTCCTCCTCTGCTTTCTTCATCTTTTTCATAGTCGCCTTGGCCACCCTTACATACTCTCCTAACTTCTCAAGGAGTGAGTTGCAATTCTCTTGAAGACTGGCTGCATCTTCATCTTCATCAGCATCTGATTCTTCTACAATTCCCATGGATTCCTCATCACTATGCTCCCCAAGTTCTTGCACAAGCAAATTCAAGTCCTCCGAAGACTCAACATGAGCAATAGTCATAAATGTTGAGAAATTCCTTTCTTCATCACAGTTATCCTCTGAATCAGAGGTGGAGGAATTTGAGTCACTAAGAGTGATTGCATACACCTTGCCCTTCGATCTTAAGTAATTAGGACATTCCTTTTTGAAATGGCCATGTCCATTACATCCAAAACAAGTGACTCCTTGATTAGATTGGGACTCCTTCCTGTCTTTCTTTTTGAAGTCCTTCTCCTTTCCGGAACTTGTAAATTTCCCTTTGTCACCAAATTTCCCACTGTTCTTGAACTTCAGGAATTTGCAGAAATTTTTTAAGAGTTAAAACATATTGAACTGGACCGCTGTGAGATTTTGGGCATCTTTCTGGGCATTTTTTTCTCTCTTTTCTCACCATATTTCTCTCCCAAAAAACACAAAAACACATCAAAGCTTCTTGATTCTTCTCTCTTCTCCAAAAATACAAGGTAGTGTTCATACCCTCCATCTTCCTTTCCTTGGTTCTATACCTTGGATTTGAGGTATATGGGGTATGGATGTAGCTTTTTCTCTACAATCCATACCCCTTTTCCTATAAAGCTTCAACAAGCTTTTTATCCTTTCTTTTTGCCTGAATAACATGATTTATTGCTTTTTTTAGCATGTTTCTTGCTTTATTTGTGCTTCTAGCTTAATTCTCCTAGCTTAATTCTCCTTGCTTTTTATACCTTATGCCATGTTTTATGCTTGGATCTACCTTTTCATTGTGGTGCTTGTGTCTGGATCTACAAGTTTCCATGCTTTCCATGTTTATGGCTTGATTTCCATGTTTTATGTTAGTCTATATGCCTATCTCCATGCTTGTGCCTAGATTTATGGGTCCCTATGCTTGCTTTTGTGCTTTATGCCATGCTCACATTGTTGGGGTTTATGCCACAAAATCCAATTTATTGGCATGTCATAAATAATTAAATTGTTTAATTATATGAGACTATATATAAGTGAACTAATGAGACATTATTTTAATCCATGAGATGCATAGTATGTGATTTATGTGATTTAGTCACAGAAGATATAAATTACAAGTTCTTTGTAAACTCAGAATTTTATTTCGTAGTCGGTGATGAAGTTGGGCATTTCATTTGCGAAGACTATAACATATCAACTAAGATGATTTGTCTTGATCATGGAAATGGAGACTTCTAGTTGATATGTTGATATGTTTTAAGAGTTAAAACATATTGAACTGGACTGCTGTGAGATTTATTATTCTCTTAACGATTGTCAAATGAATAATAAATCTCACAACTTCTATTTACATCAACTCTAAATCCTGAGAGAATAATGAATCTGATCATGAGGTATAAGTTGCTTTGATATATTAGGAGTGAGATCTAAAGTCACGATAAAAACCTCAGTCTGCTGGGCAGCTGCATTTAATGTTGATGGAACATATATTCTCAAGATGAAATTCATAATCTCTTAATGGAGATATAAAATATTCCATTGAGATTAGTTTAATGGGTTTGGTTATTAAGAGATTTGGGCCCAACCACTTTAGTAAGGAGTTACTAAAGTATATATTTATGAAATTGGATTTCATAAATATATGATGAATAACTTAAAGGACTAAATCGGGTACTCAAGGATTAAGATGTAGTAATCTTCAAAGTGGTAGACAACATTCATGACTTTGTATTGCTACGAATATTTTAATGAAGGGGTTACATGTATAATAAAATCTTGGGATATAATTTATTAATAAGGCCTTGAGTGCAATTATATTCATATAGTGGCATTGAATATAATTAATGGTAACTTTGGACTTGTCAGGAGTTGACAGAAAAGCCCAAGGCCCATTAGAGCTAGAGTCTTATTTGTTCCCTTTTGGTCCCACTCCAAGCTACATACTAAAGCCCAATTGGAATAGCCCAAAAGGCTAGCCCAATTAGATAATCAGTTATATATAAGGAGAGAAACATACAAAATTTCATAAGGGTTTTCATGAAGATCATATAAGGAATGAAATGGTTTGTATGTGAGTGTAATTCACCTTTTTAATCTCCCCTTGGAAACTGATTGAGAGACCATACTTCTTGGGTATTAAGTAGAATTGGAATGAAGATTAAAAGTGTTCCCAAGTACTTCTAATATTTTGTTTTTGAATTTCACGACACCAAGGTACGCTTTCTTGTTCTTAAATTCTGAAACTTACATAGTACATGTTATCAATTGCGAATGAAGTAGATCTGTTAATTTTCAGCTGCATATATTTTGTATGCGATACAAACATATATTTATCCAACACACATGTCTAGACCCACGTGTTTATGCCTATGTTTATATGTCTATATGCTTAGATCCTTGTCTTCACATGTTTATGTGTTTGGATTCTTTTTTCACATGCTTAGATCTACATCCTTACATGTTTATATGTTTAAATCTACATGTTTTCATGCCATATGCCGTGTTTTCATGCCATATGCCGTGTTTTCATGCTTAGATCTATCTTTTCCTTGTATTGTTGTTTAGATTTACATGCTTACATGCTTGATATCACATTGTTGGCCATGCCTTGCTTAGATCTACAAGTTTACATGCATGTTTCTATGCCTATATGTCTAGATCTATGTTTTCACATGCTTGCGTGCTTAGGTCTTCTTCTCTATATGATCTATGCTATTTCCCATGCTAGATCAATATGCTTGCGTGCTTCTTGCCATGTTTAAGTGTTTAGGCCTAGGCTTTGTTTGTCATGTCATGTGCTATTGTAGCCCTTTTGTTCCTTTTATCGCATCTTCTTTTGTTTTGGCCTATTGGTTCGTACCCGATCTAGACCCTATGGTTTTTGTCATCGTCCATACACCAAGGCCTACATCAAAGGGTTTGGATCATCCTATTTGCATGTCTATGCTTGCTTGCCTCTATACTTTATGCTTGTGTTAGCCTCTCTTGTCCTAGGCTTTGCCATGCTTGACGCCTTCCGCGAGCTTGATCTTGTTTGGTTACATCCGATGCCCATGAGGCCTTGTTTGGGTGTAACCACTTAGGATGCGTCTCCAGATGCCGGGTTGCTTTATGCATACCTTTCCCTTTTTCCACTCCGTGCGATAATATGCTTGCCATGTTTGTTCGTGCCACCCGTTTGGCTTTCTATGCATCTTTTAACACTTGCTCACATGTCCATGCATGAGTCTTGCTTGCTAGTGTGTCATCCATGCTTCAACACAATGAAGTTATGGACATTCGATCCAGACCTACATATTGTTGGAAAATCTGGTTTTGCATCTCATACAAAACACACAGCGGAAGCAACAAACACGGATCTACTTCATTCATGAAAGATAACATGTAACCTTGAATTCTAGAATAAAGAATAGAAAGCGTACCTTGATGCAGTGAAATTCAAAACCAAGATGTGTGGTCTCTCAATCAGTCTTTTTGTACATTGATTCTCAAAGAAAAATCCTTCTTCTTCTCCTTGTGGAGAAAATCTTATTTCTTTTCTTTTCATCATACGTACATACTAACTACCTTCGTAGTTACTTTATTTAATAACTCTTATTAAATAAAAATTGATTATTTAATTGGGTTAGCCTTTTGGGCCTACCCAATTGGGCTTTAGTTTGTGGCTTGAGATGGAACCAAATGGAACAAATAAGACTCTAGCTCCAATGGGCCTTGGGCTTTTCTGTCAACTCTTGACAAGTACAAAGTTACCATTAATTATATTCAATACCACTATAAGAATATAATTGCACTCTAGGCCTTATTAATAAATTATATCCCAAGACTTTATTATACATACAACTCCTTCATTAAAATATTCGTAATAATACAAAGTTATGAATGTAGACTATCATTTTGAAGATTACTACATTTTAATCCTTGAGTACCCGGTTTAATCCTTTATGTCATTCATCATATATTTATGAAATCTAATTTCATAAATATATATTATAGTAACTCCTTACTAAAGTGGTTGGGCCCAACACTCTGAATAACCAAACCCATTAAACTTATCTCAAGGAAATATTTTATATCTCCGTTAAGAGATTATGAATTCCATCTTGAAAATATATGTTCCATCAACACTAAATGCGGCTGCCCAACATATTGAGGTTTTGATCGTGTCCTATAGATCTCACTCCTAATATATTAAAGCAACCTACACCTCATGATCAGGTCCATTATTCTCTCAGGATTTAGAGTTGATGTAAATAGAAGTCGTGAGATTTATTATTCATTTGACAGTTGTTAGGAGAATAATAAATCTCACAGTGGTCTAGTTCAATATGTCTTAACTCTTAAAACATATCAACATATCAACTAGAAGTCTCCACTTCCATGATCAAGACAAATCATCTTAGTTGATATGTTATAGTCTTCGCAAATGAAATGCCCAATTTCATCACCGACTATGAACTAAAATTCTGAGTTTACAAAGAACTTATGATTTATATCTTCTGTGACTTTTCACATAAATCACATACTATGCATCTCATGGACTAAGATAATGTCTCATTAGTTCATTTATGGACAGTCTTATATAATTAAACTATTTAATTATTTATAACATGCCAATAAATTGGATTTTAGGGCACAAACCCTAACACATTTGTCCCTCGCGGACACCACCTTTTGTTTGCTTTCTTGCTTGTTTGTCTTCTCGCTTGTTTGCTTGCTTTCTTGTTTCTTTGCTTGCCATGTCTATCATGCTTATATGCTTTATGCCTCTTTCACATGCTCTCTGTGTCTTTTTTCCTTCCATTGCTTGTTTGCTGGTTTCTTGTTTTTACCTTTGCATATACACATAGGGGGCAAGGATGCTTGGAGCTAGGGCACGGTCTCCCAAGTGCAAGCAAAAAGGGCAAAGACACAAGCATTTAGATATAAGCCCAGCGGCAATGTTCAGTAGTTTTATGGGTCTAGCCTCTCTCATTTGGTTATGTACTCTTTTAAACCCCCTTCCTTCCTCCCTCATTTCTCTCTTAGATGGGTTGTATTAGATATTGTTGGAAATATGCATGTACGCAGCGGAAAATTAACGGATATACTTCATTCGCAATTGATAACATGTACTATGTAAGTTTTAGAATATAGAACAAGAGAGTGTACCTTGTTGCAGTGAATTTCAAAACCAAAGATCAGAAGTTCTCGAGAACACTTTCAATCTTCACTCCAATTCCACTTGATGTCCAAGATGTGTGGTCTCTCAATCAGCTATATGTGTATGTTCTTGAAGTGAATGAAAGAGTGTCCAACACTCACATACATATCATTTCATGTTCTTACTAAAAATCTGTATGTTTCTCTCCATATAACTGATTATCTAATTGGGCTAGCCTTTTGAGCCTTTCCAATTGGGCTTTAGTGTGTGGCTTGGAGTGGGACCAAAAGGGAACAAATAAGACTCTAGCTCCAATGGGCCTTGGGCTTTTCTGTCAACTCTTGACAAGTCCAAAGTTACCATTAAATATATTTAATACCACTATATAAATATAATTGCACTCTAGGCCTTATTAATAAATTATATCCCAAGACTTTATTGTATATGCAACCCCTTCATAAAATATTCGTAGTAATACAAAGTCATAAATGAAGACTGCCACTTTGTGAATTATTACATCTTAATCCTTGAGTACCCGATTTAATTCTTTTAAGTTATTCACCATATATTTATGAAATCCAATTTCATAAATATATACTTTAGTTTTACTAAAGTGGTTAGGTCTAACTCTCTGAATAACAAACCCATTAAACTTATCTCAAGGGAATATTTTGTATCTCCGTTAAGAGACTATGAATTCCATCTCGAGAATATATGTTCCATCAGCACTAAATGTGGCTGCCCAACATACTGAGGTTTTGACAGTTACTTTAGATCTCACTTCTGATATATCAAAGCAACCTATACTTCATGATCAGGTCCATTATTCTTTCAGGATTAAGAGTTCATGTGAATATAAGTCGTGAGATTTATTATTCAATTGACAGTCGTTAGGAGAATAATAACCTCACAACAGTCCAGTTCAATATATTTTAACTCTTAAAACATATCAACATATTAACTAGAAGTCACCACTTCCATGATCAAGACAAATCATCTTAGTTAATATGTTATAGTCTTCACAGATGAAATGCCCAATTTCATCACCGACTACGAACTAAATTCTGAGTTTACAAAGAACTTGTGATCTATATCTTCTGTGACTAAATCACATAAATCACATACTATGCATCTCATGGACTATATGATAATGTCCAAATATTCATGTTACCAATCTTTCAGATAATAATAAAACAACTTTATTAAACACAATATTAAGTCATACATAATGTCATACATAATATCATACTTAGCATCATACAATAGGATTTAAGGGCACTAATCCCAACAATCTCCCACTTGCTTTAAAGACTATTGTGCACCAATCTTACTCCCATTCCCTCCAAAAGTGACTCGAAAATCCTTTAAGGCAAGGCTTTAGTAGATGGATCTGCTAGATTATTTGCACTTTCAATCTTTGCTACCACCACATCTCCACGAGCAATAATATCTCTAATGATGTGATACTTTCTCTCAATGTGCTTTCCTTTCTTGTGATTCCTTGGATCTTTTGATTGTGCAACTGCACCACTATTGTCGCAAAACAATGTGATGGGAACTTGTTCCATTCTCATTACACCAAGGTCAGAAAGGAATTTCTTGAGCCATACAGCTTCTTTTGCTTCTTCACAAGCAGCAACATATTCTGCTTCCATGGTGGAGTCCGTAATATAAGATTGCTTGACACTCCTCCATGTTATGGCTCCACCTCCCAAGGGGAAAACACATCCTGATGTGGACTTTCTGAAATCTAGATCAGATTGACAGTCTGAATCTGTATAGCCAATGGAATCAAATCCTCACAATGGTAAACAAGCATATAATCTTTCGTTCTCCGTAGATACTTGAGTATATGCTTTACAGCTTGCCAATGTTTTGGTCCTGGATTTGATTGATATCGGCTGACCATGCCAACTGAATAATAGATATCTGGTCTAGTACAAAGCATGGCATACATGAGACTTCCTACTGCAGAAGCATAAGGAACTTGTCTCATTATATCTACTTCCTCTTGAGTCTTAGGCCTTTGGTCATCAGACAGAGGAACTCTATGTCTGAAAGGAAGTAATCATTTCTTGGAGTTTTGCATGCTAAACCGTTCTAAGACCTTATCTATATATTCAGCTTGAGATAAGCCTAACATCTTATTCTTGTGATCTCGCCAAAGCTTGATCCCTAGAATAAAGTTAGCTTCACCCAAGTACTTCATATCAAATTGGCTTGACAACTAAACCTTTACTGATGACATTACCCCTACATCATTTCCAATGAGTAGAATGTCATCAACATAAAGCACTAGGAACATTACCACTTTATCTTGATGTCTTTTGTACACACATGGTTCATCAAGATTTTGTTCAAAACCAAATGATTTGATTGCTTGATCAAATCTGATGTTCCAAGACCTAGATGCTTGCTTAAGTCCATAAATGGACCTTTTCAACTTGCTACCATATGCTCTTGGTTCTTAGCTATGAAACCTTCCGGTTGCATCATATAGATTTCTTCTTCAAGATTGCCATTGAGAAATGCAGTCTTGACATCCATTTGCCAAATCTCATAATCATAATGAGCAGCAATGGATAAGAGAATTCTGATAGATTTAAGCATTGCTACCGGTGAAAAGGTTTCCTCATAATCGATACCTTCTTTTTGAGTATACCCTTTTGCCACTAGCCTTCCTTTAAAGGTTTCAACCTTTCCATCTATCCCTCTCTTCCTCTTGTAAACCCATTTGCAACCAACAAGTTTAATGCCGTTAGGCGCCTTTACAAGATCCCAAACTTGATTGGAATACATTGAATCTAATTCAGATTTCATAACTTTGACCCATTGATGTGCATCTATATCATTCATTGCTTCATCATAAGTGTAAGGATCCGATTCAGCCTCTTCTGAGATAGCTTCATAAGTTACTCCCAAACCTATGAATCTTATAGGAGGCCGAACAATTCTCCCACTACGACGAGGCACCTGTGTACTAGATATCTCATTAGTAGTATCTTGTGGTGTATCTAATACAACCACATCATCCCTAGTTTCATCCATTGGTTGTTCATTTACAGGTTCATTCATTTCAGCCAAAACAACTTTACCTCTAGGTTTAAAATTATTCACATAATCATCTTTCAAAAATTTGGCATGGGTACTAACAAACACTTTGTTATCCTTATGATTATAGAATAAATAACCCTTAGTTTCCTTTGAATACCCTAAAAACATGCATACTTCCGTTTTAGCTTCCAACTTATCAGACTTCCCTTTCAACACTTGTGCTGGACATCCCCAAATGTGGAGATATTTCATACTAGGCTTGCACCCATTCCACAATTCCATGGGTGTGTTAGGAACAGATTTTGATGGAACTAAATTTAAAATATGCATTGCAGTTTTTAGTGCATATCCCCAAAAAGAAACTGGTAAAGTTGAATAACTCATCATGGACCAAACCATTTCCAAAAGAGTCCTATTCCTTCTTTCCGCTACACCATTTTGTTGGGGAGTTCCAGGTGCAGTCAATTGGGATACAATCCCATTTTGAGTTAAGTAATCCTTGAAATCCCCAAGAAGGTATTCGCCACCTCGATCAGATCGAATGACCTTTATGTGTTTACCTAATTGCTTCTCAACTTCAGCCCTAAACTCTTTGAACTTTTCAAAGGCTTCGGACTTCCGTCTCATTAGGTACACATAACCATATCTTGAGTAATCATCGGTAAAAGTGATGAAATACTCATAACCTCCTTTTGCTTGGGTTGACATAGGACCACACACATCAGTATGCACTAGCTCTAGCAAATCTTGGGCTCTTCTACCTTTTGCATTAAAAGGTCGTTTGGTCATTTTACCTTACAAACAAGATTCACAAACTAGAAATTCATCAAAGTCCATGGGCTGTAAGAGTTCATCTTTGATCAGTCTTTGAATCCTATTTGAATTAATATGACCTAAACGCAAGTGCCAAAGATATGCATCACTAGTAGAAGGAAACTTTCTCTTTAATGATTTCACATGAGAGTTATTATCTAATTCAGAATTATATAATTCATGCTTATCAGGAGTTAAAATATAAAGACCATCTACAATATTGCCAGAACAGATAAACACTTTATCCTTCATTATTACAACATTGTCTTTTAGGATAACACAATATCCATATTTACCTAAGTAAGTAGTAGAAATTAAATTCCTACAAACATTAGGTACATACAAACAGTCTTCCAATATTAAAACTTTAGATACAAAACATAAATTATAAACACCAACAGCTACAACCAGAATCCTGCTCCCATCAGCCAAAGTAAGAAACAACTCCCCTTCTTTAAGCTTTCTGGTCTCCTGAAACCCCTGCAAGGAATTGTAGATATGATTAGTACAACGTGAATCCACACACTAGGAATCCGTGGGATCTGTACCAAACATATTTCAAGAAGGAATGAACTTTTCATACCTTTATTGGCAGCCTTGAATTTTGGACAATTCCTCTTCTAATGTCCTTTTTCACCATAATGGAAACATTTTCCTTTGAGCTTCTTTCCTTTGTCGGCAACCCCTAAGGCAATTTGTTTACCCTCTTGCTTGGTGAAGTCCTTCTTCTTCTTCTTCTTCTTACCCTTGCCTTTCGACTTAGGTTGAGAAGTAGAAGCTTCACCAATATTAGCTTCAACATTAGAAGTACCAAGGATGCCTTCCGCCGCTACCAACTCATTCATTAATTCAGACAATGTATAAATCTTTTTGTTCATATTATAGTTAAGTTTGAATTCCTTGAATGATTCTGGTAGTGACTGGAGTATCATATCCACTTGCGATTCTCCATCAATGTCGGCACCTAAAACTTCCAATATATTCAGATTAGAGATCATTGTAAGACAATGCTCCCTAACTGAACTACCTTTAGCCATTTTGGTATTATAAATTTGCCTCATGGTTTCTTGCCTTGCAGAACAGCCTTGCTCACCAAACATCTCCTTCAGACTTAGCATAATGTTCGAAGCTAGTTCTACATCCTGCATTTGATGCTGTAGAACATTTGAGATAGATGCTAGGATGTAGCACTTGGCCATCTCATTAGATTTCTGCCAACGATCATATCGCTGTTTTTCCTTAAGAGGAACATCTAATGAAGGAAAGCTAGGACATGGTTTAGTAAGCACATACTTGTGCTCTTTAGCAGTAAGAACTATGTCCAAATTTCTTTTCCAGTCAACATAGTTGGATCCAGTCAGTTTATTTTGATTAAGAATAGTAACAAGTGGACTAAAAGATGCCATGACAAATATGAAAACAATAAACATGAATATAATGAGTAAACTGGACATTATCAATTTAGCATATAAGCATATAATATGAAACTTTAGTAAAGCCATAATATAATATATGCAACGACAACTCAATCCATGTCTATAATTCCTTGGTAGCAAGTTTATTATAAACACATTAATTGATTGAGAACTATTCTCATTATTAGTGCTATCATGATAACTCTTATCAAACACTAATAATATGCCGTATAAACTTTAGCCTCTAAGTAATAATGGCATAGCTCCTTTGGGAGGTTAACATTACACTTAGTCTAGTGTATACCATTATCTAGAATCATGTGTAGCCACATTTCATCTTCCTTTATTGTGTTTAAACTTGTAGTACCATGGAACAAAACACCCTCCTTTGGGATCGCAAGGCATATACGCCAAGACGAGGTGCTTGTCCACACTACTTTAAATGGGTAAGTTCAATCTTGTAGTACTATGAAGTAAACACCCTCCTTTGGGATTGCGAGGCATATACGCCAAGACGAGGTATTTACTCACACTACTTTGAACCAATAATGAAGGCCGTGAGACTCAACCCTTGTATCTCTCTCCCACTAGATATTTTAAATAAAAGGTTTTTAAATTTAAAACATGTATAATCTAATTACACATAGCCTTGCACTTTATATATGTTAAAAACACTTAGAAAAAATTCAAAAATTTCCTAGGCTCGACAGCTTCCCGACAGCTAGTCAATCAATCGAGAAAAAATCTTGCCATCTCGACAGCTGATCGATAGCTGGTGGATCGATCTAGAAATCTTCTGCTTGCTCGATCGATTCTCAATAGCTTCTCGATCGATAGAGCTTTAGAATCTCCAGGCTCGATCGATTCTTGACAGCTTCTCGATCGATCGAGCTTCGCGAATTTTGAATTTCCAGAATTTTTCTAAGGCAGTTTTTAACGACTTTTCATGAAAAAACAAACATCATATGAACATGATAGATAGAGTTTGATATCAAAACTAAATTTCATTGATGCTATAGCCTTAAACTTCAATTTAACATACTTAAATTCAAATTTAAACAACATCATAACATCAATATTAGTTTTTATCAAATCATAGTTTCAACAACCATGCAGAAAATTAAATACAAGTATAATCTTCTAGCATTATGAAACTATTATTTCTAATTCCAAAACTCACAAAAACATGTCATACATATTAGAATTGAAGACCGCTCTGATACCAATTGTTGGAAATATGCATGTACGCAGCGGAAAATTAACGGATCTACTTCTTTCGCAATTGATAACATGCACTATGTAAGTTTTAGAATATAGAACAAGACAGTGTACCTTGGTGTAGTGAATTTCAAAACCAAAGATCAGAAGTTCTCGCGAACACTTTCAATCTTCACTCCAATTCCACTTGATGCCCAAGATGTGTGGTCTCTCAATCAGTTATATGTGTATGTTCTTGAAGAGAATGAAAGAGTGTTCAACACTCACATACATATCATTTCATGTTCTTACTAAAAATCTGTATGTTTCTCTCCATATAACTGATTATCTAATTGGGCTAGCCTTTTGGGCCTTTCCAATTGGGCTTTAGTGTGTGGCTTGGAGTGGGACCAAAAGGGAACAAATAAGACTCTAGCTCCAAAGGGCCTTGGGCTTTTCTGTCAACTCTTGACAAGTCCAAAGTTACCATTAATTATATTTAATACCACTATATAAATATAATTGCACTCTAAGCTTTATTAATAAATTATATCCCAAGACTTTATTGTACATGCAACCCCTTTATAAAATATTCGTAGTAACACAAAGTCATGAATGAAGACTGCCATTTTGTGAATTACTACATCTTAATCTTTGAGTACCCGGTTTAATCCTTTTAAGTTATTCACCATATATTTATGAAATCCAATTTCATAAATATATATTTTAGTCTTACTAAAGTGGTTAGGCCTAACTCTCTGAATAACAAACCCATTAAACTTTTTTCAAGAGAATATTTTGTATCTCTGTTAAGAGACTATGAATTCCATCTCGAGAATATATGTTCCATCAGCACTAAATGTGGCTACCCAACATACTGAGGTTTTGACTGTTACTTTAGATCTCACTCTTGATATATCAAAGCAACCTACACTTCATGATCAGGTCCATTATTCTCTCAGGATTAAGAGTTCATGTGAATATAAGTCGTGAGATTTATTATTCAATTGACAGTTGTTAGGAGAATAATAAACCTCATAGCGGTCCAGTTCAATATATTTTAACTCTTAAAACATATCAACATATTAACTAGAAGTCACCATTTCCATGATCAAGACAAATCATCTTAGTTAATATGTTATAGTCTTCACAGATGAAATGCCCAATTTCATCACCGACTACGAACTAAATTCTGAGTTTACAAAGAACTTGTGATCTATATCTTCTGTGACTAAATCACATACTATGCATCTCATGGACTATGTGATAATGTCTGAATATTGATGTTACCAATATTTCAGATAATAATAAAACAACTTTATTAAACACAATATTAAGTCATACATAATATCATATATAATGTCATACATAATATCATACATAGCATCATACAATAGGATTTAAGGGCACTAATCCTAAGAGATATATCATGCCGTGTACCATTCGTCCTCATCTCTAGGGTATGGCGACCCCTGTTTACTTTCCTGTCCTATATTTTGGGCCATGCTCTAGGGATGTAGGAATTTACTTTGTTGCTCTGTGTGCTTGCATTGTGCGTGATGTATGTATATACATGCCTGCTTGCCCCTTCCGGTGTGATAGTCACAGTCCATGTCACCTAAGGCAAAGCGATGCCTAATTTTTGCCGCGAAAGTAAGGTGACATGTCGCTGAATTTTCGCCGTGGAAATCTCGTACTTTGCAAAATGCCTTAGGAAAGCATAGATTGGGACCACACCCATTCAAATGCCAAACCTCAAAGCCCCCTATGCATGCAAAGCCTCGAAAGCCAATACTGAAATCATGTTTTTTATTGCCAATCTCCGAAAATTAAGATTTTATCAAAACAAAGGACTATCCTTAGACAGGCGTTGTAGGGTGCCTAACACCTTCCCACACGTAACCAAACTTCCGGACTCAAGAATCAAGATTTTTTACCATCCAGATTAGATTAGGAAAAATGCCCTTTTTCTTAGCCTAAGATTGGTAATAAAATCAACTAGAACCAGGTGACCAATCACACCTTAGAAAAACCGAATGATTGGTAGCGACTTCACTTACCTTTGGTAATTCCCTTAAAATTTGGCCAAGATTCCTGCCACACATCCAAAGGTAGACAAATACCTTCCTCCACTGAGAGAGAGAGCACCCGAAGCTCCACACGAACACCACGCACCAATCAATCGAGAGGGGCCTCCAACGGGCCCCGCGCATGCGGGAGCGTCGCCACGACTGGTGGTCGAACAAAGGCCTAGCAGTTTTCCAGTCGTTTAAGGCCTGGGCGTCGACAGACTAGTGACTCCACTGGGGATCGATGAGAGTTTAGCCTTTAGAGCTTTTGATAAAACCATAATCTTCGGACATTGGCTTTCAAAAACATAGAAATTGGCATTGGCCTCCGGGGCTTTCCTTTTGAAAAAGGCTTTTACTATATCTTAGTAGACTATTTTCAAAAGAGCAAAAAAATATTTTTCCGAAAAATCCTTTGTCATGCTTTACCGCTCTCCTCACATGCTTACTACTTTCCTCACATGCTTTACAGCTTTCCTTCACATGCAAGCATAGGGTAGCAAAATTTAATTTCCGCTACACCTTTATCTACTTTCATATATATATATATATATATATTTGCTATGTTTGGAAAAAGTCTTTTCCCTTCATAAAGGATTGCATGACATATACACCCTTTTTGAGCCGAACCCGGGCTCCGCATTGCTAGCGTAGTCACATCTCTTTGGGGATTTCATCACCCCATCTGCAGATGCCCAGACACAAACATCGATAGTGTTACCCATAGTTAGATCTGGGGCTGACTTTGTAGGCACTTCTGGGTCCATGACTGGACAAGAGTAGTTGAAAAGGCTCCCTCGATCCTTCCTACCCTACAACTTCTATGAAGGAAGGGGTATGACGATTAAGTCCCCCTAGGATAGGAATAACCTACCAGTTAAGCCTTTGCATACAGTTGGCCTAGTTATGTCAAACCCATGAGGACTAAATCAAGCCCAGAGCCTATGAGGGTTAGGAAAAGCCCAAAGAGTGAACATCCAAGCCTAGGAAAGGACACCCTTGTAGGACTAGAGGTCAGGGGAAAGTGTTTTGTAACAGGTGCGCCTTTTTTGCTTGTGCCAAAGAGATTGTGCTTTACTCCAGGTTCTTTCTATCCTGCTTGCACAACATCCATGATTAAATCCCTAGGAAAACCAACCCTATAGCTTGTACATGCTAGATCATACCCCATCCCTAAGGGTTTACAACCCTACAAGGGCACTCATGCATACACTAAATGGTTCCATCACCTAAATTGTACAAAGATAAAATGTGGCAAGTAACCAAAACTCCCTAAGAGGAAATGCTGGCGAAAAACTATCAAGAATTCCAAGACATCATGAGTTCAAGAATTCTCCCAAGAGAGATCCAAATCATCAAAGAGATCCAAAATGTCAAAAGGTCCAAATCACCAAGATGTCAAGAGTCCAAGGGCTCCCTCAAGAGATCGAAAGGTCCAAGAGATCCATGCTGTCCAAGTTACCAAGAGATCCAAGTGTCCAAGAGCTTCCCCGAGAAGTCCACATTGTCAGAAGCCGAGCTTTTCCTCGTAATTGCATTTCCTTGTATTGATAAAGGCCCACTGTTGGAGCCGATGAACCCAGCCTTGTAAAAGAAAATATTGTACAAGCATGTAATCAAAAGAGGGTCCGCCCCGCATTGCATTATGAAAGTTTCGGTTACTTGCCAGTCTTGTGCATTAATTTTGCATCATAGTAGAAACTTGATAGGCCAAGAATGTATTGACTCCTTGTGATGCCTATCTCCATTCTTATGCCTAGATTTATGGGTCCCTATGCTTGCTTTTATGCTTTATGCCATGCTCACATGTCTAGACCCATGTGTTTATGCCTAAGTTTACATGTCTATATGCTTAGATCCTTGTCTTCACATGTTTATGTGTTTGGATTCTTTTTTCACATGCTTAGATCTACATCTTGACATGCTTATATGTTTAGATCTACATGTTTTCATACCATATGCAGTGTTTTCATGCTTAGAACTATCTTTTCCTTGTTTTGTTGTTTAGATCTACATGCTTGAAATCACATTTTTTGCCATGCCTTGCTTAGATCTACACATTTACATGCATGTTTCTATGCCTATATGTCTAGATCTATGTTTTCACATGCTTGCATGCTTAGGTCTTCTTCTCTATATGCTCTGTGCTATTTCCCATGGTAGATCAATATGCTTGCGTGCTTCTTGCCATGTGTATGTGTTTAGGCCTAGGCTTTGTTTGTCATGCCATGTGCTATTGTAGCCCTTTAGTTCCTTTTATCGCATCTTCTTTTGTTTTGGCCTATTGGTTCGGACCCGATCTAGACCCTATGGTCTTTGTCATCGTCCATACACCAAGGCCGACATCAAAGGGTTTGGATCATCCTATTTGCATGTCTATGCTTGCTTGCTTCTATGCTTTATGCTTGTGTTAGCCTCTCTTATCCTAGGCTTTGCCATGCTTGACGCCCTCCATGGGCTTGATCCTGTTTGGTTACATCCAACGCCCATAAGGCATTGTTTGGGTGTAACCACTTGGGATGCGTGTCCGAATGCCTGGTTGCTTCGTGCATACCCTTCCCTTTTCCACTCCGTGAGATGATATGCTTGCCATGCTTGTTTGTGCCACCCGTTGGCTTTCTATACATCTTTTCATGCTTGCTCACATGTCCATGCATGAGTCTTGCTTGCTAGTGTGTCTTCCATGCTTCAACACAATGAAATTATGGACATTTGATCCAAACCTATATTTGTCCCTCGCGGACACCACCTTTTGTTTACTTTCTTGCTTGTTTGCTTGCTTTCTTGTTTCTTTGCTTGCCATGTCTATCATGCTTATCTGCTTTATGCCTCTTTCACATGCTCTCTGCGTCTTTTTTCCTTCCATTGCTTGTCTACTAGTTTCTTGTCTTTTCCTTTGCATGTACACATATGGAGTGAGGACGCTTGGAGCTAGGGCATGGTCTCCCAAGCGTAAGCAAAATGGGCAAAGACGTAAGTATGTAGATATAAGCCTAGCAGCAATGTTCAGTAGTTTTAGGGGTCTAGCGTCTCTCATTTGATTATGTACTCTTTTAAACCCCTTTCCTTCCACCCTCCTTTCTCTCTTACATGGGTTGTATTAGGTATATCATGTCGTGTATCATTCGTCCTCATCTCTAGGGTATGGCGACCCCTGTTTACTTTCTTGCTCTATATTTTGGGCCATGCTCTAGGGATGTAGGCATTTATTTTCCTGCTCTATGTGCTTGAATTGTGCATGATGTATGTATATATATGCCTGCTCGCCCCTTCCGGTGTGATTGTTGTTGGAAAAATAAACGTTTGTATCACATACAAAACATGCACAGTGGAAAATTAACGGATCTACTTCATTCGCAATTGATAACATGTACTATATAAGTTTCAGAATTTAAGAACAGGAAAGCATACTTTGGTACGGTGAAATTCAAAACAAAAGATTAGAAGTACTTGGGAACACTCTTAATCTTCACTCCAATTCCACTAGATGCCCAAGAAGTGTGGTTTCTCAATCAATTTCAAAGGAGAAAATAAGAGAGTGTCCAACATTCACATACAAACCATTTCATTCTCTTATATGATCTTAGTGAAAAACCACTTATGAAAAACTTATGAAATTCTGTATGTTTCTCTCCTTATATATATAACTGATTATGTAATTGGGCTAGCCTTTTGGGCCATTCCAATTGGGCTCTAGTATGTGGCTTGGAGTGGGACCAAAAGGGAACAAATAAGACTTTAGCTCCAATGGGCCTTGGGCTTTTCTGTCAACTCTTGACAAGTCTAAAGTTACCATTAATTATATTCAATACCACTATAAGAATATAATTGCACTCTAGGCCTTATTAATAAATTATATCCCAAGACTTTATTATACATGCAACCCCTTCATTAAAATATTCGTAGTAATACAGAGTCATGAATGTTGACTGCCACTTTGAAGATTACTACATCTTAATCCTTGAGTACCCAATTTAATCCTTTATGTTATTCATCATATATTTATGAAATCCAATTTCATAAATATATACTTTAGTAACTCCTTACTAAAGTGGTTGGGCCCAGCACTCTGAATAACCAAACCCATTAAACTTATCTCAAGGGAATATTTTATATATCTATTAAGAGATTATGAATTCCATCTTGAGAATATATGTTCCATCAACACTAAATGCGGCTGCCCAACATACTGAGGTTTTGATCGTGACTTATAGATCACACTCCTGATATATCAAAGCAACCTACATCTCATGATTAGGTCCATTATTCTCTCAGGATTTAGAGTTGCTGTAAATAGAAGTCGTGAGATTTATTATTCATTTAACAGTAGTTAGGAGAATAATAAATCTCACCGCAGTCCAGTTCAATATATCTTAACTCTTAAAACATACCAACATACTAACTAGAACTCTCCACTTCCATGATCAAGACAAATCATCTTAGTTGATATGTTATAGTCTTCGCAGATGAAACGCCCAATTTCATCACCGGCTACGAACCAAAATTCTAAGTTTGCAAAGAACTTGTGATTTATATCTTCTGTGACTTTTCGCATAAATCACATACTATGCATCTCATAGACTAAGATAATGTCCCATTAGTTCATTTATAGATAGTCTCACATAATTAAACAATCTAATTATTTATGACATGCCAATAAATTGGATTTTTAGGGCATAAATCCCAACAATCTCCCACTTGCCCTCAAAGACAATTTACCATATATCCGACATTTATCTCCTTTTAGAGTAATTCATAGTCACTCTAAGACAAGGTTTGGAAACAAGTTTCAGCCATATTTATTGCATAAATTATCTTTTCTACTACTACTACTTAAGTACTCAAATCTCTCTAATGAGATAATACTTACGCTTAATGTGTATCGTCACTACCTAGGATGAACACATATCTTGAAGTCCAACTTCATGAATCACAATGAAACTACAAATCAGTATTTGTACATCCAGTATCTATCAAATCCTCATTTTTGTGGACAAGCATATAATCCCTCATTCTCCTAAGATATTTGATTATATGCTTTACTCCCACTAAATTAAGTGATCTTTGATTCAATTGATATTTGCTTACCATGCTAACTGCAAAATAGATATTTAGCCTAGTATTTAGCATAGCATAAAGACTTCCTATTGATATAATATTAGGAATCGTCTTAATATGCTTTTCCTTTTATATGTCTTAGGACTATAGTCCTTTATAAAGGAACTTCAAACTTAAAAGGAAAGAATCCTTTCTTGAAGTATTACATGCTATACTTGGCTAGAATCTAATCTATTTAAGCAGTTTGAGATAGATCCAACATTCTAATTTCTGAATTTCAATAAAGTTTAATTCTTAGGATGTGACTAGTCTTTCCCAAGTGCTTTATATCAAACTAGACTAGACAACAAAAACTCTATTGATGACAATAACTTTACATCATTCTAAATGATTAGAATGTCATCAACATACATTAAGAAATTTATTATTCTATATAGCTTTACATACACCTAAGGGCTTTTAATACTTGATCAAAATCAAACAATTTGATTTCTTGATCAAAGATGATATTTTATGATTCAGATGCTTGCTTTAGTCCATAAATAGAATTTAAGCAACTTGCATACTAAACACTACTGGTTCTTTGCTATGTACAAGTCTAGTTACATCATATAGATGTCTTCCTCAAGATTGCTACTAAAAGAGGCTTTCTTAATATCCATTGCCATATTTCATCCAAATGAAATATAATGGATAAGAGAATCTAGATAGAGTCAAACTTGACTATTGGTGAAAAAATCTTTTCATAATCGAACCATTTCTTTCTGAATAAATCTTTTCACCACTAGTCTTGACTTTGAAGGTTTACACCTTCTAATCTATCAATCTCATTTTCTTATAGACCTATTTGAAAACAATAGGCTTAATGCCATTAGGCGCTTCTACAAGTTA
Organism: Notholithocarpus densiflorus; assembly: GCA_030021035.2. NCBI lineage: Eukaryota > Viridiplantae > Streptophyta > Magnoliopsida > Fagales > Fagaceae > Notholithocarpus > Notholithocarpus densiflorus. The sequence continues at coordinate 471,836 of JARYZH020000016.1, read as the reverse complement.
TAGACTTTAAATAGAATCTAATTCTATTCACATAATCTTGATCCAGTAATCCATATTCATATCATCTATTGCCTTTACGTAGGACCGAGGATCAAATTCATATCCTTGTGGAATGACTTCAAAAGTTTATTCCAAAAGTATGAATTTATTTGATAATCCTCCCACTATGATATTGTACCGGTGTAATAGTTATATATATAGAATAATGTCTTGTGGTGTATCTAATACAACCATCTCATTTCTTAATGTATTTTATAGTTGTCTTACAACAAATTCTGACATTTTTCTTCTAGAAAAATTCCACATTTTGCTTTAAGATTATTTACATAGTCATGATCAAGAAACTTTGTATTTGTAATTTACAAACACCTTGTCTTCTTTATGACTACCAAAATAATCTTTTGCAATTCCTTTTGGATACCCATCATAAACTCACATTTTTCTACCTTTTGATTTCAATTTGTCAGACTTCCTTTCTAGCACAAGTGCTGGACATTTCCAAAAGTGGAAGTATCATATACTAGGTTTTCACCCAATCCACAATTTGACAAATGTCCTAGGAACAAACTTTTGAAATCGATTTTAGAAAATGTATAGTAATACATAGAGTATATCTCCAAAAGAAATAAGCAAATGGAAATACTTATCATGTACTTTACTATATCTAAAAGAGTCTTATTCCTCCTTCATGTATGCACTAACTTAAAGAAGTCATTGTTACTATATTCCTTTACAATAAAGGAGCCCTAAATCATATTATCCTCTAAATAAAATTCATAGATTGGAAATATAACAAAATAATGGTTCTAAAAGCCCATCATTCACCAATCTTGAATATCATTTAGATTAATAAGATCAAGACATAAGTATCAAAACATACAATACCAAAGGATGGAAACTTTCTCTTTAAGAAGTAAAACATGTAAATTTCCATCTAGAAAATAATCATGGACAATGCTTAGCTTTACCAAAACGGAATCACTTTCCTTTTGGTCATGCTTTTAAGTCTAATTTCCTCTTGACAACTACTAGGGCAATTAGCTTGTCCAACTGTTTGGTATTATAATTCCTCTTCTTATCACCTTTACCTTTCGGTTTAGGCTAAGAATTTGAATTAAATCATATTGATCCTAGCCTTAGCTTTTAGGATGTTTTCCGTTGCGTAGAACTTATTCATCAATTCAGATAATATAAAAAGAATTTATTTATTTTCAAAATAATCTGAATTGATCAAATCACTCTAACAAGGACTTGTGGATCATATCCAAATGAGATTAATATTTAATCTCTACATCCAAGAATTCCAATTCATTTTAAAAATAAAATATTTTCATAAAATGACATAGAATTGAAACTCCTTAAGCTTTTCTTGACATTCAATATGATTTATATTGAATATCGTTTTAGTAGCACGATATTTCATACCAAACATCTCATTTAGACTTAATATAAAGTCTAAGTCTAGTACTAACTCTTACATCTCATGCTGTAGCACAATTGAGATAGAAGCCAATGTAACATATTAGCATTTCAATGGAGACTATGATCATATCATAAGCTATCTTCCATTAATGCATCATGCATAGGAAATTATGACAATGCTGAATCGAAACATATTTACGTACTTCAGCTCCTTTAAGCATCATTTCCAAAATTATTTCTTAGTTAATGTGATTCAATTAAAATAGTAGCTAGAGAACAAAATTTATGACAACTTTATTTTGAGACTATGAACATAATTATAGGGACATTATATTTTGCATCCATAACTATATAATATGGAACCCGAAAACCATACTATACTAGGTGCAAAGACAACTTAATCCCGCAATTAATATTCCTCAGAAGTGAGGTCATACCAATCACTATGATCAGGCGAGAATTATTCTCATTATTAATGCTATCATGGTAACTCTTACCAAACAAAAATAATTTGCCTCTTTTCCTTTAGCCTCTAAGTAATAATGACATAGCTCCGTAGGGAGGTTAACATTAAACTTAGTCTAGTGTACACCATTGCCTAGAATCTATGTGAGTCACCAAGTAACTCCACGGAAGCGTGGTCATTCTCAATGTAAAAACACACTTCATCCATCATTAAGAAGTTTAATTTGTAGTACCATGAATTAAACACCCTCCGAAGGGAGCAAGGCATATACACCAAGGTGAGGTGCCTAATCACACTACTATAAACCGGCAATGGAGGCCGTGAGAATCAACCCTTGAATCTCTCTCCCACTAGAAATTTTAAAACAAGTGGATTTTCTTGAAAACATTTTGATCTAATCACAATTTTAACCCTACACATCAAATGTGTTTAATTGTTTAAATTCGATGTGATGTTACTAAGTTACGTCACAATAGCGTAACGAACATTCGCGCAATCACAAAGAAGTTTAATCATGTAATCCATGAAGTAAATACCCTCCGCATGGAATGCAAGACTCGAAGTCAAGACAAGGTACCTACTCACATTACAATAAACTTAACAAAAGGGTGATTTTAGGACTCCCACTCATTATTTGGGTTTTTCTTAAATAATTGTGATCCCATCACAACTAATAACCTTGCACTTGTTGGAGATTCTAATCTCATTAGAATCACTAACTAAAATGGAAGTCCTAAAATATTTAGGATTCCTTAAACACTAATGAATCAAAAATAGTTATATAGAACTCTATCCTTAACTTATTGGATTAAAATTCTAATCTCATTAGAAACTATATACCTTTTAATTAAGTTTAATCTCATTAAAACTTCTAATTAAAAATAAATAAAAAATTAAGGACTTTCAATCATACAACAATTCTAATCTCATTAGAATGTTTCTTAAAAGACAAGTCCCAAATTATTTAGGACTTAGAGTTCTATTTAACTAATATCTTTGATCTCATTAGGTCTTTTAGTTAAAAACATGTGTAATCTAATCACACATAGCCTTGCTATTTCTTTATGTGAAAACACTTAGAAAAATTTAGAATACACAGATTTCGATCGATCGAAAAAATTAAAAATTCGTAACAAACAATCTGCCTGGCTCGATTGGTACTCGATCGCTTCTCGATCGATCGAAAAAGAGCATTCGATTGATCAACTTGCAATCGAAAGTCAATCGGATTAAACAAATTGGTTACTATTTCACTCGATCGATCGAAGGTAATTTTCGATCGATCGAAACACGCGAAACTCGAATTTTTCAGAATTTTTCTGAAGCAGTTTTCAACGGTTTTCATGAACAAACTACCATCATATGAACATAATAGATTGAGTTTGAGACTAAAACTGAAATCCATTGATGCTATAGCCTTAAAGTTCAATTTAACATACTTAATATCAAACTTAAACAACATCATAACATCAATATCAATTTTCATCAAACAATGATTTCAATGATCATGCAGAAAATTAAATGTAGAATTTTCTAACATCATGAAATTACTATCTTTAATTCCAAAACTCACAAAACATGTTATACAGATTCAAAATTGAAGAATGCTCTGATACCATTTTTTGGAAAAATACATGTTTGTATCACATACAAAACATACGCAGTGGAAAATTAACGGATCTACTTCATTCGCAATTGATAACATGTACTATGTAAGTTTCAGAATTTAAGAACAAGAAAGCGTACCTTGGTGCGGTGAAATTCAAAACAAAAGATTAGAAAAACTTGGGAATACTCTTAATCTTCACTCCAATTCCACTTGATGCCCAAGAAGTGTGGTCTCTCAATCAGTTTCCAAGGAGAAAATAAGAGAATGTCCAACACTCACATACGAACCATTTCATTCTCTTATATGATCTTAATGAAAAACCACTTATGAAAAACTTATGAAATTCTGTATGTTTCTCTCCTTATAAATATAACTGATTATCTAATTTGGCTAGCCTTTTGGGCCATTCCAATTGGGCTCTAGTATGTGGCTTGGAGTGGGATCAAAAGGGAACAAATAAGACTCTAGCTCCAATGGGCCTTGGGCTATTCTGTCAACTCTTGACAAGTCCAAAGTTACCATTAATTATATTCAATACCACTATAAGAATATAATTACACTCTAGGCCTTATTAATAAATCATATCCCAAGACTTTATTATACATGCAACCCCTTCATTAAAATATTCGTAGTAATACAAAGTCATGAATGTTGACTGTCACTTTGAAGATTACTACATCTTAATCCTTGAGTACCTGGTTTAATCCTTTATGTTATTCATCATATAATTATGAAATCCAATTTCATAAATATATACTTTAGTAACTCCTTACTAAAGTGGTTGGGCCCAACACTCTGAATAACCAAACCCATTAAACTTATCTCAAGGGAATATTTTATATCTTCGTTAAGAGATTATGAATTCCATCTTGAGAATATATGTTCCATCAACACTAAATGCGGCTGTCCAACATATTGAGGTTTTGATCGTGACTTATTAATCTCACTCCTGATATATCAAAGCAACCTACATCTCATGATCAGGTCCATTATTCTCTCAGGATTTAAAGTTGATGTAAATAGAAGTCGTGAGATTTATTATTCATTTGACAGTCATTAGGAGAATAATAAATCTCACAACAGTCCAGTTCAATATGTCTTAACTCTTAAAACATATCAACATACCAACTAGAAGTCTCCACTTCCATGATCAAGACAAATCATCTTAGTTGATATGTTATAGTCTTCACAGATGAAACGCCCAATTTCATCACCAACTACGAACCAAAATTCTGAGTTTACAAAGAACTTGTGATTTATATCTTCTGTGACTTTTCACATAAATCACATACTATGCATCTCATGGACTAAGACAATGTCCCATTAGTTCATTTATAGATAGTCTCACATAATTAAACAATCTAATTATTTATGACATGCCAATAAATTGAATTTTTAGGGAATAAACCCCAACAATTGTCACAGCCCATGTCACCTAAGGCAAAGCGATGCCTAATGTCCGCCACGAAAGTAACGTGACATGTCGCCGGATTTTCGCCGTGGAAATCTGGTACTTTGCCGAATGCCTTAGGAAAGCATAGATTGGGACCACACCCATTCAAAAGCCAAACCTCAAAGCCCCCCATGCATGGAAAGTCTTGAAAGTCAATGCCAAAATCTTGTTTTTTACTGCCAATCTCCGAAAATTAAGGTTTTATCAAAACAAAGGACTGTCATTGGACAGGCGTTTTGGGGTGTTTAACACCTTCCCTACGCATAACCAAACTTCCAAACTCAAGAATCAAGATTTTTTACCATCCACATTAGATTAGGAAAAATGTCATTTTTCTTATCGTAGGATTGGTAATAAAATCAACTAGAAACAGGTGACCAATCACACCTTAGAAAAATCTAATGATTGGTGGTGACTTCACTTACCTTTGGTAATTCCCTTAAAATTTGGCCAAGATTCCTGCCACACCTCCAAAGGTAGACAAATACCTTCCTCCATCTAGAGAGAGAGAGCACCTAAAGCTCCGTGTGAACACCACGCACTAATCAATCGAGAGGGGCCTTCAACAGGCCCCGCGCGTGCGAGAGTGTCGCCACGACGGGTGGTCAAACGAAGGCCCACGACATTGGTTTTCTGCTCTGATCGAGGCCGAGCGTCGACAAGGAGGATGGCTCGTGCAAAGGAGAAAGAAAAAGGACTTCCTTGTCCCTCGGAACCCCTGAAGCCTTACACTCCCACATTGAACAGAAAATTTCTCAGCATTTATGACTATTGCTCATGTTGAGTCTTCGGACGACTTGAATAAGGGTAACCTCGTTGTTATAATAAGGGTATGAATAGTTCATTCCTCCTTCAAATATGTTAGTGCAAAATCCCACGGATTCCTGGTGTGTGAATTCAGGTTGTACTAATCATATCTACAATTCTTTGCAGGGGTTTCAGGAGACCAGAAGGCTTAATGAAGGGGAATTGTTTCTTACTTTGGCTGATGGGAGCAGGATTCCGGTTGTAGTTGTTGGAGTATTTAATTTATGCTTTGAGTCTAGGGTTTTAATATTGGAAGACTGTTTGTATGTACCTAATGTTCGTAGGAATTTAATTTCTGCAACTTATTTAGGTAAACATGGATATTGTGTTATCCTGAAAGACAATGTTGTAATAAAGAAGGGTAAAGTATTTATCTGTTCTGGCAATATTGTTGATGGTCTTTATATTTTAACTCTTGATAAGCATGAATTATATAATTCTGAATTAGATAATAACTCTCATGTGAAATCATTAAAGAGAAAGTTTCCTTCTACTAATGATGCATATCTTTGGCACTTGCGTTTGGGTCATATTAATTCAAACAGAATTCAAAGACTGATCAAAGATGGTCTCTTAGAGCCATTGGACTTTGATGAATTTCCAGTTTGTAAATCTTGTTTGGAGGGCAAAATGACCAAATGACCTTTTAATGTGAAAGGTAGAAGAGCCTAAGAGTTACTTGAATTAGTTCATACTGATGTATGTGGTCCTATGTCAACCCAAGCAGAAGGAGGTTATGAGTACTTCATCACTTTTATTGATGATTACTCAAGATATGGTTATGTGTATCTAATGAGACAGAAGTCCGAAGCCTTTGAAAAGGTCAAAGAGTTTAGGGCTAAAGTTAAGAATCAATTAGATAAACACATAAAAGCCATTCGATCTTATCGTGGTGGCGAATACCTTCTTGGGGATTTCAATGATTACTTAACTCAAAATGGGATTGTATCCCAATTGACTGCACCTGGAACTCCCCAACAAAATGGTGTAGCAAAAGAAGGAATAGGACTCTTTTGGAAATGGTTAAGTCCATGATGAGTTACTCAACTTTACCAGTTTCTTTTTGGGGATATGCACTAAAAACTGCTATGCATATTTTGAATTTAGTTCCATCCAAATCTGTTCCCAACACACCTAAGGAATTGTGGAGTGGGTGTAAGCCTAGTATGAAATATCTCCACATTTGGGGATGTCCAGCACATGTGTTGAAAAGGAAGTCTGATAATTTGGAAGCTAAAACCGAAGTATGCATGTTTTTAGGGTATTCAAAGGAAACAAAGGGTTATTTATTCTATAATCATAAAGATAACAAAGTGTTTGTTAGCACACATGCCAACTTTTTGGAGGATGATTATGGGAATAATTTTAGTCCTAAAAATAAAGTTGTTTTGGCTGAAATGAATAAACCTGTAAATGAACAACCAACGGATGAAATTAGGGATGATGTGGCTGTATTAGATACACCACAAGATACTACTCATGAGATGTCTAGTACACAGGTGCCTCATCATAGTGGGAGGATTGTTAGGCCACCTATAAGATTTATAGGTTTGGGAGAAACTTATGAAGCTATCTCAGAAGAGGCTGAAGTTGATCCTTACACTTATGATGAAGCAATAAATGATATTGATGCACATCATTGGGTCCAAGCTATGAAATCTGAATTAGATTCAATGTATTCCAATCATGTTTGGGATCTTGTAAAGGTGCCTAACGGCATTAAACCTGTTGGTTGCAAATGGGTTTACAAGAGGAAGAGAGGGATAGATGGAAAGGTTGAAACCTTTAAAGCAAGGCTAGTGGCAAAAGGGTATACTCAAAAATAAGGTATTGATTATGAGGAAACCTTTTCACTAGTAGCAATGCTTAAATCTATCAGAATTCTCTTATCCATTGCTGCTCATTATGATTATGAGATTTGGCAAATGGATGTCAAGATTGCATTTCTCAATGGCAATCTTGAAGAGGAAATCTATATGATGCAACCGGAAGGTTTCATAGCAAAGAACCAAGAGCATATGGTATGCAAGTTGAAAAGGTCCATTTATGGACTTAAGCAAGCATCTAGGTCATGGAACATCAAATTTGATCAAGCAATCAAGTCATTTGGTTTTGAACAAAATCTTGATACACCATGTGTGTACAAAAGACATCAAGACAAAGTAGTAATGTTCCTAGTGCTTTATGTTGATGATATTCTACTCATTGGAAATGATGTAGGGGTAATAATATCAGTAAAAGTTTGGTTGTCAAGCCAATTTGATGTGAAGGACTTGGGTGATGCTAACTTTATTCTAGGGATCAAGCGTTGGCGAGATCGCAAGAATAAGATGTTAGGCTTGTCACAAGCTGGATATATAAATAAGGTTCTAGAACGGTTTAGCATGCAAAACTCAAAGAAAGGATTACTTCCTTTAAGACATGGAGTTCCTCTGTCTCATGACCAAAGGCCTAAGACTCAAGAGGAAGTAGATATGATGAGACAAGTTCCTTATGCTTCTGCAGTGGGAAGTCTCATGTATGCCATGCTTTGTACTAGACCAGATATCTGCTATTCAGTTGGCATGGTCAGCCGGTATCAATCAAATCCAGGACCAAAACATTGGCAAGCTGTAAAGCAAATTCTCAAGTATCTACAGAAAACGAGAGATTAGATGCTTGTTTACCGTAGTGAGGATTTGATTCCCATTGGCTATACAGATTCAGACTTTCAATCAGATCTAGATTTCAGAAAATCCACATCAGGATGTGTATTCACCTTGGGAGGTGGAGCCATAAGTTGGAGGAGTATTAAGCAATCTTGTATTGCAGACTCCACCATGGAGGCAGAGTATGTTGCTGCTTCTGAAGCAGCAAAAGAAGCTTTCTGGCCCAAGAAATTCCTTTCTGACCATGGTTTAATGAGAATGGTGCAAGTTCCAATTACATTGTTTTGTGACAATAGTGGAGCAGTTGTACAATCTAAAGATCCAAGGAATCACAAGAAAGGAAAGCACATTGAGAGGAAGTACCACATCATTCGAGATATTGTTGCTCATGGAGATGTGGTGGTAGCAAAAATTGAAAGTGCAAATAATCTAGCAGATCCATTTACCAAAGCCTTGCCTCAAAGGACTTTCGAGTCACATTTGGAGGGAATGGGACTAAGATGATTTGTCTTGATCATGGAAGTGGAGACTTGATACGTTGATATGTTTTAAGAGTTAAGACATATTGAACTGGACTACTGTGAGATTTATTATTCTCCTAACGACTGTCAATTGAATAATAAATCTCACGACTTCTATTTACATGAACTCTTAATCTTGAGAGAATAATGGATCTGATCATGAAGTGTAGGTTGCTTTGATATATCAGGAGTGAGATCTAAAGTAACAGTCAAAACCTCAGTATGTTGGGCAGCCACATTTAGTGTTGATGGAACATATATTCTCAAGATGGAATTCATAGTCTCTTAGCGGAGATATAAAATATTCCCTTGACATAAGTTTAATGGGTACGGTTATTCAGAGTGTTAGGCCTAACCACTTTAGTAAGAAATTACTAAAGTATATATTTATGGAATTGGATTTCATAAATATATGATGAATAACATAAAAGATTAAACCGGGTACTCAAGGATTAAGATGTAGTAAACTACAAAGTGGCAGTCTACATTAATGACTTTGTATTACTACGAATATTTTATGAAGGGGTTGCTTGCATAATAAAGTCTTGGGATAGAATTTATTAATAAGGCCTAGAGTGCAATTATATTTATATAGTGGTATTAAATATAATTAATGGTAACTTTGGACTTGTCAAGAGTTAACTAAAAAGCCCAAGGCCCATTGGAGCTAGTGTCTTATTTGTTCCCTTTTGGTCCCACTCCAAGCCACTTATTAAAGCCCAATTGGAAAAGCCTAAAATGCTAGCCCAATTAGATAATCAGTTATAAGGAGAGAAACATATAGAATTTTGAGTAGGTTACATGAAATGGTTCGTATGTGAGTGTTTGACACTCTTGAATTCTCCCTTGAACAAATTCATATAAACTGATTGAGAGACCACACATCTTGGGCACAAGTGGAATTGGAGTGAAGATTAAAAGTGTTCTCAAGAACTTGCAATCTCTGTTTTGAAATTCACCACACCAAGGTACACTCTTTTGTTCTTATATTCTGAAATTTACATAGTGTATGTTTTCAATTGTGAATGAAGTAGATCCGTTAATTTTCCGCTGCGTATGTTTTGTTTGCGATGCAAACATGTATTTTTCCATCATAAGGTACTAGGATTCCTTTACTTGTAACTGCTTGTTGTGATAATAGTGAATTCTCGGGAGTGGTGACCTTAAAATCACCCGTGGAGTTTTTGCCGTGTAGGTTTTCCCTATTTGAAAACAAATCATCGTGTCAATTTAATTTTCGCTGCATATTTAGTTTAATTGGTGATTTGTTTTTGCTGCCACGTATATTGTATGTTAATCTGATTAATTAATCAACTTGACTAATTAATTGGTTAATCTATCACAAGGGGTCAAAACATTCTTGGCCTATCAAGTGGTATCAGAGCAGGCATACTCTGATTAGTTTTTAATATTTGTTGTGTGATCCATTGACCCCTGTTTGTCATGGATAGAGGACAGTCTCTTATTATACCTCCTTTATTTGATGGCACTAACTATGCATATTGGAAAGAACGCATGAGAGCTTTCTTGCAGTTATTAATTGAAAATGTGTGGCAAGCTATAGAGATAGGCTGGACTAAGCCTACTGAAGCGTCGGCCGATTGGGATGATGCTAAGATTAAGGCGGCAAACTTCAACAGCAGGGCATTGAATGCTCTATTCAGTGCAGTCACGAATGAGGAATTCAAGAAGATATCCTCTACTGAAACTGCTAAGGAAGCATGGACCATTCTCCAGACAACCTATGAAGGAACCAAGGCTGTCAAAGATTCGAAACTTCAGAGGCTTACTACAAGCTTTGAAGAGATCAAGATGGAGGAGGATGAGTCGTTTGACGAGTTCTATACCAAGCTCAAGGATATAATGAACTCAACTTTTAATCTTGGGGAAATCATTCCTGAACCTAAGATTGTTAGAAAGGTGCTCAGATCTCTACCTGAGAGATTTCATGCCAAGATCACCGCGATTTAGGAATTGAAGGATATTGACAAAATTCCTTTGACAAAGCTGGTTGGCAATCTGCAAACCTATGAGTTGGGTTTGACAAGGATCGAGAAATCAAGCAAGAGCAAGAGTATGGAACTGAAGGCCAAGAGTAGTGACACGGATGAGTCTTCAGATGATGAAGATTCTAAAATGAAGTCCTACATTACAAGGCAATTCAAGAAGTTCATGAAGAATGCAAATGGGAAGGGCTTCAACAAGGACCGTAGGCAATCCAATTCCTCACAGTTCAAGAGCCAAGATAAGGGGAAGAAGGATGCTAGGGATGGCGGTCAGTACACTGTTCCCTCAGGACCTAAGTGTTTTGGGTGTCAAGGTTTTGGACATATGAAACAAGAGTGCCCTATTTATCTCAAGACCATTGGGAAAAGCAAGGCACTTGCTGCTACGTTGAGTGACACTGAGCCTAAGGATGATTCTGATAATGAGGATGATGGAATCCTAAATGCCTTCACTGCCACCGTAAATCCTACTGAGGGGATTATTGAAGATGTGGATGAAGAAGAGGACTTTGTGGGATTTAAGTTCGAGAAAATGGATGATCAAGATGATATCCATACCGCCTATGAGAAATTGTACAAGGTCTCTAAGAAGTATGTGAAACTATAAAGGATGGCCACCAAGAAGCTCAGTGATGTGGAGCTTGATCGAGAAGAGCTTTCCACAAAGTTTGATGAAGCAAATCAGACCACTGGAGCATTGATATTTGAGAATAATTTCTTGGCTAAGAAGACCAAGAAGCTTGAAGCAGAACTATTCCAAGTCGGAGCTCAGTTGGAAAGGACTTCCAGTACGAAGCTTGATGAGATGCTTAATCTTCAAAAATCTACTTTCGATCAAACCGATTTAGGGTATGATTTCTCTTCTCTTAGTATTGCTTCTACTAGTACTACTGTTTTTGTTCCTCCTACTAATAATGTTGAAACTAAGAACAATAATGTTAATAATGAATTAGCTAGTGAGAACATAGACAAGGGTAAATCTATCTTAGGAGCACCCCTTAAGCTTGATAAGAAAGAGATTAAGAACTCTAGGGCTAAGAAGGGAAATACTCAAAAGCCCAAACAGAAAAAGCAGCATTTTTGTCATCACTGTGGTGCAGCTGGACATACTCGACCTAATTGCTATAAGTGGTTAACCACTTAACAGAGCAACAGCATGATCGCATCGGGAAACCAAAATCAGTTTTCATCCTCATTTGCTCATCTTGGAGATCTTCTTAAAGCCTTTATGTTCCTTTCGAACTTGAACAGTTTCAACTCTTCTCCCTCACCACCGGATCAAGGGTTTGCTAAGCGGAAAGGTTCTTCCAAGGTGTTGAAAGAAAAGGGCTCCAAGTGAGCTGCAGATCGCACGAGAAGAAGATATAGGCCCTCAGTAAAAATTGATAGATGAAGGTGTCGAGAGGTATCAAGGTATCTGTCGAGGGAGGTATCGAGCAAAAGGCCGTCGACAACTTTAGGTATCGAGAATGTGTCGAGGAAGAACCACCAAAAACAAGAACAGAAGCTCGATCGATCCACCAGGTGTCGAGAAGCTATCGAGGGGTCAGAAACTTTCTTGATCTATCCACCAGGTATTGAGGTGCTAGCGAGATTGCGATAAGAAAAAGCTAAAGAAGCTCGACAGATAGCCAGCTATCGAGGAGGTATTGAGGAGGTGTCGAGCCAGCTTTTCAAAATAGTTTTTCGAGAAGAGAAAAACACAGATATGAGTGCAATCAAGCATGAAACTCAACTAATGATCTAATCAACATATTAAGCTCTCAAAAACATCTCTCAACAAAGATTTTAAGCACATGGATCTTCAAAAAAAAAAAAAAAAAACACACGCACACACTAAACAAGTCTAACCAATTTTATATTAAAAAAAAAGTTAAGACAGTTTAGTGAGCATACATTAACACATGTAAAACCTTGTGATTGCCAAATCACATTGTACCTGCACATGTATCAAGAGTAGCAAAGAATATTGCGTGTTGTGTGTGAAAAACATTGCAAGAATGCAAATGTGTCAACATGTTATGACAATTTGAGATATGAGTAAATCACTTTAACTCACACACAATCATAACTGTTTGATGGGGATTATCACCTTCGAGGTACATCCTATAACTCCCACATCTCCTAGAAAACACGCTTGCAATCATATTTAAAGCATTTTTGATCTTTTCACTTTTTAAGCAAATCATGCATGGGCATATAATAGAGAGGAAAGAAATACCCAATTATGTTAAGCATTTGACATTCCAATTTTGCTATGCCGAAGCACACAAATGTCATTCATGATTGGCGGGCAACAGTGGTGAGATGGTTATTTATGCCTTTCTCTTAAGATTTTCTAATCCTTCCCTTCAAAAAGAGTGATACGAGTGTTAAGTACAAGAGAAAACTTAATCTTACTCATCACAAACAAGAGCCACAAAGCTCACTTGCTTAGTTGTGCATAGAGATGCTCATCTAAGATACAAGAGATACAAAGTTTGGAAAACTTGTTTCAATGGCCATCCAAGGTACACGAGTGCCAATGTACACAAAACACACACTGTTTTTGTATTTTTCTGATTTTTCAATTTTTTTTTATATGAAAAACAAAAACAAAGCAAAACTGAAAAATAACCAAACAAAAACATGTTAAACAAAGCAAAGCATTAAACTAGACTGACTCAAAAAAATAAAGCCAAACACATAGGTAATGCAAACAAAAACAAGAAGAGGAAAAAGAAAGTGATAAAATCACTTGGAGCCCTTTTCCTTCCACACTCTGGAAGAACCTTTCCTTTGATTAAACCCTTGAATCGGCAGTGAGGAAGAAGAGTTGAAACTGTTCAAGTTCGAAAGGAACATGAGGGCTTTGAGAAGATCTCCAAGAGGAGCAAGAGAGGATTGAAGCTGATTCTGACTTCCAGATGCTATCATGCCGTTGCTCTGTTGAGTGGCAAGCCACTTATAGCAATTTGGTCGAGTATGACCGGCAGCTCCACAATGATGACAAAGATGCTGCTTCTTCTGTTTAGGCTTTTGAGAGTTTGCCTTTTTAACCCTAGGGTTCTTAGCTTCTTTCTTATCTTGCTTAGGGGGTGCTCCTAAGATAGATTTATTCTTGTCTAAGTTCTCACTAGCTAAAACAATTTTAACATCATTGTTCTCAATTTCAACATTATTGCTAGGAGGAACAAAAATAGTAGAACTAGTAGAAGCAATATTAGAGGAAGAAAGATCATATCCTAAACCTGTTCGATCAGAAGCAGATTTCTGAAGATTGATCATATCATCAAGCTTTGCACTTGAGGTCCTCTCCAATTGAGCTCTGACTTGAAATAGCTCTGCTTCAAGCTTCTTGGTCTTCTCAGCCAAGAAATTGTTCTCAAATCTCAGTGCTCCAATAGTCTGATTAGCTTCATCAAACTTTGTCGAAAGCTCTTCACGATCAAGTTCCACATCACTGAGTTTCTTGGTAGCTAGCCTATAAAGTTTCTCATGTTTTTCCGAAACTTTGTACAATTTTTCATAGGCTATATGGATATCATCTTGATCATCCATCTTCTCAAAATTTGACTCTACCAAGTCCTCTTCTTCATCCACACTTTCAACAATCCCCTCAGTAGGATTGACAGTGGCAGTGACGGCATTCAAGATTCCATCATCCTCATTGTCGGAATCTTCCTTAGGCTCGGTGTCACTCAAGGTAGCAGCAAGTGCCTTGCTCTTCCCAATGCTCTTGAGATATGTAGGACACTCATTTTTCATGTGACCGAAGCCTTGACACCCAAAGCACTTAGGTCCTGCTAGAACAGTGTACTGACCGCCATCCTTTGCATCCTTCTTCCCTTTATCTTGGCTCTTGAACTGAGAAGAATTGGATTGCCTACGGTCCTTGTCGAAGCCCTTTCCATTGGCGTTCTTCATAAACTTCTTGAACTGCCTGGTGATGTAAGACTTCATCTTGGAATTTTCATCGTCTGAAGACTCATCTGTGTCACTGTTCTTGGCCTTTAGTGCCATGCTCTTGCTTTTGCCTAACATACCAATCCTTGTTAACCCTAACTCATAAGTCTACAGATTACCAACCAGCTCTGTCAAATGAATCTTGTCAATGTCCTTTGATTCCTCAATCGTCGTAATCTTGGCATGGAATCTCTCAGGCAGAGATCTGAGCACTTTTCTCACAATCTTGGGTTCAAGAATGGTTTCCCCAAGATTGAATGCAGAGTTCACTATGTCCTTCAGCTTGGCATAGAACTCATCAAATGACTCATCCTCCTCCATCTTTATTTCTTCAAAGCTTATAGTGAGCCCCTGAAGCTTTGAATCCTTGACAGCCTTTATACCCTTATAGGTTGTCTAGAGAATGGTCCACACCTCCTTAGCAGTTTCAGTAGAGGATATCTTCTTGAACTCCTCATTTGTGACTGCACTGAATAAACCATTCAATGCCCTGCTGTTGAAGTTTGCCGCCTTGATCTTTGCATCATCCCAATCGGCCGACGCTACTATAGGCTTAGTCTAGCCTATCTCCACAGCTTGCCACACCTTCTCATCTAAAGACTGCAAGAAAGCTCTCATGCGTACTTTCCAGTATGCATAGTTAGTGCCATTAAATAAAGGAGGTATAATTAACGACTGTCCTATATCCATGACAAACAGGGGTCAATGGATCAACACAGCAAAGATTAAACCCTAATCAAAGTGTGCCTGCTCTGATACCACTTGATAGGACACAAACGTATTGACCCCTTGTGATAAATTAATTAATTAATTAACCAAGTTTATTAATTAATCAAATTAACATGCAAACGCGTGGTAGCACAAACAAATCACCAATTAAACTAAATATGTAGCGGAAAATAAATAACACGGTGATTTGTTTACGAATGGGGAAAACCTACACAGCAAAAACCCCATCGGGTGATTTTCAGGTCACCACTCCCGAAACTCCACTGTTATCACAACAAGCAGTTACAAGTAAAGGAATCCCAAGTACCTTACCAACCTATAGTTGAACCCTTACCCCAATACCCAATTGGACTTGTTCTGTAGTGACAGTTCCCCCTTTTGATGCACGGCTCCCAAGTACATGACTAACCAATGCGCGGATCCCAGTACGCGACTTCAAACACCAACTAAGAAGGTTGTTGGCTGCAAAGTTCTTCAGTTCATCCACACGATGAAGATCAAGAAGATGCTTGGTTACAAAACCCTATGGTGCACATACACAGCAACTTCTTCACAAGAAAGAGATGAACAAGGGCAAGAACTTTGTCTCTAGTCACAATTTTCTTGAACAAGGTCTGGTCAATACTTGTGCAACTTGTGAACTCTTTGACGGCCCTTAAAACAATCATTTTATATGTTTAGGGTTAGGAGAAAAGAAGGCCCAAACACATAATCACGGATCCCAAGAAAAACAGTTCAGATTGCTGTTTTCTTAAATCTCGATGGATAGGAGGTGTCGAGCATTTGTCGAGCTAGCTGTCGAGCATACGGGCTGAACAGCTCCTTAAACTTTGACACATGCTAGCTGTCGAGCTTTAGTGATTTTGCACTTTCAGCTTGTTTTCACGGACAAACTTGAAGGCTTCAACACTTGATCTTGAAACATGGTTTCTTGAAGTATTTAAACACATCCTAGATCTACCCAAATACAAGTAAAGTGTGTTTTGTCAAAGGATTAGCTAATTACATAAAATCATGACATATGTTCTTAACATGTGAAACACATATGTCCTAACACTTGGTGTGGCAAATTTCAAAACAAAGATTGCAAGTTCTTGAGAACACTTTTAATCTTCACTCCAATTCTACTAACGCCCAAGAAGTGTGGTCTCTCAATCAGTTTCTATGAATGTGTTCAAGAGAGAATGGAAGAGTGTCTAACACTCACATACAAACCATTTCATGTTCTGAAAAAATTCTGTATGTTTCTCTCCTTATAACTGATTATCTAATTGGGCTAGCCTTTTGGACCTTTCCAATTAGGTTTTAGTATGTGGCTTGGAGTGGGACTAAAAGGGAACAAATAAGACACTAGCTCCAATGGGCCTTGGGCTTTTTAGTCAACTCTTGACAAGTCCAAAGTTACCATTAATTATATTTAATACCACTATATAAATATAATTGCACTCTAGGCCTTATTAATAAATTATATCCCAAGACTTTATTGTACATGCAACCCCTTCATAAAATATTCGTAGTAACACAAAGTCATGAATGTAAACTGCCACTTTGTAGAATACTACATCTTAATCCTTGAGTACCCGGTTTAATCCTTTAAGTTATTCATCATATATTTATGAAATCCAATTTCATAAATATATACTTTAGTAACTATTTACTAAAGTAGTTAGGCCTAACATTTTGAATAACAAACCCATTAAACTTATCTCAAGAGAATATTTTGTATCTCCGTTAAGAGACTATGAATTCCATCTTGAGAATATATGTTCCATCAACACTAAATGTGGCTGCCCAACATACTGAGGTTTTGACCGTTACTTTAGATTTCACTCCTGATATATCAAAGCAACCTACACTTCATGATCGGGTCCATTATTCTCTCAGGATTAAGAGTTCATGTGAATAGAAGTCATGAGATTTATTATTCAATTGACAGTCGTTAGGAGAATAATAAATCTCACAGCGGTCCAGTTCAATATGTCTTAACTCTTAAAACATATCAACATATCAACTAGAAGTCTCCACTTCCATGATCAAGAAAAATCATCTTAGTTGATATGTTATATAGTCTTCGCAGATGAAACGCCCAATTTCATCACCGACTACGAACTACAATTCTGAGTTTACAAAGAACTTGTGATTTATATATTCTATGACTTTTCACATAAATCACATATTATGCATCTCATGGACTGTATGATAATGTCTGAATATTCATGTTACCATTATTTTAGATAATAATAAAACAACTTTATTAAACACAATATTAAGTCATACATAATGTCATAACTAATATCATACATAGCATCATACAATAGGATTTAAGGGCATTAATTCTAACAGTCTTTACGCTTGATAATAGATTACCTGAGCAATGAGGAGAAGGTAGTGGTGGTGAAGTCTAAGGTTAACTCAATTGAGGCCGAGAACTCAAAGCTGAGGATGGACTTAGTCGAGGCTATGGACCAAGTGATGAAAGCTGAGGAGAAGGTGAAGGAACTTAAGGACGCGCTGAAGGTGGAGAAGACGTTTGTCATTCAAAAGGACGAAGAAGTTCAAGCTGCCCTTCTGAAGACAGATGAGGAACATGAGAAGGTGATTGCCAAGTTTCTTGAATCTGATCGCTTCTCTGATCTTAAGTTCGTGCAATACTTCAAGGGCTTCGAGCTTCTTCGTAGGTGGATGATAAAGCATCACAGCCAAGTTGTGGACTTTGCAGACCTGGACTTCAAAGCTATTGATACCGAGATCCTTGCGGACGAGACCAAAGAGAAGGAAGATGAAACTGTTGCCACAGCTACTGATGCTGTTGAAAGAGATGGTATTCTCGTAGGTGATATTGCCGTAGGTGTAGTCACGAACGAGGCTCATATGGACGTGGGCCTTGTTGAGGAGGTCGTTAGTGCTCCTTGAAAGAAGTTTTTAAGTAACCCCCTTTTCTTTAACTTAAAAACAATGGGTGCCTCCTGTTTTGAGGCTTTTGTTTTTATGAACAATGCACTCATTTAGGCTTTGTTCACCTATTTCAGCCTTTGCTCAAAAGAGCTTGTTATGGTTTGAACTTTGAAGTTCTCTTACTTATGATTCATACTCGCTGTTAGAATTTTATCATGCTTATGATTTTAATTCGTCATTTGAGTTTCCATCATCTTCTGTGATTTTAACTCATCGTTAGAGTTATTACCATTCTTATGATTTTAACTCGTCATTTCGGTTTTTTTCATAAATTGTGATTTTAATTCGTCGTTTAGAGTTATTATCACGTTTGTGATTTAAACTCATCATTCGAGTTTTTACCACGTTTGTGATTTGAACTCGTCATTAGAGTTATTACCACATTTATGATTAAACTCGTCATTTTAGTTTTTACCATATTTTGTGATTTTAACTCGTTGTTAGAGTTATTACCACGTTTGTGATTTAAACTCATCATTCGAGTTTTTACCATATTTTGCCACTCGAGTTATTACCACTTTTTTTATTTGAACTCGTCATTTGGTCTTGGGTACTTCCTTTTCGTCTTTGATTTTAATCTTGAAGCTTTGTCAAACTTATTGAAAAAGGGATGGCTTAAAGAGCCTTATTATTTCATGCATCTTCATATACGAGGGGATTACAAGGAAATAACTGAAAATAACTTAATCAAAATACTTGAAGGCAAAGAAATGCTTATAGAAAAAACAATGAAATCTCGCTTATCCAATGCATCGTCAGGCGAGGTGCTCTTACAGACAGAGCTTATTAAACCAAGGTATTTCTCATTGATAGTACTTCTTGAGATATTCCACGTTCCAGGTACGTCGCAGCGGCTTGCCGTCAAGGTCCTTCAGGTAATAGCTTCCTCTTCTGGAGTAACGGACGACCTTATATGGACCCTTCCAAGTAGGCCCTAACTTCCCTTAAGCCAGATCTCAAGTAGCTTATGAGACTCTTCACAGCACAATGTCGTTGGCATTGAAACTTCTAAGCTTCACCCTATGATTGTGATACTTGTCCATTTTTTGTTGATACCGAGCCATTCTTAGGGCTGCCTCGTCTCTGACTTCAGCCAAAAAATCTAAGTTGAGTTTTAACTCGTCATTGTTTGTACCTTCATCATAATGAGCTTGCCAAAGACTGGATACTTCTACTTCAGTAGGAATGACCGCTTCAGTACCGAAGGCCAACTTGAATGGAGGTTCTCCTGTCGGTGTTCTTGCTATCATCTTGTAGGCCCATAGCACCCCAGATAATTCTTTGGGCCATGCACCCTTTGCCCCCTCAAGTCGTGCTTTGATGAGTTTGAGCAAAGTACGATTTGTCACTTCTGTCTGCCTATTAGCTTGTGGGTGCCCAGGTGATGAATAGTGGTTCTGTATCCCCAGATTTGCACAAAATTCCCTGAATTTTCGACTATCAAACTGCCAACCATTATCAAAGATGATCGTCATAGGGATTCCAAACCTGCAGACAATATTCTTCCAAACGAAACTTTGACCCACTTGGTGAAGTAATCAATGACAACGAGTAGAAACTTTACCTATTTCTTCCCCCGGGGAACTGGACCGATGATATCAATCCCCTATGTGGAGAATGGCCAAGGCGAGGAGATGCTCGTCAGTGACTCTCCAGGTATATGCTGTACATTTCCGAAGCGTTGACACTTATCGCATTTTTTGACAAGTTCAATCGCATCCTTCTGCATAGTCGGCCAGAAGTAACTTGCCCTAGTTGTCTTTCCCACCAAGGATCGAGGTCCTGAATGGTTTCCACATACTCCTTCATGGATTTCTCGCAATACATACATTGCTTCCTCAGGAGTTAAGCATTTCAAATATGGTAGTGAAAATCCTCTTTTGTAAAGTTTACCATTCATGATGGTGAATCTGGCTGCCCTGACCCTAACCTTCTTTGCTTCTGACGAGTCAAATGGTAGTTGACCGTCTCTTATATAGGAAAGAATTAAATCCATCCAAGTACCTGGTTGTTGGACCGAAAAGGTATGCAGCCTGTCAATACTTGGGTTTGACTGTACTTCCATGAGCAAATTTGTCACCGCTGAGGCATCTTCAATTGAAGCTAGTCTAGCTATCTCATCGGCAGCTGAATTGTCCTCCCGTGGAATTTGCTTGATCCTAACGTCGTCGAATTCATCAATGAGCTGAGTTGTTAGCTTGAGGTACCTTTTCATTCTTTCTTCCTTCGCTTCATATTCGTTGGTCATTTGGCCAACAACCAGCTTCGAATTTATCTTCAACTTCAAATTCCTGACCCCCATGGCCTTTGCAATTCTCAAGCTTACGAGGACTGCTTCATTTTTCGTTGCTGGAAATTGGAGTTGAACTCCATATTTGAGGGTGTCTTTCTCAGGTGACGTCACAATGATACCTACGCCTCCGAGGCTTGTAAGAAACGAGCCATCTGTGCAGATCGTCTAGTATTCTACCTCCTAATTTGAGCTGGGAAGAGTAAACTCCGCAATAAAATCTGCTAGGGCTTGAGCTTTGATTGCTATTCTTGACCTGTACCCAATATCAAACTGGCTTAGCTCGACGGCCCATTGGATCATGCGCCTTGCAGCATCTAGCTTGCTCATTGCTTTCCGAATCGGCTAGTCCATCATTACCATGATGGTAAGAGCTTGGAAGTATGGATGAAGCTTCCTTGAAGCCATGATTAGCAAGAAAGCCATCTTCTCTATTCGTGGGTATTTTGCCTCGTCTCCCTGAAAAGCCTGACTTTTGTAGTACATGGGTCGTTGTATTTTGGATTCTTTGCGGATCAACGCCGAGCTAACAGCTCTTTGCGACACACCAAGGTACACGAATAGCTCTTCTCCTTTGATTGACGGGCTCAACAATGGAGGCTTTGCTAGATACTCTTTGAGGCTTTGAAAGGCTGCCACACACTCGTCCGTCCAATGGAAGGCCTGTTTAAGAGTTTTAAAGAATGGAAGACACTTATCAGTGGCCTTTGAGACAAACCTGTTTAACGCTGCCACTTGCCCTGTCAGCCTTTGTACTTCCTTAACTGCCTTCGAGGAGGTCATGTTGAGTATTGCTTTGACCTTCTCTAGATTTGCCTTAAATCCTCGCCGTGATACCATAAAGCCTAGGAATTTCCCTGACGATACCCCGAAGACACACTTCGCAAGATTGAGCTTCATTTTATACTTTCTCAAAGTATTGAATGTCTCTTGGAGGTCTTCCAGGTGGGTTTTGGCTTCCTTGCTTTTTACGAGCGTGTCATCCACATAGACCTCCATATTCTTGCCTATTTGCTTGTTGAACATCTGGTTCACCAATCTCTAGTATATGGCACCTGCGTTCTTCAGTTTGAACTGCATGACTTTATAGCAATATAGGCCCTGGCTAATGACAAATGCAATTTTCTCCTGATCTTCCTTCTTCATTAAGATCTAGTTATAACCCGAAAAAGCATCCATGAAGGTTAGCAGTTCGTGACCAGCTGTTGATTCAACGAGCTGGTCAATTCTAGGAAGGGGAAAACTATCTTTGGGGCACGCATGATTTAAGTCTGTAAGTCCACACACATTCTCCACTTTCCGTTGGACTATTTTACCATGACAACATTGGCAAGCCATTCGGGGTAGTAAATCTCTCGAATAACCCTAGCATCTAGGAGCTTTTCCACATCTTCCATAACTGCTTTATTCCGTTTTGAGACGAATACTCGTCTCTTCTGTTGGACGGGTTTCTTTGTTGGGTCGACATTGAGACTGTGCTCTATTACTTATTCGTCAATCCCTGGCATATCTTCATGGCTCCATGCAAAGACATCCAGGTTCTTTTTAAAAAACCTCACTAGCTCATCTTTTAAGGACTGTTGGAGTTCCTTTCCTACCTTGGTAGTTTTTGATAAGTCTCCTTCCACCAGTTCTATATTTTCTACTTCCTCCATGGGCTTGGGTGGTTCTTCTTCTACCATCCAGGTGTGATTCTCTCTGGATGCCAAGACTACCTGGTAACATTCCCTAGCTAAAAGCTGGTCTCCACGTATTTCTCCGATCCCATGAAGGGTTGGAAATTTTACCTTCAGGCAGTATGTGGAACTTGCAGCCTTGAGACGATTAAGTGTCAGTCATCCAAGGATCACATTATAAGATGAAGGGCAATTGACAATCAGGAAGTCTACCATCCTTGTCACCTGAGCGGGGTATGTCCCTGCTGTGATTTGCAATGAAATGATGCCCTTCGGATACACACAGTCCCCACTAAAACTGACCAGCGGGGATCCGAAAGGTTTAAGGTGTTTTGGATCCAACTTCATCTGCTGGAATGCCGTCATGTACATCACATCCATTGAGCTTCCGTTATCCACCAAAACTCTTCAGGTGTTGTATCCTTCAATCGTTAGTATGATGATAAATGGGTCGTCATGTGGCTATCTGATCCCCTTTACATCTTGTTCGGAGAAGACAATGTCGTTATTCCCGGTATGATGATGTTTTGCTACTAGGTGTTTAACATGAACACTGTTTACTTGACTTTAGACCACCTTTCTCTGGGATTTGTATGATCCTCCGACAATCGGTCCTCCATTGATCGTCCTTATTTCATCGACGATCTACTTGGAATTATCCCGATCTTCCTCCTTATGGTCATTAATGGATTTCTCCTTTATTCACTGGCGAACCTGATAATCTTTCTTTACAAACTTTTGAAGCTTTCCTCTCTGGATCAGCTCCTCTATCTACTATTTCAAATCTTGGCACTCGTCAGTATAGTGACCATGGTTTTTGTGGAAGCGGCAGTATTTCTTTGTATCTATTCGCTTTGAGGATGAGCTCAAAGGTTTGGGCCACTTCAGCGTTGGGTCATCCTTTATTTGCAAGAGGATTTTGTCTACGGGCATCAGCAAAAGGGTAAAATTCAGCTTCTTCTTTAATGATGTCTCTAGACCACTTTTGCTGGTCTTGGCTTCTGTGAGATTATCTTTGCGATCCCTCTTATTGCCCTGGGACTCAACATTTTCTTCCTTCTTTCGCTTACCATCAGTCCCTTTGCAATCAGTACGTCTTCCCTATTTATGTATTTTTGTGCTTTGAACAACAAATCTGTCATTGACGTTAGAGGAGTCTTCCCTAAAGAGAATACGAGGTCAGGATTGTTCAACCCTGCATGGAAGGTCGTCATTATCACCTGATCATCTACTTCGTTAATTTCTAGAACTGCTTTGTTGAAACGCTTCACATATTCTGTCAAGGTTTCTCCTTCCTACTGCTTTACAGTTAACAAATAGGAGGTAAGCCTCTTATGGCGTTGGCCCCCAATGAAATGACGGACGAAGGAGTCACTCAATTGGTCAAAAATTGCAATAGACACCGCGGGCAGTTTACTAAACCATACCCTTGCTGCTCCCCTAAAGGTTGTTGGGAATGTCCTGCAAATAACTTCATCTAGAGTCTGTTGGAGGCTTAGAATTGTCTTGAATGCTCCTATGTGATCCAAGGGGTCCTTCGTGCCATCGTAAACCTCCAGCTGAGGTAGACAAAATTTGGGAGGCAAAGGGCACTTCAAAACGCCGATGGTGAAGGGTGAGTCGGTTTTTTTAATCATGCCATGAAGGTTCACTACGATCTTACCCTTCATGGTGTTTTTGACCTTGTCTAGCTCTTTTCTCGTGTTCTTCATCATTTCATCACTATCACGAGTTGATTGTGCGGTGTATTCTGAAGTTTCTCTTCTGCTATTTCTTGGGCTTTAGGCTTTGTCGTCGTTGTCGTTGCAGTTATGTCGAGACTGCGACTGACTCGTGCCCTCAGGACGTGCCTTCCGCTTCAAGTCTTCATTCTATATCATCAATTCTTACACATTAGCTGTCAGTGCCTGGATTTGTGAGTTACAGGCGACCATTCATATGCTACTCGTTAGTTTTTTTTTTCTTAATTGATATATGTGTGTTGTTCGTTGTATGGTTTTCATGGATATATATCTGATTTCATTGTCAATATGATCTTGTTCACAATTTATATATGCCATGTTCACATATTTAGTTGGATTTTTCTTTAGTTGATTAACATGTTTATGATTTAATTCTTATTTAAATTTCAAGATCTACAATTAATCACTATTTTTTTTTTAAAAACAAAAACAGATATGTATTTTCATTAAATATAGATCTAAATTTTTCTGAAATTTTTTCTAAACAAAAACAGATAAGTATTTTCACTAAATACAGAATTGAAAATTTTGCTAAACAAAATCAGATCTGTATTTTCATTAAATACAGGTTTGAAATTTTTTCTGAACAAAAACAGAGCTGTATTTTCATTAAATACAGGTCTAAAATTTTTTCTGAATGAAAAAACTTATTTGTATTTTCATTAAATACAGATTTGAGATTTTTTCTGAATAAAAATTGATCTGTATTTTCATTAAATACAAATATGAATTTTTCAAGCTTACAAAACTGATTTGTATTTTCATTAAATATAGATCTGAAGTTTTTTATGATAAAAAACAGTTTTCTTCTTAAATAAAAATTGCAGATTTTGATTTTTCAAAGAGTGAATTAATATTGAATTTAGGAATTTTAATTTTTCATTGTAATGTCATGCATCTTTTAAATGGGTATATAACGGTCATTTAGAGTCTAGAAGACCAGACTCCGTTTGGGCGGAATGGGTGCCTAACACATTCCCATTCTGTAACCTAGCCCCCGAACTTAGGTTTTTTGGATAGTAGACTAGCGTTTTATCTTTTGTTTTGGTAGATATTAACTAGGATCAAAGCTTTGTAGTCTTTACGTAGATTGTATTTAGGACCAAAGCCTTGGAATATTACTCTACCAAGATTATAGATTGTATTTAGGAACAAAGCTTTGTAATGATTATTTGACCAAGATTGTATTTACATAATTAATGAAGTTTGATGTATTTGATGTAAATTTTATATTTCTTATTTTCTTATTTTTTGTAACAAAAAATAAGTCACAACTTCACATAATTACCCAAAAGAGAGGTGCCCTAAGCACCTAAATCTCTTTTTGAGAGCTCAAGCTCCAGTCTCTCACATTAAGCACCCTAGATTGCCCAACCCTAAGGTTGGCCTCCCGTCATTGTGTCTTATGTCCTAACCCTATTAAAAACAACTTCAACACTTGTACGCTAAACTCACACACACACTAACATGCATGTTCTTGACATTAAAGCAAGAAACAAGCCTAAAACCCTAATCTAAGTACGCTAAAGACAAGCAAGCATACAAGACAAAGACTCAGATACATATAAACACATGAAAAGGGTTTAAAAAGAGACAAAACATGTGAAACAAGCAAATCAAATAACATAAGAAATCTGGATTAAGGTTCCTCGGCAAGTACCTACGTATGCAGCTAGAGGCCTGCGTACGCAAGATTTAACCTGCGTACGCATGCTTATGGCATGCGTGCATGATACATATAAACACATGAAAAGGGTTTAAAAAGAGACAAAACATGTGAAACAAGCAAATCAAATAACATAAGAAATCTGGATTAAGGTTCCTCGACAAGTACCTACGTATGCAGCCAGAGGCCTGCGTACGCAAGATTTAACCTGCGTACGCATGCTTATGGCATGCGTGCATGGGACTTGTTCAAAACCCTAATCTAGAAACATGAAATAGAAAATAGAGCATAAACAAAAGAACCCTAATTCTAGAAGACAAACATGCTCAGAACATAAAAGAACTATAAAACTAACCTAGGCAAACATGCATAAACACAAACTAAGTAAAAAACAAGATTAAAACATAGGAAGAACAGCAGAAAATAAAAAGAAAGAGTTAAAGCTTAATACCTCAAAAGGGAGTTCCCAAGTTTTGATTTTTAACTGTTCCCCTCAGTCAAATCTATCACAGTCAATAAACACGTGATTAATAATCTTAAACTCAAAGGATTGGGGCCAGAAAAGGTCCCAATCAAATAAAATTTACTTGAGGGTGTTTTGTGAAAAACTCCCTTTTGATTCACTATTTTCTAATGAATCTTAGGTTTTTCCTGTGAGAATTCTAAGTGTTTTGAAAATGTACCATGTAAGGCTTTATATAGTGGAAAAAATGGGGTTTGGAATAGCTCCCAGACAATGTGGAATTCATTCCAAACCTCAAACATTATTGCAGAAAACTTGCCTTTTCATGCTTCTAAAATCCTAGCTGCGTATGCAGGAATGTGCCTGTGTATGCATGCTTTGGCCCACGTACGTGGGTCGAGGGTCACCTTGGTCATTTTATTTCCAAAAATAGATTTTTGCTCATTTAAAAGGTTATATTCTCCATTTTAACACTCCTCATGTCAATTTAATATCTAGTTGGGCTCTAAACTGGCCTTGGGCCTTAAAAGGTCACCAAGCAATTAAAGGTAGGGTTCATTAAACCCGTACACCAAGCCGAGTGGATAGCCAATGTTGTGCCCATACCCAAGAAAGATAGGAAGGTGAGAATGTGTGTGGATTTTAGGGATTTGAACAAGGCTTGCCCTAAGGATGACTTCCCTCTTCTGCATATAGATGTTCTAGTGGATAACATAGCTGGTAGTGCTTTGATGTCTTTCATGGATGTTTCTCGGGATACAACCAAATCAAGATGGCTCCTAGGGATATGACCAAGACGGCCTTCACCAATAGAATAGGGAATTTATTGTTACATCGTAATGCCATTCAGGCTTAAGAATGCGGGTGCGACCTACCAAAGAATGGCCGCAGCCTTATTACATGATATGATGCACAATGAGGTAAAAGTGCTAGTTGATGATATGATTGTGAAATCCAAGGAGAGAGAGGGTCACATTGTTAACTTAAGGAAGTTCTTTGAAAGGATCAAGGAGTATAGGCTGAGATTGAACTTGCAAAAATGCACCTTTGGATTAACTGCAGGGAAGTTGTTAGGTTTATTGGTAAGTGATAGAGGGATAGAAGATGACCCATCAAAGATCAAAGCCATATTAGAAATTCCTCCACCTAAAAGTGAGAAGGAGATAAGGGGATTTTTGGGTCGATTACGATACATTAGCTGATTCATTGCCAAACTCACTTCCACTTGTGAGCCCATATTCAAGCTCTTAAGGAAGAATGAACCTCATGAATGGAATGATGAATGTCAAAAAGCTTTTGAGCTCATTAAGGAGTATCTCCTCCATCCACTTATCTTGATACCCCCGATGCATAGGAAACCATTACTCCTCTATCTCTCTATCATAGAGGACGCAGTTGGAAGTATGCTTGCGCAAGAAAACGATGATGAGAATGAGAGGGCCGTATAATATTTGAGCAAGAGGTTCCATCATTATGAGACTAAGTTACACACCTATAGAAAAATCATGCTTTGCTCTCGTATGGGTTGTATAGAAGTTGAGACACATCATCCTACCTTTCCAGATATAGGTAGTAGCCTAAATGGATCCACTAAAGTACTTGTTTGAGAAGCTCGCTTTGAGTGGAAGACAATTAAGGGGGTTGATCCTATTAGCCGAATTCAATCTAAAGTATGTGGCGAGCTTTTGTTTGAGGTATTAGTTTCAAACTGTTGTTTTCCTTTCCTTTTATTTTATTTGCTTTAATATTTCCATTTGCTTAATTTTCTTGTTGTTATATGTTTTAATATGTTTATGTGGTCTAGGTTTACGCTTTTGTATGTTTAAAAAGCATGTTAGGATGTTAGATTTAGCGTTTTAAAGCTTTGCTGTGTTTTTAGGGTTTCTGGGCAGAAACCCATGTGCGCATAATCTTGCCCGCGCATGCAGGCTTGATTATGCGCACGTAGGATTGTTCATGCGTGCGCATGAACTTGCCTAGAAACCGTAATTTTATTTTGTCTGTTTTTGCTTCTGCTTTCACATGTATATTTATGTTTAGCCTCTTATTCATGTTTTTATGCTTTCAAAGCTTTTATTTTACATGTTTAATTATTGGTTTGTCTCTCACATGTTAGAACTAGGGTTTATCTTATGTTGTTTTATTTTAATGCTATGAACACGCATTCACATGCTCATGCAGGATGCCGTAGGTGCTGAGTTGCTAGAAGGTAAGTGAGGTAAGTCATGCATTTGTAATGTACATGCATTTGTGATATGATCTTGCTTAGATTTGATGTTATGATTCTCTTCTTGAAGCTTTGGTTGATAACATAATTCATCTTGTTTCCACTTTGATTTAATGATTCATATGTTTCCGCCTGGGATAGGATATGATGAAATGATGATAGTAACATGCTAGGGTTTATGATATGTTATGCCATGATTAGATGAATGCTAGGATAATGTGAAGATGCCATGCTAGATGAATGATTAGGGTTTTTGTTGTGATGAATGCCTTAATGCCATGACATGTATGTTAGATGAATGGTAGGTTGTTTGCTAGGTGAATGCTAGGGTATGCCATGACAGATGTATGGTTAGGAATGTTTGATGCCATGTTGATTGTTAGATGTGATGGAAATATGCATGTGCGCAGCGGAAAAATTAACGGATCTACTTCATTCGCAATTGATAACATGCACTATGTAAATTTCAGAATACAAGAACAAGAGAGTGTACCTTGGTGTGATGAATTTCAAAACAAAGATTGTAAGCACTTGAGAATACTTCTAATCTTCACTCTAATTCTACTAACGCCCAAGATGTATGGTCTCTCAATCAGTTATATGAAATGTTCAAGAGAGAATTCAATAGTGTCCAACACTCACATACACCATTTCATGTAAGTTGTTCTCTTCAAAATTCTGTATGTTTCTCTCCTTATAACTGATTATCTAATTGGGCTAGCCTTTTGGGCCTTTCCAATTGGGCTCTAGTATGTGGCTTGGAGTGGGACCAAAAGGGACCAATAAAACACTAGCTCCAATGGGCCTTGGGCTTTTCTGTCAACTCTTGACAAGTCCAAAGTTACCATTAACTATATTTAATACCACTATATAAATATAGTTGCACTCTAGGCCTTATCTATAAATTATATCCCAAGACTTTATTGTACATGCAACCCCTTCATAAAATATTCGTAGTAATACAAAGTCATGAATGCAGACTGCCACTTTGTAAATTACTACATCTTAATTCTTGAGTACCCGGTTTAATCCTTTTAAGTTATTCACCATCTATTTATGAAATCCAATTTCATAAATATATACTTTAGTCTTACTAAAGTGGTTAGGCCAAACTCTCTGAATAACAAACCCATTAAACTTATCTGAAGGGAATATTTTGTATCTCCACTAAGAGACTATGAATTCCATCTTGAGAATATATGTTCCATCAACACTAAATGTGGCTGCCGAACATACTGAGGTTTTGATCGTTACTTTAGATCTCACTCCTGATATATCAAAGCAACCTACACTTCATGATCAAGTCCATTATTCTCTCAGGATTAAGAGTTCATGCAAATATAAGTTGTGAGATTTATTATTCATTTGACAGTCGTTAGGAGAATAATAAATCTCACAGCGGTCCAGTTCAATATGTCTTAACTCTTAAAACATATCAACATATCAACAAGAAGTCTCCACTTCCATGATCAAGACAAATCATCGTAATTGATATGTTATAGTCTTCGCAGATGAAACGCCCAATTTCATCACCGACTACGAACTATAATTCTGAGTTTATAAAGAACTTGTGACTTATATCTTCTGTGACTAAATCACATAAATCACATACTATGCATCTCATGGACTATATGATAATGTCCAAATATTCATGTTACCATTATTTCAGATAATAATAAAACAACTTTATTAAACACAATATTAAGTCACACATAATGTCATACATAATGTCATACTTAATATTATACATAGCATCATACAATAGGATTTAAGGGCACTAATCCTAACAATCTCTCACTTGCCCTAAAGACTATTGTGCATTAATCTAACTCCCATTCCCTCTAAATGTGACTCGAAAGTCCTTTGAGGCAAAGCTTTGGTAAACGAATCGGCTAGATTATTTGCACTTTCAATCTTTCCTTCCACCACATCCCCACGAGTAACAATATCTCAAATGATGTGGTACTTCCTCTCAATGTGCTTTCCTTTCTTGTGATTCCTTGGATCTTTTGATTGTGCAACTGCTTCACTATTGTCGCAAAACAAAGTAATGGGAGCTTGCTCCATTCTTACTACACCAAGGTCAGAAAGGAATTTCTTGAGTCATACAACTTCTTTTGCTGCTTCACAAGTAGCAACATATTCTGCTTCCATGGTGGAGTCCGCAATACAAGATTGCTTGACACTCTCCATGTTATGGCTCCACCTCCCAAGGTGAATACACATCCTAATGTGGACTTTCTAAAATCTAGATCCGATTGAAAGTCTGAATCTGTATAGCTAATAGGTATCAAATCCTCACTTTGATAAACAATCATATAATCTCTCGTTCTCCGTAGATACTTGAGAATATACTTTACAGCTTGCCAATGTTTTGGTCCTAGATTTGATTGATATCGGCTGACCAAGCCAACTGAATAACAAATATCTGGTCTAGTACAAAGCATGGCATACATGAGACTTCCTACTGCTGAAGCATTAAGAACTTGTCTCATTATATCTACTTCCTCTTGAGTCTTAGGCCTTTGGTCATCAGACAGAGGAACTCCACGTCTGAAAGGAAGTAATCCTTTCTTGGAGTATTGCATGCTAAACCGTTCTAGAACCTTATCTATATATCCAGCTTGTGATAAGCCTAACCTCTTATTCTTGTGATCTCGCCAAAGCTTGATCCCTATAATAAAGTTAGCCTCACCCAAGTCCTTTATATCAAATTGGCTTGACAACCAAACCTTTACCGATGACATTATCCCTACATCATTTTCAATGAGTAGAATATCATCAACATAAAGCACTAGGAACATTACTACTTTATCTTGATGTCTTTTGTACACACATGGTTCATCAAGATTTTGTTCAAAACCAAATGACTTGATTGCTTGATCAAATCTAATGTTCCATGACCTAGATGCTTGCTTAAGTCCATAAATGGACCTTTTCAACTTGCATACCATATGCTCTTGGTTTTTTGCTACGAAACCTTCCGGTTGCGTCATATAGATTTCCTCTTCAAGATTGCCATTGAGAAATGCAGTCTTGACATCCATTTGCCAAATCTCATAATCATAATGAGTAGCAATGGATAAGAGAATTCTGATAGATTTAAGCATTGCTATTGGTGAAAAGGTTTCCTCAAAATCAATACCTTCTTTTTGAGTATACCATTTCGCCACTAGCCTTGCTTTAAAGGTTTCAACCTTTCCATCTATCCCTCTCTTCCTCTTGTAAACCCATTCGCAACCAACAGGTTTAATGTCGTTAGGCGCCTCTACAAGATCCCAAACTTGATTGGAATACATGGAATCTAATTCAGATTTCATAGTTTGGACCTAATGATGTGCATCTATATCATTCATTGCTTCATCATAAGTGTAAGGATTCGATTCAGCCTCTTCTAAGATAGCTTCATAAGTTTCTCCCAAACTTATGAATCTTATAGGAGGCCGAACAATTTTCCCACTACGACGAGGTACCTGTGTACTAGATATCTCTTGAGTAGTATCTTTTGGTGTATCTAATACAGCCACATCATCCCTAGTTTCATCCATTGGTTGTTCATTTACAGGTTCATTCATTTCAGCCAAAACAACTTTACTTCTAGGATTAAAATTATTCACATAATCATCTTCCAAAAATTTGGCATGGGTGCTAACAAACACTTTGTTATCCTTATGATTATAGAATAAATAACCCTTTGTTTCCTTAGAATACCCTAAAAACATGCATACTTCCGTTTTAGCTTCCAACTTATCAGACTTCCCTTTCAACACATGTGCTGGACATCCCTAAATGTGGAGATATTTCATACTAGGCTTGCGCCCACTCCATAATTCTATGGGTGTGTTAGGAACAGATTTTGATGGAACTAAATTTAACATATGCATTGCAGTTTTTAATGCATATCCCAAAAAAGAAACAGGCAAAGTTGAATAACTCATCATGGACCTAACCATTTCCAAAAGAGTCCTATTCCTTCTTTCTGCTACACCATTTTGTTGGGGAGTTCCAGGTGCAGTCAATTGGGATACTATCCCATTTTGAATTAAGTAATCCTTGAAATCCCCAAGAAGGTATTCGCCACCTCGATCAAATCGAATGGCCTTTATGTTTTTACCTAAATGATTCTCAACTTCAGCCCTAAACTCTTTGAACTTTTCAAAGGCTTCGGACTTCCGTCTCATTAGGTACACATAACCATATCTTGAGTAATCATCGGTAAAAGTGATGAAGTACTCATAACCTCCTTTTGCTTGGGTTGACATAGGACCACACATACCAATATGCACTAGCTCTAGCATATCTTGGGCTCTTCTACCTTTTGCATTAAAAGGTCGTTTGGTCATTTTACCTTCCAAACAAGATTCACAAACTGAAAATTCATCAAAGTCCATGGGCTCTAAGAGTCCATCTTTGATCTGTCTTTGAATTCTGCTTGAATTAATATGACCGAAATGCAAGTCCCAAAGATATGCATCACTAGTAGAAGGAAACTTTCTCTTTAATGATTTTACATCTATATAATTCATGCTTATCAGGAGTTAAAATATAAAGACCATCCACAATATTGTCAGAACAGATAAACACTTTACCCTTCTTTATTACAACATTGTCTTTAAGGATAACACAATATCCATGTTTACCTAAGTAAGTAGCAGAAATTAAATTCCTACGAACATTAGGTACAAACAAACAGTCTTCCAATATTAAAACTCTAGATTCAAAACATAAATTATAAACACCAACAGCTACAACCGGAATCCTGCTCCCATCAGCCAAAGTAAGAAACAACTCCCCTTCTTTAAGCTTTCTAGTCTCCTGGAACCCCTGCAAAGAATTGCAGATATGATAAGTACAACCTGAATCCACAAACCAGGAAACTGTGGGATTTTGCACCAAACATATTTCTAGAAGGAATGTATTTTTCATACCCTTATTCTTGGCAACCTTGAATATTGGACAATTTCTCTTCCAATGTCCTTTCTCACCACAATGGAAACATTTTCCTTTGAGCTTCTTTCCTTTGTCAGCAACCCCTAAGGCAATTTGTTTACCCTCTTGCTTGTTGAAGTCCTTCTTCTTCTTTTTTGAGGAATTAAAAAAAAAAAAAAAACAAATTTCCCATATATTTTTCATTTTTCTTCTTCTTTTTTTTTTTTTTTTTTGGTGAGCTAACTAAAGTTTGACTGAGTCAACTCAGTCAAACTTAAGTTGACTCATCAATTAAAGGGGGAAGAGAAGGGGAGGGGGGGGGGGATTTTTTGGCCCCCCTCCTTCTTCCTTTATCTTTTTTTCTTTTGTTCCCTCTTTCTTCTTCCTTCATTGTCACTATTCACAAGCTCCATCTTTCTTACACTTCGTCTTGCTCTACACCATCTTTTGCTTAGAAAATCACTTCTCTAGACTTCCAAACTTGACTTTTTATCATCTCCTTGAAAATTTCGTCAGATCCTTGAGTTTTTGAGCATCTTTGAAAAACCCAATTTTTGGAAGCCCACTCTTGAAAAAATTTTCTTGAACTTTAATGGCACTTCCTCTTGGACCACCTAAGTACCTCACATTTCATGGGCAGAGGTATGATCTATCAATTAAGTGGAATGATGAGGAGGGAATTCTTCAAGACCCACTTAAGCATGCTCCATACCCTTCCACCAAAGACCTCAAGGTGAGTTCCATTTTTTTTTTTTTTTTTTTTTTTTTTGTGGTTAATTTGTCAATTTTTTGCTTGGTATTTGAGAAATTTATGACAGGCATTGTCATTTTGTTGTTATCTACTCTTGTGGGAATCCTTGAATGTTGTATGATTTGGATGAAAAATTATTGTGTGTAGGCACGTTGATTTTTTTGGGGTATTTTTGAATTGTTTGAGTTTGTCAAGTTTGGACTATGTTGTTGATTTGTGGAACTTTACTTTGTATGTAACTTTGGGCATTGTTGGATGAATTTTGATTTTTTTGATTTTCAATGGGTATGAAAATTATGGAAATTTGATGTGCCAACAAGGTTAAATAAACTCATTTTTGATGGGTATGAAAATTTTTGTTTTGATGTTTAGGGAAATTTTTCATGGGTATGGAAAAATGTTCTTGGTTGAATGAACGTTTAAGACATCGTTGAATGAATTTATGGATATGGAGATTTTTTTATTTTTTTATTTTTTATTTTCGAACTGTTGAATGGGGCATTGTTAGATGAATTATGGATATGGAAAATTTGGAATTGTTGTCTGCGGTATCGTTGAATTTTAATTTGTGAAAGTATTTCATTGACACAATGGCATTTTGTCATGGGTAATAGTTTTGTGAGGGGCATTTTCATTTGGTGCTAGGATTTTTGAATGGAAATTTCTTGGAACGAGGCATTTTTGTGGATATCATGATGACTGACAAAATTTGGGGGTTGATTATAATTTTCACATGAGGCATTTTTTGTTTATTGTAGAATCTTAAGAGCTAGGGTAGTCTTCAGCTATTGAAACAAAGTTAGGATATATTGTCGCCAGACATTAGAAATGTTATCAATGACGCCGGTTTCGAGACCTTTTTTCGAGCTCTTTGGGATCATGATACCACTAAATATAAAGATCTTTAACTACTTGTGCCATTGTTTGAACGATTTTGGGATACCACCTATACCTTCCATTTTTCGGGTATCGGTGAAGTGATGTTAACACCCTATGATTTTTCAGCCATTACTTGCTTGAAATTGGGTGGTGAAAGGATCAAAGGTCATGATACCATTTCACCGACTGAAGTTAAGACTTGCTTAGGTGTAAACCCTCCCCGAGTTAGTGGTAGGAATGTATCTTTGATGTGGTTATTTTCTAATATTGAAAAGTGTAAGAGTGTGGAAACTGGCATTCGGATGTTTATGCTTCTTTTCATTGGGAGTCTTTTGTGTCCTGACTTAGGGAGTACGATGGGTCTTCATTATTTGTGGAGTTTGAGGGATATCAACCATATCAAAGATTATGATTGGGGTGGCATGGCTTATGCTACTCTACTACACTTTATGACCCAGCTGTCCAGGCGTAGTCTTTCAAGTTTAGGAGGTGCACCGCTTGTTTGGCAGGTAAGATTTGAGTTCATGGTCATGTATATTTTGTAAAGGTTATCTGTTTTGTTGTTGACATTCGTTGATTTTTTGCAAGTTTGGATGTATGAGTATTTTGGGGTTAGGCCATAGCTTTTGAAAGACATTACTGATGAATTTCCAAGATTCCTTCATTTGATGCCTAAGAACCTTCTATCGACGTTTCCAAAGCACTCTTTGCAGGCTTGGCAGATGGTGATTGATAACTTAGACGTTGAGGATATGAGTTTCATTTTCTTTGCATTGGTGGAAGTCTAGTTTTTTTTTTTTTTTTTTTTTTTTTTTTTTTTTTTTTGTGGGTATGTCTTTTTTTTTTTTTTTTTTTTGGATTCTCCGTGAATTTTAGATGAACTTGGATCCTTAGGCGGGATGTGAGGGTTATGTTGAATGCACATTGGCTTTGGAGTTGAATGAGTGTCAAGTCTTATTTGAATGTGGTCATGGTAGATATTGGTATCTTGGAGATCGGGTGCTTCCACAGGTTTACCATGTATATCCCCCTAAAGTGATCCTTACCCATCCTTGTCCTTTAGTTCGGTTGGCCAACCTTCTAACTAATGAAGAAGTTGCCTATGCAAGGGTTGGCCATACCAATTCTGGAATATTGGGGGACTATCTCGAGTTCATCAAGGCTCATTTGCAGGGTCACTTAGGTGTTGCCTCTGGTGCATCGATGAGCTTCTTCTCTTCCCAAATTAATTTGCATCATAATCTGCGTCATCCTTGCCATTTTTTCATTTGTGAAAGTGTCTGAATGTTTCATCTTCAAGCTTTGTCCCATGGAGCTAGAAGTCCTCTGCCTAGTAATGTTGGTGGTTCTCACGCTTCTTTTGTAGAAACATATCCCAATTTTATGGCATGGCAATATGAGATAATGAATCCTAATGGGTCTTACAACTTTGTGAATTTAGACCAGCCTGAACATACTCCGAATGCTCCTTGGAATGGCCCAGTATATTTCCAAACCCTTTGGTCTTTTATCTCATGCTTTTTGTCTACTTAGCTGTTTCTAAATTTAGGTCTTATGTTCCAAATTGGTGTTAACCTTGTGGAGGAGAGCATGAGGATGATTGGAGGCTTGTAGCGGGTTACAAGTACCCAATCCTCTCAATATGTGCTCAATAAAGTGAACTGGGTAAGAGACTACGGACTTTTGCTTGAGATTCATAGCAATGGACTTGACGCTTGTCTTCGATGATTTTTCAGAACAATCAAATGGCAAATGCTGATGCCAACACACGGGCTTTGGAATAGAAAGGATCGAAAACCTCGAGTTTTAAGACAGGCAATCAGGGCCTCAACTTTATATTAACCAAGAGCAACAAGGGGATGCAAAGGGTGGTTCTTCTAGAGGTGGGCCTAGAAGATCTTCCCGTCAGCGGACTTGAAGTCTGAATGATGCTTGACTATACCATTTTATTTTCCTGCAAAAGACAAAATATCCCTTAGTTAGATAATTTGTACTAATTCTCAACATTAGCTCTTTGATCTTTGACAACTTTGGTCTTGCAAGGATTTGAATCAGACAAGTTTAGAGTTTACCAGATGAAGCTTTATAGTGCAGAAGTTTGAATTTACCTGACCAACCTTGACATGGATGATCTCACCTGAATAAGGCATGGCCGAATGCCCCTAGATTGAAAATTTATGCATGATGATCTGTCCTTTTTTTTTCTTTTTCTTTTTTCTTTTTTTTTTTTTTTACTTTGAGAAAAAGATTTCTTTTAGAAAAAAAGGTGATTGATTTTTTTAGAAAGGGGGGAGGCATGGCCGAATGCCCCTAGTTTGGAAATGAATTCATGATTTTGAAAATCCTGATTAATATATTTATTTTTTTGAAACAAATGATGATGATGATTTCTTTTCGAAAATGAATGAGGCATGGTCGAATGCTCCTAGTTTGACAATTAATGTGAATTTTTGAAAGGTTTTATTGTAAAACAATCTTTATTGGAGTGAAATTGGAGCCAAAATAGGCCAAAAATGCGCCAAAAATGCTGAATGGATCAAAGCTACAGGTGCTGGAGCCAAGTGCTGATCGGCACTTCTAGGGAGCCGATTGGCACACTTAGTTTTAGTTTGATTTTTCATGTTTTTGACGTGTTTTCGGGCCTTTTCATAAAGCTTTTTTTATCCATTTTTTTATTGTAAAACCCTTTTCTAGTTGATTTCAAACTCCCTTGAATTATTTAAACATGATTACAGATTAAAAATCCTATCCTAGCATCAAATCCGAAAGTAAATTCTGCATCAAGAACAACTAAGTGAGAGCTATCACACACAGCAATCATCCATGGCTAACAATCAAAATCTTTCTCATCCAATTGCACATGATATCAATAGATGGATTCATAGCTTTGATTTTGCTGCTAAGACCAGTTTCTCTCCCTTCAAAATTAGAAGGAATCAAATCTTTATGGAATATCAAGATCAACTGGGAATTCCTTCGTACTGTAGTAAAGTTCTGGGATACCGAAGATCATGATTTTCGGTTTGGCACTACTAAACTTTTTCCCACAATTGAAGAATTTTCTGTCATCTTTGGTTATGAGTTTAACAAAAAATCTGTGGCAGTTTCTTGTGATCCCAAGCCCAAAGAAATTTTATCTAATGCACTAGGTCTTTCAGTTTCAATTACTAATAGCATGATCGAAGGCCACATGGTGAATCTCCATGTAGTTGTTACAAGGTTTATTGATCGACGTACCCATGGTATCTCTGACAGCAAGTAGAAGAACTTTGCTTTGGCTATATGCTTCATGGGGGAATTCTTGCTTTGCTCCGGAAGACCTGCCTTTGTGGATGACCAAGCCATAGGAGTCGTAAATCAAATCAAAGATGTTGATAATCCTACTTCTCTGATCTTGGCAGAAACTCTTTTAGGATTGGACACTGTATTCCTCGGTGGAGAATCACAGCAATTTCATGGGAGTCCCTTGACTTTGCAGATATGGTTGATGGAAAGAATGGACATGATAGCCACACCTACTATTTCCAATTATGGTCCTAATAGTTTCCCCGGTAGGGCTGTCATCAAGACCAAGTGTCAGATTGAAATAGATTGGGTCAAAGTTTTAGAAAAGAAAACTAGCCTTTTAATTCGTTGGGATTGTTATTGGTGGAAGTGTCCTCCTCATCTATTGCGATCTCCTAGATCAGATCATATCTTCTTGGTTGGCTTAAGGAGGGCTACTTTCTACAAAGCTGATAGACTCTTGAGACAATTCTAGTATGAACAAGGGATTCTTGGTGGTAGAGGAAGAAAGCCTTTTATTCCTGTAGACACAACTCCTATTTCTGCAAGGAACATGTTTCTAGGTTTGGACATGGCTGACCGAATGGATCAAACCTTTGTTAAGGTTCACTTTCATAAGATGACCGTGGAATACTCTAACTAGTTGGTGGACAGGATTGTGGATAGAGAAATTGACATGGTTTCTATGCGAGAAAAATTTCTTGGGGATGACATGGACAAGCAAGAGGATGGCGACTATGAATTCAAGAGAAGAGATAGAGATAGTGGTGTGATTGATGTTACTGATGTAACAAGTGACCAGTCGAAGAAAAAGAAGCTCAAAAAGACCTGATTCATTTATTTTGACTTTGAAAATGTTTATTTAGGAAGTTGGTTTAAAACTTTTAGCTTTGGGAATTATTTAGTACTTTCAGTTTCATTGTCCTGTTTAGGGTTTGTGTCTTGTTTATGGTTTAGGTTTGTGGCTTGGATATAATTTCTTGGGTTTAAAACTTTTGTGTCTTGGATATAATTTATTAATACGGCCTAGAGTGCAATTATATTTATATAGTGGTATTAAATATAATTAATGGTAACTTTGGACTTGTCAAGAGTTGACAGAAAAGCCCAAGGCCCATTGGAGCTAGTGTCTTATTTGTTCCCTTTTGGTCTCACTTCAAGCCACTTACTAAGGCTAACCCAATTAGATAATCAGTTATAAGGAGAGAAACATACAAAATTTTGAAGAAGACACATGAAATGGTTTGTATGTGAGTGTTAGACACTCTTGAATTCTCTCTTGAACACATTCATAGAAACTGATTGAGAGACCACACATCTTGGGCGTTAGTGGAATTGGAGTGAAGATTAAAAGTGTTCTCAAGAACTTGCAATCTTTGTTTTGAAATTCACCACACCAAGGTACACTATCTTGTTCTTATATTCTGAAATTTACATAGCACATGTTATCAATTACGAATGAAGTAGATTCGTTAATTTTCCGCTGCGTATGTTTTGTATGCGATGCAAACATGTATTTTTCCATCAAATGGTATCAGAGCGGTCTTCAATTTTGAATTTGTATAACATGTTTTATGAGTTTTAGAATTAGAGATAATAGTTTCATGTTGTTAGAAGATTATGCATTTAATTTTCTGCATGGTTGTTGAAACTATGATTTGATGAAAATTGATATTGATGTTATGATGTTTTTTAAATTTGAATTTAAGTATGTTAAATTGAACTTTAAGGCTATAGCATCAATGGAATTCAGTTTTGATATCAATCTTTGTCTATCATGTTCATATGATGCATGTTTGTTCAAGAAAAACCGTAGAAAACTGCCTTAGAGAAATTCTGGAAATTCAATTTTCACGAGTTTCGATCGGTCAAAAATCACTTTCGATCGATTGAGTGAAACAATGACCAATCTTTTTGGATCGATTGATATTCGATTGCTAGTCGATCGATCGAATTTTCTTTTCGATCGATCGAGAAGCGATCGAGCATCGATCGAACCAGGTAGATGGTCAAGTTCAAATTTTTTAATTTTTTCGACCGATCAAGGGGCACATTCGATCGATCGAAAGAAGGAAAATTAGAATTTTTTCTAAGTGTTTTCAAATGTATAAAGAGCAAGGCTATGTGTAATTAGACTATGCTTGTTTTAAAATTAAAAACCTTTCTTTTAAAACATCTAGTGGGAGAGAGATACAAGGGTTGCATCTCACGGCCTCCATTGTCGGTTCATAGTAGTGTGAAATATATACTTTGTCTTTCCCTTGAGCTTAGCATTCCATGCGGAGAGTATTTATTTCATGGTCCTACAAGATTGAATTTCTTGGTTTATAGTGGTTTGATCAAACACCCTGTCTTAGCTTTGAGCTTTGCATTCCATGCGGAGGGTGTTTTGTATCATGGTACTACAAAATAAGCCTATTAAGGGGATGAAATGTGGCTACACATGATTCTAGACAATGGTATACACTAGACTAAATATTATAGTATCCTTTATGCTGAGTTCTTACTATTATTATTTAGAGGCCAAATGTATAACGGCATATTATTAGTGTTTGATAAGAGTTATCATAATAGCACTAATAATGAGAATAGTTCTCAATCAATCATAGTATTTAATTTTCACTCTATGCTGAGGGATATTGAGTATGGGATTGAGTTGTCGTTGCATATATTATATTATGGTTTTATTAAGGTTCCATACTATATGTTTATATGCTAAATTGATAATGTCCAATTTACTTATTATATTCATGTTTATTATTTTCAGATTTGAACATGCAATCATTTAGCCCACTTGTTACTATTTTTAATCAAAACAAACTGACTGGATCCAACTATGTTGACTGGAAAAGAAATTTGGACATTGTTCTTACAGCTAAAGAGCACAAATATGTGCTGACTAAACCATGTCCCAGCTTTCCTTCATTAGATGCTCCTCTTGAGGAAAAACAATGATATGATCATTGGCAGAAATCTAATGAGATGGCCAAGTTCTACATCCTAGCATCTATCTCAAATGTTCTACAGCATCAAATGCAGGATGTAGAACTAGCTTCAGACATCATGCTAAGTCTGAAGGAGATGTTTGGTGAGCAAGGCCGTTTTGCAAGGCAAGAAACCATGAGGCA
The DNA here is from genome assembly GCA_030021035.2 of Notholithocarpus densiflorus. Classification (NCBI taxonomy): domain Eukaryota; kingdom Viridiplantae; phylum Streptophyta; class Magnoliopsida; order Fagales; family Fagaceae; genus Notholithocarpus; species Notholithocarpus densiflorus. The sequence goes on along the minus strand of JARYZH020000016.1, from coordinate 430,239 downwards.
AATTTATAATACCAAAATGACTGATGGCAGTTTAGTGAGGGAGCATTGTCTTACAATGATCTCTAACCTGAATACACTAGAAGTTTTAGGTACCAATATTGATGGAGAATCCCAAATGGATATGATACTCCAGTTACTACTGGAATCATTCAAGGAATTCAGACTCAATTATAATATGAACAAAAAGATTTATTCTTTGTCTGAATTAATGAATGAGTTGGTAGCGGCGGAAGGCATTCTTGGTACTTCTAGTGCTGATGCCAATATGGCTGAAGCTTCTACTTCTCAACCTAAGTCGAAAAGCAAGGGTAAGAAAAGAAGGACTTCACCAAGCAAGAGGGTAAGCAAATTGCCTTAGGGGTTGCCGATAAAGGAAAGAAGATCAAAGGAAAATGTTTCCATTGTGGTGAGAAAGGACATTAGAAGAGAAATTGTCCAAAATTCAGAGCTGCCAATAATAAGGGTATGAATAGTTCATTCCTCCTTGAAATATGTTTAGTACAAAATCCCACAGATTCCTGGTATGTGGATTTAGGCTGTACTAATCATATCTGCAATTCTTTGCAGGGGTTCCAAGAGACCAGAAAGCTTAATGAAGGGGAATTGTGTCTTACTTTGGCTGATGGGAGCAGGATTCCGGTTGTAGCTGTTGGTGTTTTTAATTTGTGTTTTGAGTCTAGAGTTTAATATTGAAAGACTGTCTGTATGTACCTAATGTTCGTAGGAATTTGATTTCTGCAACTTATTTAGGTAAACATGGATATTGTGTTATCCTTAAAGACAATGTTGTAATAAAGAAGGGTAAAATGTTTATCTGTTCTGGCAATATTGTTGATGGTCTTTATATTTAAACTCTTGATAAGCATGAATTATATAATTCTGAATTAGATAATAACTCTCATGTAAAATCATTAAAGAGAAAGTTTCCTTCTACTAGTGATGCATATCTTTGTCACTTGCGTTTGGGTCATATTAATTCAAACAGAATTCAAAGACTGATCAAAGATGGACTCTTAGAGCCCATGGACTTTGATGAATTTCCAGTTTGTGAATCTTGTTTAGAAAGTAAAATGACAAAACGACCTTTTAATGCAAAAGGTAGAAGAGCACAAGATTTGCTAGAACTAGTACATTCAGATGTATGTGGTCTTATGTCAATCCAAGCAAGAGGTGGCTTTGAGTATTTCATTACTTTCATTGATAATTACTCTAGATTTGGTTATGTGTACCTAACGAAACGGAAGTCCGAAGCCTTTGAAAAGTTTAAAGAGTTTAGGGCTGAAGTTGAGAATCAATTGGGTAAACGCATAAAGGTCATTCGATCTGATCGTGGTGGCGAATACCTTCTTAGGGATTTTAAGGATTACTTAACTGAAAATGGGATTGTATCCCAATTGACTACACCTAAAACTCCACAACAAAATGGTGTAGCGGAAAGAAGGAATAGGACTCTTTTAGATATGGTTAGGTCCATGATAAGTTATTCAACTCTACCAATTTCTTTTTGGGAATATGCCTTGAATACTGCAATGTATCTTCTGAATTAAGTACCTTCGAAGTATGTTCCTAAAACACCTGTAGAGTTGTGGAATGGGCGTAAGCCTAGTATGAGACATCTCCATATTTGGTAGGGCTGTAATCGGTTCGGTTCAGTCGGTTTTTTTTTATCCTGCCAACCGAAACCGAAATTTTCGGTTTTTAAAAGTCTCAACCGAAACCGACTGAAATAGTTCAAAAACCGTCGGTTTCGGTTTGTTTCGGTTTCGGTCGGTTTCAGTTTTTGGGCTTGAAGTCTGGGCCAGTTGGGCCTCTGGTTTTTTTTCCAAAAATTTTCTGTTTGGGCTTTTTTTTTAAAAAAAAATGTAGTATTCAAGCCTCTTGTTTTATGGACTTTTATGCTCTAATTAAGTCTTTTTTAGAAACCTGTTTTGGGCCTTTGTTAGGAACCAGTTGTGGCCCAAATTCAGGCCTTCTCTATTTTCCCAATGGCCATCTTTGGGCCTTTTTTAGCTTTCTGTTTTGGCCCTTTTGGCCCAGATTCGGGCCTTTCCTATTTTGGCCATTTTTGGGCCTTTTCACACATCCATAAAACATTTTACAAATAAGAAAAAATCACAACCTGCTTTTGCTCAACATAAATCTAGAAATACACATTTTTCATAACTTGCTTTTGCTCAACATAAATCCAGAAATACACATTATAGCAGATTCTTCAAAAAAAAAATCACAACCTGTTACAGATTCATAAATCCAAAAATACAACACATATTGCAGATTCATAAATCACAACCTATCATAAATTCATAACCTGCTTTAGAGCTTCTATTATACTCATTAAAATACACATCACATATTCATAATCCAAAAATAACCTGTCAACATGATATAACCTGTCCAAAATACATTTGCACAAGCACAAGCACAACCTGTCAACACAGATTTCATAAATCTAGAAATAAATCTAGAGCAAAAAATTCCTCTAGTGCTCAAAGCCTCAAACTTATCTGTAACTTGTTTCAAGCACCCGTCAAATACAAATAAGATTAAAAAATAAATTGTACAAGTCAAAATAAAATAACCAGTGCATATTTCATTACTTCATTAGTAATATGTTAATGTCCACATATTATTCATATGTCAATACCTACATAAGCATTATAGCCAAAGACTCAAAATAACTTGGCCATATGTCAATGTCAATGTCAACATATACACTGTCCATATTTAATATTTGGCCAAAGACTCAAAATAAATTGGCCATATGTCATTGCCTATTGCCTAATATCATATATTGTCTATGTATTATGTATAGGCCACTGTCAAAGTTCAAAATAAAAGTCCATAGCTATATGTAGGCCACTATCTACTAGTGTCTAATAACAAAAAGTGTACAACTGTACAGCAGTCTGTACATATCAAAAAGTGTACATATCATCTTCAATACCACCCGTCCAAAGAGCACAGAGCAATCTTCAACCATCAACTTCAATAGGTGTTGGTGTGGACATGCCTAGTTCCGATGTTAATGCAGCATCACTCACGAGTTCTAAAAACAAAAAATGAAAAAAAACATAAAAGTCACTTGTACAATAAAACAATAAATATGCGAAGAATCCAAGACATTTAGGTTTTTTTTAATAAAGAAAGAAGTAGACATGCAAAATGTACAATAAAACAATAAATATGCCAAGAATCCAAGACATTCATTTTTTTTTAATAATAATAGACATGCAGAATTTTTTTTAATAAATAAAGAAATAGAAAGTCATTTTTTTAATATAACAAATAATAGTCATACCCCCATCAAGCTTTTCAAACTCCTCAACATCATCCATGGCAGCACGAAGGCAGATTGGAGCCGATGAAGGACGGAGCCAGTTTTGACCACAAATGAGGGCTTCCACCATAAGTGGAGACAATGAACTCCGGAAGGGATCAAGGACACGACCAGCCATACTAAAGGCAGATTCTGAGGCCACAGTAGATACCGGAATTGCAAGAACATGTCGTGCAACTCTTGAAAGCACACGGTATCGTGGGGAATTAACCTTCCACCAAGCCAAAATATCAAAATTATCATCAAAGACATCTTCACAACTCTCTAACAAGTATTTATCAACCTCTGATTTGGTATTTGAAGAATCAATAACCTTCAAGTGCTTCTTAAATCCCATCATCCCCATTGCCTTCGCATCAACCACACTAGAATCATCTCCCTCCATTGATCCACTTGGTTTTTGGCCTTGGGCTTGTGCAGCAGCACTAGCACCACTACTCCCCACTTGATTTTGAGTATAAGATTTATACAAATCCTCCAAAACAGCCTTTACTTTTTCTGCCATATCAACAGCCTTTTGCCTCTCATACAAAGTACCAAAACAGTACTCAAGATACCTTAACTTGTATCGAGGATCAAGAACTAACCCTACATACAACAAGTGATTCATATTATCAAAGTTCCCCCAATACTTTTCAAATTTGTTCTTCATGTAATCAGCCATTTTTCTCAACAAATAACTATCTTTTTCATGATCCAACTCAATTGTGTCATGAATTGACATGAGCTCCAAAAAGAAAGAATTGCTAGTGACATAATTAGCACCCGAAAACCGCAAGGTTGCATCATAGAAAATTTTAAGAAATTTCGAAAAGATCCTAATCTTTTCCCAATCCACATCATCCATTCCCCAAGCAACCTCATGTCTATCATTTCCTTCTTCCTTTGCCTCCTCTCTAATTGTCATAAGAAAATTTGGATCATCTTCCTCCAATCTCTCAAAAGCCTTTTGATACTTCTCGGCCTTCTCTAACATAATATAGGTGTAGTTCCACCTAGTGGGCACATCTAAGCACAACTGATTTTTAACATCAACTTTCTCCTTCTCTGCACATAACCTAAATGTGCTTTGTCTTTGTGGAGATGATCTTACATATCGTACAGATTTCCTCACCTTCACTATTGTCTCATCCATTTCAACTAACCCTTCACGAACAATCAAGTTCAAGATATGAGCACTACACCTCACATGCAAGTATTTATGCCCTAAAATCGTTGCCTTCCTATGCTTAGTCTTTTTTTGAATAAAAGAAATCAGCCCACTATTAGAGGCAGCATTATCAACTGTAATAGTTAGAATCTTGTCTAACCCCCAATCAAGTAAACACATCTCAACCGTCTTCCCAAGTGTTTCACCCTTGTGATTTTCCACTAAACAAAAACTAAGAATCCTCTTGTGTATTTTCCAATCACTATCTACAAAATGGGCAGTGAGACACATGTAGTTCAAGTTTTGAACGGATGTCCATGTATCTGTGGTAAGGCAGACTCGCTGCTCTCTTAGGGCTTCTTTCAACTTTTGTTTCTCATCTAAAAATACCCTAAAGCAAGTTTTGGCAATTGTTGTGCGGCAAGGAATTGGATTGAACCTAGGTTGGGTAACAGACATAAACTTCCTAAAACCAAAACCCTCCACAAACCTAAAAGACAGCTCATCTAGAATAATCATCTCTGCCAATGCTTTCTTACATTCCTCAAAATTAAACACCCAAGGCACAAGTTTACCACTACTTTCTCCTTCTTCTTTAGGTTTGAGTGCTAGGGTTGATTGGTTTTTTTTGTCTTCCCTATAAGGATATTTTAAACATTGTGATTGTATGTGAGTTCTCATGTTTGTAGTGCCATTACACTTTGTGTCACAAGCATAGGTTGTGCCACAGTAGTTACAAGCTGCCCTAGGTTTTTCCCCCCCTTCAATAACAGTGAAATGACCCCAAACAATAGATCTTTTTTTACTAGTATTACCTTCATTTGGTGGGAGTGGGGGTTTGCCTTTGTCTTCATGCACATTGGTTGCCCCTTGACCCGCTTCATTGTGTTGACCCTCTGGGATTTCTCTTGTCTCATTCATCTACAAAATAAAATAAAACACAATAAGTCAACAACTATAAAAAGTATAAAATAAAAAGAATGAAAAGGACTCTTCACTCTACTCTAGTATACAATAACACAACAAGTCAACAAGAAAGAAACAAAAAAAGAAAAGAAAAAAGAATGAGAAGGACTCTAGTATACAGCAACAAGCCGAGAATAAACGTGTCAATAAGATAATAATAAACACATCAACATCAAGGCAATAATAAACAAATAGCCAACATCACAATCAACTATTAACAAATACACCAACATCACAGTTAAGCACATGGGGTTATTGATTTTCAAATCTGTAACATCAATAAGAAAATAACAACTCAACATCATAGTCACAGATTCACAACATGTCAACAACAATAAACAAAAATATATCAACAATAAATAAATAAAAAAGCAGCTAAACCAAGCACATGGGTTATTGATTTTTTCAAAACCCTAACTTTATTCACATATAAAACTTGAAAAAATAAACATTCTTGATCTTATGTTGTTACTACAAAACAGAGATTCAGTATTTTAAAAACCCTAACTTTATTGATTCAGTATTTTAAAAACCCTACAGTGCCACTTAATGTTGAATAGCTCGGCAATGGATATCGGCATCTTTCTCTCGGTCTCTCAAACACACATAACTAGACTTGGCTATGGGCTTCTATTTTTTCAGATTGGCACAAACATGAAATCAATGAAATCCACTATCAATCTTTTTCACACATGGTATGTTACAGTTATATATTAATTAAAAATCAAAACCCTAACTTTATTTGCATATAAAACATTAAAACTTGAAAAAATAAACATCTTGATCTTATGTTGTTTCTACAAAACAGAGATTCACTATTTTCAAAATCTAAAACACAAAACACAAAGACTGAGAAACAGAGACTCACCGTGAGATGAGAAGCCGATGATCAAGCCGGCGTGGGGAGGGTGGCGTGTGGAGGTGGCGGCAGAGGGTGATTCGGCGTGAGAGGTAGCGTTTGTGGAGTGGAGTGATCAAGCCGGCGTGGGGAGGGTGGCGTGTGGAGGTGGCGGCAGAGGGTGATTCGGCGTGAGAGGTAGGGACTGTGGAGTGATCAAGCCGGCGTGGGGAGGGTGACGTGTGGAGGTGGCGGCAGAGGGTGATTCGGCGTGAGAGGTAGGGACTGTGGAGTGGAGGCTGTCTGAAGGTTGATCGTGAGAGAGTGTGGAAAGTGTGAAAATGAAAACTGAAAATTGTGGGAGTATGTTTGGTAGGGTTTCCAACTTTTGATTTTATACTCTGATTAGGTTTAGTTTAATTAGATATTTATTTAGCTTAATTATAGGTGATTAGTCTAACAAGTTTTAAAATGTTACGTTTAAAAAGATAAATTAGGCCGGATCTTTGTTTGAATCTTGAAATTTTGAATCATTGAAAATTGTATTGGGGATCCACAAATTGTTTTAATTTGAAGTGATGGAAGCCACTACCAAAAGCAAAGCTGCCAAAGGCCCAATGCCCCAATGCGTGTATCAGTGCAGTGATTCAGTCACAGTGACAGTGTATCTCTTTTTTTTGGGAATAGGCAAAACGTATCTCAGTTCTCAGAGGCTCTGAGGCTGGGTATATTTACAAAATATTATAATATTATATATTTAATATAAATTATAATATAATAATATAACTCGGTTCGGTTCGGTTCGGTCGGTTTATTAAAATTTGAAACCGAAAACCGAACCGAATTTTTCGGTTTTTTATTTAATAGAACCGAAACCGAACCGAACCGAAATTTTTGCATCGGTTCGGTCGGTTTGAATCGATTTTTTCGGTTCTTCGATTTTTTGCACACCCCTAATATTTGGGGTTGTCTAGCACACGTGTTAAAAGGAAAGTCTAACAAGTTACAGCCTAAAACAGAAGTGGTTTTATTTGTAGGGTATCCAAAAGGAACTGTTGGAAGTTTATTCTATAGTCATAAAGATAATAAAGTGTTTGTTAGCATAAATGCCAAATTCTTGGAAAATGACTATGTGAATAATTATACTCCTAGAAGTAGAGTTGTGTTAGCTGAAATGAATGAACCTGTAAATGAACAACCAATGGATGAAACTAGGGATGAAGTGGCTGTATTAGATACACCACAAGATACTACTCATGAAATGTCTAGTACACAAGTGCCTCGTCGTAGTGGGAGGATTTTTAAGCCACCTATAAGATTTATAGGTCTGGGAGAAACTTTTGAAGCTATCTCAGAAGAGGCCGAAACTGATTCTTACATTTATGATGAAGCAATGAATGATATGGATGCACATCATTAGGTCCAAGCTATGAAATCTGAATTAGATTCAATGTATTCCAATCATGTTTGGGATCTTGTAAAGGCACCTAGCGGCATTAAACCTGTTGGTTGCAAATGGGTTTACAAGAGGAAGAGAGGGATAGATGGAAAGGTTGAAACCTTTAAAGCAAGGCTAGTGGCGAAAGTGTATACTAAAAAAGAAGGTATTGATTATGAGGAAACCTTTTCACCAGTAGCAATGCTTTAATTTATCAGAATTCTCTTATCCATTGCTGCTCATTATGATTATGAGATTTGACAAATGGATGTCAAGACTGCATTTCTCAATGGCAATCTTGAAGAAGAAATCTATATGTTGCAACCAGAAGGTTTCATAGCTAAGAACCAAGAGCATATGGTATGCAAGTTGAAAAGGTCCATTTATGGACTTAAGCAAGCATCTAGGTCATGGAACATTAGATTTGATCAAGCAATCAAGTCATTTGGTTTTGAACAAAATCTTGATGAACCATATCTGTACAAAAGACATCAAGATAAAGTAGTAATGTTCCTAGTGCTTTATGTTGATGATATTCTACTCATTGGAAATGATGTAGGGGTAATGTCATCGGTAAAGGTTTGGTTGTCAAGCCAATTTGATATGAAGGACTTAGGTGAGGCTAACTTTATTCTAGGGATCAAGCTTTGGCAAGATTGTAAGAATAAGATGTTAGGCTTATCACAAGCTGGATATATAGATAAAGTTCTAGAACGATTTAGCATGCAAAACTCCAAGAAAGGATTGCTTCCTTTCAGACATGGAGTTCCTCTGTCTGATGACCAAAGGCCTAAGACTCAAGAGGAAGTAGATATGATGAGACAAGTTCCTTATGCTTCTGCAATGGGAAGTCTCATGTATGCCATGCTTTGTACTAGACTAGATATCTGTTATTCAGTTGGCATGGTCAGCCGATATCAATCAAATCCAGGACCAAAAAATTGGCAAGCTGTAAAGCATATTCTCAAGTATCTACGGAGAACGAGAGATTATATGCTTGTTTACCGGTGTGAGGATTTGATTCCCATTGGCTATACAGATTTAGATTTTCAATTGGATCTAGATTTCTAAAAGTCCACATCAGGATGTGTTTTCACCTTGGGAGGTGGAGCCATAAGTTGGAGGAGTATTAAGCAATCTTGTATTGCGGACTCCACCATAGAGGCAGAATATGTTGCTGCTTCTGAAGCAACAAAAGAAGCTGTCTGGCTCAAGAAATTCCTTTCTAACGTTGGTGTAATGAGAATGGAGCAAGTTCCAATTACATTGTTTTGTGACAATAGTAGAGCAGTTGCACAATCTAAAGATCCAAGGAATCACAAGAAAGGAAAGCACATTGAGAGGAAGTACCACATCATTTGAGATATTGTTGCTCGTGGAGATGTGGTGGTAGTAAAGATTGAAAGTGCAAATAATCTAGTAGATCCATTTACCAAAGCCTTGCCTCAAAGGACTTTCGAGTCACATTTGGAGGGAATGGGAGTACAATAGTCTTTAGGGCAGGTGGGAGATTGTTAGGATTAGTGCCCTTAAATCCTATTGTATGATGCTATGTATGATATTAAGTATGACATTATGTATGACTTAATATTGTGTTTAATAAAGTTGTTTTATTATTATCTAAATTAATGCTAACATGAATATTCAGACATTATCATATTATCCATGAGATGCATAGTATGTGATTTATGTGAAAAGTTACAGAAGAAATAAATCACAAGTTCTTTGTAAACTCAAAATTGTAGTTCGTAGTCGGTGATGAAATTGGGCGTTTCATCTGCGAAGACTATAACATATCAACTAAGATGATTTGTCTTGATCATGGAAGTGGAGACTTCCAGTTGATATGTTGATATGTTTTAAGAGTTAAAACATATTGAACTGGACTGCTGTGAGATTTATTATTCTCCTAACGACTGTCAATTAAATAATAAATCTCACGATTTCTATTTACATGAACTCTTAATTCTGAGAGAATAATGGATCTGATCATGAAATGTAGGTTGCTTTGATATATCAGGAGTGAGATCTAAAGTAACGGTCAAAACCTCAGTATGTTGGGCAGCCACATTTAGTGTTGATGGAACATATATTCTCAAGATGGAATTCATCGTCTCTTAACGGAGATATAAAATATTCCCTTGCGATAAGTTTAATGGGTTCGATTACTCAGAGAGTTAGGCCTAACCACTTTAGTAAGAAATTACTAAAGTATATATTTATAAAATTGGATTTCATAAATATATGATGAATAACATAAAGGATTAAACCGGGTACTCAAGGATTAAGATGTAGTAATCTACAAAGTGGCAGTCTACATTATTGACTTTGTATTACTACGTATATTTTATAAAGGGGTTACATGCATAATAAAGTCTTGGGATATAATTTATTAATAAGTCCTAGAGTGCAATTATATTTATATAGTGGTATTAAATATAATTAATGGTAACTTTGGACTTGTCAAGAGTTGACAGAAAATCCAAAGGCCCATTGGAGCTAGTGTCTTATTTGTTCTCTTTTGGTCCCACTCCAAGCCACTTACTAAAGCCCAATTGGAAAAGCTCAAAAGGCTAGCCCAATTAGATAATCAGTTATAAGGAGAGAAACATACAGAATTTTGAAGAAGACACATGAAATGGTTTGTATGTGAGTGTTGGACACTCTTGAATTCTCTCTTAAACACATTCATAGAAACTGATTGAGAGACCACACATCTTGGGCGTTAGTGGAATTGAAGTGAAGATTAAAAGTGTTCTCAAGAACTTGTAATCTTTGTTTTGAAATTCACCACACCAAGGTACACTCTTTTGTTCTTATATTTTGAAATTTACATAGCACATGTTATCAATTACGAATGAAGTAGATCCGTTAATTTTCCGCTGCGTATGTTTTGTATGCGATGCAAACATGTATTTTTCCATCACCACCTTTGTTACTCGAGAAAGGAGCAATGACAGGTTCACTATCCCAAAACCTATTTTGCCATTTGCAAGCAAATGGCAAGTGACTCACTATCCTAGAGTCACTTAAAAAGAAAAAGAAAAACAAGCAAGGTCGCTCTTTGAGCTAACCCAACAAACAACAAAAGGATACAGTCTCTGTGGTGTCCATCCGGGGCTCTTGCCTCAAACTTCTCTAGATGATTCTCTGCTCTTATCTTCTTCACTTCTTTCTCTACCATTTCCAGTAAGGCTCTTGCCTCGAGTTGACCTTGGTCTCTTTCTCTATCTATATCTTTACCTTTTTCTACTATGCCTGCATGTTCAATTCCCAAAGGATATGCATCATTAGTCTTGATTGTTGGATCCATTAGGGGCGGTGAAAACTCGCTGAGGAGTAGGTATGTATGGGTAGGAATCTTCTACCTCTTTCATGACTTACTTGGGGATGAGAAACTCGTTGAGAAGTAGTAGAAATGGACTCACTGAGGAGTAGTGTAGCTTTTGTAGATGTATGATCCACTAGGAAAGAATCTTCTGCTTCCTTCATGGTATGCTGAGGACTTTGAGGAAGAATCTTCTGCTTCCTCATTGGGGATACTTTAGGTGTACTTGATTTAATGGGAAAGAATCTTCTGCTTCCTTACTGGGGGTTGTTTAAATATGCTCAGGTCCATCAAGGAAGAATCTTCTGCTTACTCCATGGAGATGATGTTCTAGATACGCTTGATCCACTGGGGAAGAATCTTATGCTTCCTTGCTGGGGATAGTGTTTTTGAATTTATGAGATCTGCTGGAAATGGTTTTGGGATGTGCATGCTTAATTGGGGGGAAGAGTCTTCTACTTCCTTTACTGCTCACTGGGGGGTCCTTAATGATTTTGTGCCTATTGGGGCAGTCTTGAGATGTTTTCCCTTTTTTTTATTTTTTTTAACTGTTCATGACTAAACTATACATAGTTTAGTGGTGAGGCCTAAACTACACATAGTTTAGCCATCAGGTGTGTTTCAGCCTTTTCATTTTTCCCTACGGTTACCAACCATTTCTTTTTCTTCTCCTTTCTCTTCATCTTATTCATCTCTTCACATTCTTCATGACTCTTTTTTTTTCTTTCTACAAAAACCACCCTCTTCTCTATTTTCCTCACACCATCTAATTCTCTCATTCTCTCATTTTCTCTCTAGAATCTCTTCATCTCCTCCAATGGCACCTAAGGCCAAGAAGACTTCCTACGTCCTTTCCTCCGATGCATTTCTCCTCACCCGCTAGAGTGGAGCATGAGAATGATGGTGCCTCCTCCCTTGACATACCGGCCAGAGAATCACATTCACATGGCTGAATCTGTATGTTTTTCAAAATTTTCTCATTTCAAAGTTTCTCTTTGATCTTATGTTTTGATGCGTTTTTGACCATGTAAATGCTTGGGTTTTGTTGTGGGATGAGTTTAGATGAAAACCTGACACATTAGAAGGGGTAGCGTGGACACAATGGAAAACGGAGTCGCCACCTAGTTATGTGGTCAAGGAACTATGAATATAGCGTCCTTTCGAGGAAGGACCTTTGATCTTACTACCAGAGTTTGGGTTCAGAGTTTAGGTACGCTATTGGGAAGGTGTTAAGCCTCCCATCATTGTGTCCTATGTCTTAACCCTGTTAAAAACTGTCTAAACACTTGCCTTCTATACGCACACATACACTAACATGCATCTAACAAACAACATGGCATCTTTCATCCAAACAAAACATACTTATCCAACTATCTAAAAAAAAAAGAGCCAAACACACAAAAGAATACCCTAGCATTCATCTAACACAAAACCCTAACTTGTATCTAAACAAGGCAGCAGCCCCAAACATGGCAACAAACATATAATTATACAAAACATATCAAAATGAAAAACATTAACATGTTAGAAACCCTAATCGAACATCTAAGAAAACTAAACATAAATGCATGATATTTGTTAATGCATGACTTACCCTTTACTCACCTCTCAGCAACACAGTACTTATGGCATCAATGCATGAGCATGTGAATGAATGGCACGTCATCAAAACAAGGAAAAAACTAAACAAACCGTAATTCTAACATGTGATAACAAACAAGCATGTTAACAAGGTGAGCAAACATAAAAACATGTGAAAAGAAGGCTATGCAGACAAACACATGAGGAAAGAAACAAAACAAATTAGGGTTTTTTGGGTAACGGCATCATGCATGGTAGAACAGGTCTACGTACGCATGAGTTTAGCCTGTGTGTGTAGGCTAGATCATGCGTATGCAGATCCTTACCCAGAAACCCTAATCAACATAGAAACAGAGCAACAACCAAAAACATAAAATCTAACAACCTAGCATGCTTAAGGACATAAAGAAAACCTAAACTAACCTAGACAAGCATCTACAAACGTAAACTAAACACAAAAAGCAGATTAAAACGAAGATTAAAGATAGAAAAGAAAAAGAAAAGTTTAAAAGAGTACCTTAAAGCAAAAGCTCCTAAGCTTGATTTTTAACCGTTCCCCTCAGTCAAATCTATCATAATTCAATGAAAAGGTGATTAGTAATCTTAAACTCAAAAGATTAGAGCCAAAAGGGTCCTAATCAACTAAAAATGACTTGAGGGTGTTTTGTGAAAAACTCCCTGTTGATTCACTCTTTTCTAGTGAATCTTAGGTTTTCCCCGTGAGATTTCTGTTTTTTTTTTTTTTTTTTAAATGTACCATGTACGGCTTTTTATAGTTGAGAAAATGGAATTTAGAGCGGCACCCAGACGATGTGGGATTCGTTCCAAACCTCAGCCATTATTACAGAAAACTTGCCTTTCTTATGCTTCTAAAACCCTAGCTGTGTGCGCAGGATTATGCTTGCGTACGCATGCAGTGGCTCGCATATGCAGGCAGCGACCCACGTACACAAGCTGAGAGTCACTTTGGTCAGTTTACTTTTGAAAATAGGTTTTTGCTCATTAAAAGGGTTATATTTTCCATTTTAACACTCCTCAAGTCAATTTAATATCTGATTGAGCTCTAAACTGGCATTGGGCCTTAGTGTTGGAGCATCATTAGGGAATGGGAGCCCGAGTCATAAGGGGTACAAAATGCGGTGTCTACAGACACCTTTCTTTTGATTTGTGAGCTTTATTAACGAAATCAAAAGAATAAGAGACAAAACATTTTGTCTCGACGTACAGCTCAGGCCCAACCCACGCACACGACATACATAATGCATACATGGGGCGGGGTGCAACTCTGAAGAGCTACATGGGATTCGTATGTCCAAAGTCCCACCTTTGTTGCTCGAGAAATGAGCAACGATAAGTTCACTATCCCGGAACCTGTTTTGCCACTTGCAAGCAAGTAGCGAGTGACTCACTATCCTAGAGTCACTAAAATAAAAGAAAACAAACAAATGGTGCTCTTTCTAACCCAACAAACAACAAAAGGATATAGTCTCTATGATGTCCATCTGGGGCTCTTGCCTCAAACTTCTCCGGGTGACTTTTTCCTGTTGTCTTCTTCACTTCTTTCTCTACCTTATCGGGTAAGGCTCTTGCCTCAAGTTGGTCTTGGCCTCTTTCTCTGTCACTATCTCTACCTTTCTTCTTTTCTTTTCTTTTTACCGTTCCTGCATGTTAAATTCCCGGAGGATATGTGCACAAATAGAATCCACTAAGGATGGTGAAAAACTCGCTGAGGAATGGAGGTGCATTGGGAGGAATCGTCTGCCTCTCATGACTTGCTTGGAGATGAGAAACTCACTGAGGAGTAGTATGGATGGACTCTCTGGGGAGTAGTGTAGATGTGTGATCCATTGGGGAAGAATCTTCTGCTTCCTTTATGGTTTACTGAGGATTTTAAAGAAGAATCTTCTGCTTTCCTGCTGGGGATTTTTGACATATGGGACTCACAGGGGGAAGAATCTTCTGCTTCCTTACTGGGAACTTGCTTTAATGTACTTAGGTTTATTGGGGAGGAATCTTCTGCCTCCTCTATAGGTATGATGCTTGATATGCCTGGATCATTGAGAAAGAGTCTTCTGCTTCCTCCATAGGGGTGATATTTGATACATTTCAGGAAGAATGTTCTGCTTCCTCACTGGGGGCATTGCTTGAGACGCTTGAAAGGTTGAGGAAGAGTCTTCTACTTCTTTATCGGGTATGGTGCTTGATGGGTTTGATTCACTTGAGGAAGAATCTTCTGATTCCTTCACTGGGGATGCTTTGCTTGAGATGCTCGAAATGTTGAGGATGAGTCTTCTACTTCCTTATCGGGTATGGTATTTGACATGTCTGACCTGCTGAGGGAAGGTTCTTGAGGTGCTTGAACCAATGGGAATTGTTCGTGATGTGCTGGATCCACTAGGGATTATTCTAATGTGCTTGATCCACTGGGGGTTATTTTGATATGCTTGATCCACTAGGGAATTTTTTATTTTTGATTCTTAATAATTTTTGTTCAGTTATGGGAACCTTGAGATGTCCCTTCCTTGAAAGAGAAAGAAAAGGAATTTCTTTTTTCTTTTATTTTTCATGACTAAACTACACGTAGTTTAGCCATCAGGTGTGTTCCCGCCTTTTCCATTTTCTCCAACGGTTACCAACCATTTCTTTTCTTTCTTCTTCTTCATTCTCTTCATCTTCCTCACCCCTTCACATTCTTCATAACTCATCTCTCTTTTCTACAAAAACCTCCCTCTCCTCTTTCTTTACCTCACATCTCCTGACTTCCTCATTCTCTCAAACTCTCTCATTTCCTCTTTTTCTCTCTTTCTCTCATCATCTTCTCCAATCCTCCCGCATCTTAACCGCTGATGCCTTCCGTCTCACCGTTGGAATGGAGCCACAAGGTTGGTAGGACCTCCACCATTGACGTACCGGCTAGAGAATTACATTCCTGCGGGTGAATTAGTGAGTTTTTCATATTTTTTTTTCTCTTTTTCAAGTTCTTCTCTGATCTTTGGCTAAGATATGTTTTTTGCTATGTAAATGCTTGGGTTTCGCTATGGGATGGGTTTAGATGAAAACCTGATGTCTTAGGAGGAGTAGGAATATGTCTAGGATTAATTTCGGAGGATGCTTCCTTGGAAATGTTGAAGAACTGCTTTTGTCTGTGTTCTTACGTGCGTGGGCTCTGGCCTGTATACACAGCTTGTATTCATGTGTATGCAGCTCTGTTCTTGTGTACGCAGGTGTATTCTTGAGGTTCCGCGAACGTGGGAATGGACCTACGTACGCGGGGTCTTGTCTACGTGTGTGGGCTTTGACCCGCGTATGTGAGACGCTTGGCAGAAGCCATGCTCTGCCCATTTCTACTCCTTTTTTCAACCGTTTCACTTCCCTATGCAATTCTAACACACATTTTATCATTTTTGCATCTGAATACCACTGTGTCATTCTTTTTACCTTCACTCTTGCATCAAAACACCATATTCCTTGAATTTATCTTAAATTATGATTCTAACTATATTTTCTCTCTCTTTTTTTTTTGGCAGTCATCAACCCCTTATACTGGTAGGGGAAGTACAAATAAGGTGGTGGAGTGGTTCAACTTGCTTGCCCCCAAAGCCAGAGGCTATGTCCAAGAGGTGGGCTTTGAACCTATCATCGATCTCCTTTTGGAGAAGTCTGCGAGTGCTACACTAGTGTAGTGCCTCATCAAGAGGTGGTGGGACACTACCCACACCTTTCACATTATCGAACAGGAGATGACTGTGATTCCCTATGACTTCAACCGCATGACTGGTCTTGGCTTCGAGGGGGCCATCATTATCTTGGATGGTGTGTTGGGCGTGCAGCTAGGCATTGACATGTTGGGGAGGAAGTATTCCACCAAGACCATCCACCACTTCGACTTGGTATCGAATTACATGTCCCTTCCATAGAGGACCACGGAGGAGTGTGTCCATATGGCTGGGGCTTTCCTTCTCCACTTGGTAGGGGCATACCTCTTTGCCAATGGTGGCCAAACGGTGTCTTTGAGGTGGCTAACCCTCTTCTAGGATTTCGGGGAGGCATAGAGGGCCAACTAGGGGCAAGCATGTCTTGCTTATCTTTACTCAACCCTTGACACTCTCAGCCGGGGCACTTTGCGACAACTTGTAGGGCCTTGGAAGCTCCTTAAGGTCAGTTCTCTTTTCACTCTTTCTCTTTCACTCATAGCCTATAGTCTTGCAAACTGTATTACCATGAAAACTGTCATCTTGTATATATCATCTTGAAAATTGTCATCTTGCATCTTGTCATATTGTATCTGGTCATCTTGCAAATTGTTATCTTGTATCCAACTTGTGGTTTATGCTTCTTTCTTTTTGAAGTGGTGGGTGATTAGGTACGACCTTATAACTCTGGGCACTAACCTAACCTTGAAGGACTTTCATTAAGTGAGGGCCCATCTTGCTGGGTTGACTTCCGATGAGGTAAGTTCAGTAGTTCTAGTTTCTCACGCTTCTTCATGTATTCTTCTTAGGATATCCTTCTCCTAACCTCATGTCTTTATAGGTCAACTGAACTCCATGGGCCAACCAACCCCTTCCTGCTTCTTAAGACATGGAACCTGCCGCTCTCGTTGCTTCAGAGTATTGGAAAAACTGGTTTTGCATCTCGTACAAAACACACAGCGGAAGCAACAAACACGAATCTACTTCATTCATGAGAGATAACATGTAACCTTGAATTCTAGAACAAAGAATAGAAAGCGTACCTTGATGCAGTGAAATTCAAAACCAAAACTTGAGAATACCTTTAATCAACATCTCAATTCCACATGGTACCCAAGAAGTGTGGTCTCTCAATCAGTTTACACTACGTGTTCAATGGAGAATAAGAGAGGGGCTTACACTCACATACACACCATTTCCATCCTCTAAAAATTCTGTATGTTTCTCTCCTTATACATAACTGATTATCTAATTAGGCTAGCCTATCGGGTTCGCCCAATTGGGCTTTAGTTTGTGGCTTGAGATTGGGACCAAAGGGAACAAATAAGACTCTAGCTCCAATGGGCCTTGGGCTTATCTGTCAACTCTTGACAAGTCCAAAGTTATCATTAATTATATTTAATACCACTATATAAATATAATTGTACTCTAGGCCTTATTAATAAATTATATCCCAAGACTCTAAAGATATCATTTGACCCCTCCATGAAATATCCATAGTGAACAAAGTCATAATGAACTATCACTGTGTAAACAACTATTTTATCCTTCAGTACCCAGTTTAATCTTTTAGTCATTCACATTTATTGAAATCCAATTTCAATAAATATAAACTTTAGTAATTCCTCACTAAAGTGGGTGCCCTAAATAACCAGTTCCCATTAAACTTATCTCAAGGGGATATTTCGTGTCTCTATAAAAAAAAGATTATGGATTCCATTTTGAGAATATGTGTTCCCTCAACACTACATGTGGTTACCCAACATACTGAGATTTTGACCGTGAATATTAGATCTCACTCCTGATATATCAAAGTAACCTACATTTCATGATCGGGTTCACTATCCTCTCAAGATTGAGAGTCTATGAAATTAGAAGTCATGGGATTAATTATTCAAGTGACAGTTGTTGATTGAATAATTAATCTCACAGCGGTCCAGTTCAATATGTCTTAACACTTAAGACACATCAACACATCAACTAGAAGTCTCCACTTCCATGATCAAGACAAACCATCTTAGTTGATGTGTTATAGTCTTTGCAGATGAAACACCCAATTTCATCACTGACTACGAACTACATTTTGAGTTTACAAAGAACTTGTGATTTATATCTTCTGTGACTAAATCACATACAATGCATCTCAAGGACTATGATAATGTCCCATTAGTTCATTTATAAATAGTCTCATATAATTAAACAAATTAATTATTTATGACATGCCAATAAATTAGATTTTAGGGCATAAACCCCAACACAGAGATCCCTCGACCTTGTGAAGGAGAGGGCTTGAGGGCGATATACCTGGTGGAGAGGGTGAGATGCTAGTTGGTAGGTATGGATAACCCACAGATTCCGAGGGACCCTTCTGAGTTCATGCTTGCCCCACACTCCATTACTGACGCTAAGTACAACACATGGGGGAGTGGTATTTCCTATGTCGAGTGGCTCCTTGAGGGGTTGGACTACAAGGAGTTCAACCTCACTCGCCTCATGCCTTCACTCACTGTTCAGGTATATGTTCAAACTCTTGTTCTCGTTTCCTTCCTCTATCATGGCTTGTCATGACTACTAATATGGGGAATTGTAATAGGGGGGACCTGCTGCTAGTGAGCCCATAGATCCTTCACATATCCCTTAGACGAACTATGCCTATGGAGCAGATGACTTTGCTTAGGAGCGTGTTGTGCCCCGTAATCCCAATGTCATAGGCTATCCTCTCCCTCCCAACACTTGAGCAGTGAGTTCTTTCTTCCTTTTGATCTTTCTTCTTTGCCATTTCTTTTCTTGTTCCAGTCACTAACCCTTCTTCTTTCTAATTGCAGCCCACTATTCAAAAGCATGAGAAGTTGGAGTGGTTGGCTAGAAATCTTAAGTTGGAGGTGACTAACTATTCGAGGGAGCTGTATAGTCCAAAAGGAGCGGCCCACCCAGGTGGGGGAAATGATGATGGTGATGATGGTGATGGTGGCGAGGAGGAGGACTTGGGGGCGACTCCTAGCTACTAACCAAGGAAGAGGCAGCACCATTGATTATTTGTAGTCATGGCATACACACATCACATAGTTTTTTTTTCTTTTTCTTTTAATGTTTTTCTTTTGCTTTTAGTGTTCTTCAATTCCCTTGGCAGAAATTTGGATTAAGTTTGAGACAAAGGATTGTATTAAGAACATCTTTTTACATTTATGCTTTTGATTGGAACTTAGCACTTAATTTTACAAGTACAATAATAAATTGTATGTTTCTATACAATCTTTGCTTCTTTAATGCTTGCAATCTTGCTTGGGATGTGTCTTGAATGATTCTTTAAGTCACTGGAACCTTAGGAAACCTTGGAAGCAGAAAAGATCTACTCAAAATAGGGGAACATGGGCCTCTGCCAAGCGTTTTGCGTACATAAAGATGGTCTTGTGTACGCAGCTTTGACTTTGCGTACACAGGGTTGACTCTGCACACATGGGCCGCGAATCAAAAAAACCCTAGCCAACTTACTTAGGTATAAAAGTAGCCGTTTAGGTCCAAAACCCTTACCAACGTATTTTCAACCCTGAGAACACTTTTTTGAGGTCTCCCCATGGCAAAAAACTCTCCTTTTAATGTCTCCACTTGGATTTGGAAGCTTGGTCCCGATTTCAAGAATTTTGTTGCTCCCTATGGCCTTTCTTGCATCTTTCCTTACCATCAAATTAGGGTGGATGAGCCTCTTCTTCATGTTGCTGCCAACTATTGGGTTCCTTCCCGACATTTATTCCGCTTCAATGAAATAGAACTATGCCCCATTATTGAGGAATTTTCTGCAATCATGGGCAAACCAGAGATTGATGACCTTATCTTTCCTACCAAGGGTGGGGGTCTTCCTTCCTTGCTACGAATGGTGTTGATGAGGGTGCCTTCCACACTGCAATGTTTGCCAATAGGATCTTGGGTAGGATTACTAAAGCTTGGCCACGCCGTAGGGTGACGAAAGACATTATTCCTCCCAAATACATCTACACTACTGCAAGCTACAAGCAATGGTTGAAGGATGACATGAAGTGGATCCTAAAGGATGAAAAGGCTCACATGAAGACTAGCATGAAGATAAGGAGGACTGAGTGACCACCTTGATGTGCCTCATGTTTTACTTTTCTACACTTTTATGATTCTTATGTTTTTGTTTTTGAATTTAATAAAGGATTGGAATGTTCCAAATCCCCTATGAGAACAAACTTATTATCTTTTGATTTAAGTAATGAAATAATTTCCCTTTTTATTATCTTTGCTTATTGTCATCTCATTTATTCATTTTCTTTTCTTTTCTTTTTCCTTTGCCATGTAATTTCTGCCCATGATGTCCTTTAAGGAATTTTCGCCATGCCCATGGTCTTTTCCCCTAACTTTTTCCTAGACCACCCTTTCAGGTTTCAATCTAGCGAGGTTCTTTTGCCTTAACTTTTGCCTAGGCTGTCCTTTTGGGTTTTCAACCTTGTAGGCTTTTTTCTTTCTTTTTTTCTTTTAAATGTGGTATTTTCGGAGTCTATCCATGTTAACGGGGCGAAGCATCTCTTCCCCATCCAAATTTGTGATTCTTGTAGCACCTCTAGACATGATCTTCTTAATGATATAAGGCCCAGACCACCAAGTCTTCATTTTCCCTCTCGAATCAAAAGTCTCATCTCTAAGCACCTTTAGGACCAAGTCTCCTTCTTTAAGGTTTCTCGGTTTCACTTTCTTGTTGAATGCTCTAGCAATTCTTTTTTGGTATCTTTGTGCATGATATTGTGCCCTAGCTCTCTTCTCATCTATCGAAGCCAATTGTTCATATCTCGCCTTCATCCAATCCTCTTCCAAAACCTTAGTTTCTATTAACACTCTCAAAGATTGTATTTCCACCTCAATAAGAAGCACCGCCTCACTACCATAGACTAAAGAGTAAGGTGTTACCCTAATTGATGCTTGGATAGAAGTTCTATAACCCCATAGGGTAAATGGAAGTTTCTCAGCCCAATCTTTGTATGTCACTACCATCTCGGTTAGGATATTCTTCACATTCTTATTGGTTGCTTCTACGGCCCCATTAGCTTGTAGGCAATATGGTGAAGACTTGTGGTGCTCGATGCCATATTCTTCCATGACCCTTCAAACTTCACCTTTAAAGTTTGAACCATTATCGAAAATGATCTCTTGGGGTACCCCAAACCGACATATGATGTTGTTTTCTAAGAACTGAGCCACATGCTTAGCTTTCAACACGGAATAGAAGGCCGCTTCCACCCACTTCGTAAAGTAGTCAATTGCCACTAGAATGTATTCATGCCTATTTAAAGCTTCGGGAGCTATCCTTCCAATCACATCTATGCCCCAAACCGAGAACGGCCATGGAAAAGTCATGCTATACAACTCACTAGGAATTAAACTCACTATCCCCAACGGAGTCGCCACTATAGACACAGCGAAAAATAGAGTCACCACCTAGTTATGTGGTCTAGGAAACAAGAAAATAGCGTCCTTTCGAGGAGGGACCTTTGATCTTACTACCAGAGTTTGGGTTCAGAGTTTAGGTACGCTCTTGGGAAAGTGTTAGGCACCCAAGATCATCCAACCTTAAGGTTGGCCTCCCATCATTGTGTCCTATGTGTTCACCCTATCTAAATACTTGCCTTCTATACCCACACACACACTATCATGCATCTAACAAACAACATGGCATCTTTCATCCAAAAAAAACATACTTATCCAACTATCCAAACAAAAGAGAGCCAAACACACAAAAGACAACCCAAGCAGTCATCTAACATAAAACCCTAGCATGCATCTAAACAAGGCTGCAGCCCCAAACATGGCAGCAAATATATCATCATACAAAACATATCAAAACAAAAAACATTTACACATTAGAAACCCCAATCGAACATCTAAGAAAACTCAACATAAATTCATGATCGTTGTTAATGCATGACTTACCATTTACTCACCTCTTAGCAACACAACACCTACGGCATCAATGCATAAGCATGTGAATCAATGACATGTCATCAAAACAAGGAAAAAACTAAACAAACCCTAATTCTAACATGTGATAACAAACAAGCAAGTTATCAAGGTGAGCAAAAATTAAAACATGTGAAAAGGAGGCTATGTAGACACACACATGAGGACAAAAACAAAACAAATAAAAAGTAGGGTTTTCTGGGTAACGACATCACACACGCTAGAACAAGTCTGCGTACGCATAAGTTCAGCCTGCATGCGCAGTCTAGATCATGCATACGCAGATCCTTACCCAGAAATCCTAATCAACACAAAAATAGAGCAACAACCAAAAACATAAAATCTAACAACCTAGTATGCTTAAGGACATAAAGAAAAGCTAAAACTAACCTAGACAAACATCTACAAATGTAAACTAAACACAAAAAGCAGATTAAAAAAAAGATTAAAGACAGAAAAGAAAAAGAAAACTTTAAAACAGTACCTTAAAGCAAAAGCTCCTAGGCTTGATTTTTGACCGTTTTCCTCAGTCAAATCTATCACAATTCAATGAAAAAGGTATTAGTAATCTTAAACTCAAAAGATTGGAGCCAAAAAGGTCCCAATCAAATAAAAATGACTTGAGGGTGTTTTGTGAAAAACTCCCTTTTGATTCACTATTTTCTAGTGAATTTTAGGTTTTTCCCGTGGGATTTCTGTTTGTTTTGAAAATGTACCATGTAAGGCTTTTTATAGTTGAGAAAATGGGGTATGGAGTGGCTCCCAGACGATGTGGGATTCGTTCCAAACTTTAGCCATTATTGTAGAAAACTTGTCTTTCTTATGCTTCTGAAACCCCAACTGCGTGCGCAGAATTGTGCCTGCGTATGCATGCAATGGCTCGTGTACGTAGGCAGTGACCCACGTACGCAGGCCGAGGGTCACTTTGGTCAGTTTACTTCCAAAAATAGGTTTTTGCTCATTAAAAAGGTTATATTTTCCATTTTAACACTCCTCAAGTCAATTTAATATTTGATTAGGCTCTGAACTGGCCTTGGGCCTTAGAGTTTGAGCATCATTGAGGAACGGGAGCCTAAGTTGTAAGGAATACAAAATGCAGTGTCTATAGGTAGGAACATGTTTATGATCAATTTTGGATGATGTATGCTTGAAAATGTCGAAGGCCTGTTTTTGTCTATGCTTCTGCGTGCGTGGGCTCGAGCCTGTGTACGCAAGTCTGTTATTGAGGCTCTACGTATGTGGGTTCTGGCCTGTGTACACAAGCTTTGAACCACGTACATGAGACGCTTAGTAGAGGCCTTACTCTACCCCTTTTCACTTCTTTTCAACCATTTCACCTCTATATGCAATCTTAACACCCTTTTTTTTCTTTTTTTCATCTGAACATCACTGCATCCTTCCTTTTATCTTCATTCTTGCATCAAAAACATCATTTTTCAACATTTTCACTTGAATCAATAATCTAATTTTATCTTCTTCTTTTGCAGTCCTCATCCCCTTATGCTGGTAAGGGAAACACCAACAAGGTGGTGGAGTGGTATAACCTCTTCGTTCCTAAAATGAGGGCTTACATTCGGGAAGTGGGCTTTAAGCCTATCCTTGGCCTTCTACTAGAAAATTCTACGTGTGCTACCTTGGTGCAATGCCTCATCGAGAGGTGGTGGGATACCACTCACGCCTTCCATATCGCTGAGCGAGAGATGACGATAACTCCCTATGACTTCTACCGCATGACTGGCCTTAGCTTCGAAGGGGCAATCATCAATTTGGATGGCATGTCGGGCATCCAACTAGGTCTTGATATGTTCGAGAGGAAGTACTCCACTGAGACCATCCACTACTTTAACTTGGTGTCGGATTAAATGCTTCTCCCATAAAGGACTACAGAAGAATGCGTCTGTTTGGCTAGGGCCTTCCTTCTACACTTATTAGGAGCTTATCTCTTCACCAATGGTGGGCAAACGATGTCTTTAAGATGGTTGACCCTCTTTTAAGACCTTGCAGATGCATAAAGGGCCAACTGGGAGCAGACATGTCTTGCCAATATTTACTCTACCCTCGACACTCTTAGTCGAGGTACCTTGTGATAGCTTGTGGGGCCTTGGAAGCTTCTTGAGGTTAGTTCTCTTTCCCTTTCTTGTATTCTCATTTGTAGCTTGTAGTCTTGCAAACTGTATCATCTTGCAAACTGTCATCTTGCAACTATTTGTTAGGATATGTGCCCTTTAAATCCTACTGTATGATGCTATGTATGACATTATGTTGTGATTAATAAATTTGTTTTATTATTATCTAAAATAATGGTAACATGAATATTTGGACATTATCATATAGTCCATGAGATGCATAGTATGTGATTTATGTGATTTAGTCAGAAGATATAAGTCAAAAGTTCATTGTAAACTCATAATTTTAGTTTGTAGTCAGTGATGAAATTGGGCATTTCATTTGCGAAGACTATAACATATCAACTAAGATGATTTGTGTTGATCATGGAAGTGGAGACTTCTAGTTGATATGTTTTATATGTTTTAAGTGTTAAGACATATTGAACTGGACCGCTGTGAGATTTATTATTCTACTAATGACTGTCAAATGAATAATAAATCTCACGACTTCTATTTACATCAACTCTTAATCCTAAGAGAATAATGAACCTGATCATGAAGTGTAAGTTGCTTTGATATAAGAAGAGTAAGATCTAAAGTCACGATCAAAACCTCAGTATGTTGGGCAGCCACATTTAGTGTTGAAGGAACATATATTCTCAAGATGGAATTCATAATCTCTTAACGGAGATATAAAATATTCCCTTGAGATAAGTTTAATGGGTTCGATTATTCAGAGTGTTAGGCCTAACCACTTTAGTAAGGAGTTACTAAAGTATATATTTATGAAATTGGATTTCATAAATATATGATGAATAACTTAAAGGATTAAACCGGGTACTCAAGGATTAAGATATAGTAATCTTCAAAGTGGCAGTCAACATTCATGACTTTGTATTACTATGAATATTTTAATGAAGGGGTTGAATGTATAATAAAGTCTTGGGATATAATTTATTAATAAGGCCTAGAGTACAATTATATTTATATAGTGGTATTAAATATAATTGAAAGTTCAAAAATGTGTTGAAGACACAAAAGCTGTTTAGACTCCCAAATTAAAATTACGGCTCGATAGATTTTACACTAACTTAATACTAAGTGCGGAATAGTGTAAATGCAAGCGGATAAACAAACAAGCTACTCTAATCCATATTAAAAGCAACACGCAGTAAAATGGAAATATAAAAGAGTAGGGAAGAAAGATGCAAACACAAGATAACACGCAGATGTGTTATCGAAGAGGAAACCGAAGTACTCGGCGTAAAACCTTTCTGCCGCCCTCCAAGTGGTAATCGATCCACTAGACAATCAGTTGGGATACATGGGTTAGCAAGAGACCTTCCAAGCCTAATCTACTCGATGTACCTAAACCCTCCAAGCTCCTACTCCAACAAGGCTTCTCGGAACCGTGTCTTATCTAGCTCTCCGGATCCCGCAACAAGCTCCATGTTGCATCTGCCATCTTTGGCTTCTTCCAATGCTTCCCAGCAGCACCAAACTATCACTTGACACTCTGAAAGGGTGTGGTAAGTGCTTGGGCTATCAACCTCTCAGTGATATGAAATGGAGAGGTAGGAGTTGAGGAAAATCAACAAGCAATTGTGTAGAGAATTGTGGGTATAACAATCTCTAACTCTTAAGTTGTTTGGCTAGGGTTTTCTCTTAGAAGTACTCCTCAACATTTGTGAGTAATGTGGGTATATATAGTGTGGGTACAGAAAGTGTGTATCAGATAGTACAGTTTGGGAGAACAGAATGTCTCGCGGGTGTCTTGCTGGAAGGCCTTACCCGCGAGATACTCGCGAGACACAGCTGTCTCCATTCTGTCCTGACTCTTCGTATTCCAGCATGTGCAAGTCACATGAGTCACTTCGCGGGATGCTTAGTCGAGAGATACCCGCGAAAACTCTTCAGTCTTCAATTGCTTGAGTCTTCACACTCTCTCTCTATCGCACAACCCTTACAATCAAATCCCACAATAAATACAGGGTACAAAAGATTGAATAAAATTACAATCAAATTTGGCACGGAATTAAAGCCAACAGAACACATATTTGTAAATTATAACTTTACAATCTCCCCCTTTGGCTATTCCATGACAAAACCCCTAAAACAGACTCTAGACTTAAACGTGAGTTTGGGAACAGTGGCAAAACTCACTCACACCTAATTTAGAAGCTGTGAAGCACTTACACGTATGTACTTGTAACCTGAAACGCTTGCACACAAACAAAATTTTCATTAAGCTTATGACAAGTTGAATACATGGTACGTATATGACCAAGTAAAATGCGATCAAGTTAGTAAACACAATAAAACATGTAAGCATATCTTGATCAAATAGGATCAGTCATTAAAGAATGACTACAATGAACATTTAGCAAGTAAATGCTCATCTGGACACGCAATGCAATTAAGATCAATCCTACGGATCAATTGCATGTCCAACACTCAACCAATGCAAAATACACAAAGTATTTGCATCTAGGATACACAATCCTACTAAGGGCACATGAGTGAGGTACTTAAGACATATTAACAATATCTTAAAAGTACAAATAAAATGCTACAAAGCAATAAGGTAAACACAAATACTGAATAAACTGAAATTAAAAGTGTAGGAAAAATACATGTTTGTATTGCATACTAAACATACGCAGCGAAAAATTAACAGATCTACTTCATTCGTAATAGATAACATGTGCTATGTAAGTTTCAAAATTTAAGAACAAGAGAGTGTACCTTAATGCGGTGAAATTCAAAACCAAAGATCAGAAGTTCTTGAGAACACTTTTAATCTTCACTCCAATTCCACTTGATGCCCAAGATGTGTGGTCTCTCAATCAGTTATACGTGTATGTTCAAGAAGAGAATGAAAGAGTGTCCAACACTCACATACATACCATTTCATGCACATACAAAAATCTGTATGTTTCTCTCCTTATAACTGATTATCTAATTGGGCTAGCCTTTTGGGCCTTTCCAATTGGGCTTTAGTGTGTGGCTTGAAGTAGGACCAAAAGGGAACAAATAAGACACTAGCTCCAATGGGTCTTGGGCTTTTCTGTCAATTCTTGACAAGTCCAAAGTTACCATTAATTATATTTAATACCACTATATAAATATAATTGCACTCTAGGCCTTATTAATAAATTATATCCCAAGACTTTATTGTACATGCAACCCATTCATAAAATATTCGTAGTAATACAAAGTCATGAATGAAGACTGTCACTTTGTGAATTACTACATCTTAATCCTTGAGTACCTGGTTTAATACTTTAAGTTATTTATCATATATTTATGAAATCCAATTTCATAAATATATACTTTAGTAACTATTTACTAAAGTAGTTAGGCCTAACATTCTGAATAACAAACCCATTAAACTTATCTCAAGGGAATATTTTGTATCTTGGTTAAGAGACTATGAATTTCATCTTGAGAATATATGTTCCATCAACACTAAATGTGGCTGCCCAACATACTGAGGTTTTGACCGTTACTTTAGATCTTACTCCTGATATATCAAAGCAACCTACACTTCATGATCAGGTCCATTATTCTCTCAGGATTAAGAGTTCATGTGAATATAAGTCGTGAGATTTATTATTCAATTGACAGTCGTTAGGAGAATAATAAATCTCACTGCGGTCCAGTTCAATATGTCTTAACTCTTAAAACATATCAACATATCAACAAGAAGTCACCACTTCCATGATCAAGACAAATCATCTTAGTTGAAATGTTATGGTCTTCGCAGATAAAACGCCTAATTTCATCACTGACTACGAACTAAATTCTGAGTTTACAAAGAACTTTTGATTTATATCTTCTGTGAATTTTCACATAAATCACATACTATGCATCTCATGGACTATATGATAATGTTCGAATATTCATGTTACCATTATT
Source organism: Notholithocarpus densiflorus (assembly GCA_030021035.2). NCBI lineage: Eukaryota > Viridiplantae > Streptophyta > Magnoliopsida > Fagales > Fagaceae > Notholithocarpus > Notholithocarpus densiflorus. Next base: position 401,913 of record JARYZH020000016.1, on the reverse strand, counting down.
TCAGATTATAATAAAACAACTTTATTAATTACAATATTAAGTCATACATCATGTTATACATAATGTCATACATAATATCATACATAGCATCATACAATAGGATTTAAGGGCACTAATCCTAACAAAAAGATAGAGTACTATAGCTTTAAATAAAAGCAGTAAAAACTATAAGCAAAAATAACTATCCAAGAGTTATAAAAGCTGAAACAATTTAAACCAAAACATAAATAAAACTGATCTGCTTGTATGAATCAAGGTTTGTAAGCCTAAGATATGTCAATGCTCTGCTCCCCCTCAAATGTGCAAGCTCCCCCTCAAAAGTTTCTCCCCCTTTTTGATCGGAATGGCCAAAGAGGCCAGAATTGATCAGACTCTAAATCTGATCCTTGCGCCATGGACAAGTCGACGATTTGTGAAGACAATGCAGTGATCTGTCCCTGGACGTATTCAAACTGGGTCGCGGTGTGCTGCACATGAGAGTCTAGCATGGTGAACATCTGGTCCACTCTATCCAGGCGGCAATCAAGTCTGTCTAGTCCTCGTGCTGGAGCAGAAGAGGATGGCTATGCTGAAGTCTCTGGAGCAGAAGTGAATCTATCAATCTCCTCATTTGTATCTCCATCCTCGTCCTCAACACGATCCTGTGGTATCATATGCACACCTGTTTTGGAGGCCTTGATGTGAGCTGTGCTCCTAGTGACTGTGTGTGCACTAATGGGATAGTCCCTCTGAACTACTGTCAGACCACTCGAGAGTTTGAGCTTTGTCTTCGCAATTAGGCCCATAACCAGTGAGGGAAAGGGCATTACAGTCCTTGAATTCTGCTTCTCAATGCTCTTTTTCAACAAATGGAAGATTTGTCCACAAATATCTATCTCTTTGTGTGTAAAGAAATCATACAGAAATTTTGTCCTTGGAGCAGATAAAGTGGTAAGATTGGTGACCGGATATAAGTTATAAATCATCACATATGCCAAAGTCCTCATCTCCGGTGAAAAAGGTATTGTGTTCATGGATGATTTCTTCGATGTACCACCAAGTATTTTCACCATCTCCTCAGTCGATCCCAATCTATCTCCATATTGAACTGAGATTAGCTGAGAAGGAGGACGAATCTCCAGAAATTCTTGAATGCTATCCTTTGTAATCACAAATTCTTTGTGCCTTACCCAGCAATCTATATGGTCTTCCTCCACAGTAGCATTTGAGAAAAATTCTCTTATGATCCCGGAGTAGACAACCCCAACCGGGTTCAACAGCTTAGTCCAAGTCCTTTCTTTGAACACCTCAGGGATGAAGGTGTCCTCAAGGGTTTCTAGTTGGACCACCCTCTCCATAATAATGGTTGCTCTTTTGTAGCAGTCATTGTATTTCATATTAGCTTCAGCAGACTTGAAATTGTCAAAATCAATACGAGAACGTTTTGTGGATTTCTTGGTCGCAGAATATTTAGTAGGAGACATCTGCACAAATATCACAGAGAACAAGAAACAAAAACAAGTGCACAGACACAAAAAAAAAAAAAAAAAAAAAAAAAAATTGATTAGATTCAAGTTAGTTCAAAACAAAGGTAAAACAACCTAAAACAGATCAGAAACAACTCAAAATAGAACAAGCAGACACAAAACAGCATGCTATAAGTGTTTAACCATGTAAACAATAGCAAAATGCATGAAGTGAATCACTGTGCATGTGTGTATATGTTGTGCATGTGCTGATGCATGTGTGTACAACATGAGATGCAAGCGGTGTGCCTAGTGTGTGCATGGCATGGCATTGAGACACAAAATGGACAATGTGTGAAAAACACACAAACACTGACCAAAACATGATAAACATGATCAGTCAAGACAAAATCCAATCATTGGAACTCACTTAAGTCCAATTCAGCACAAGAATGTCACTAGAACATTTTGTCAAACACCTAACATGCAACAAAGTACACAGATGATGAAAAATGCATGAACATAATGAAATTTGCCTCAATACATGCTCAAACTGCCACATGGGGCCAACACAGATACACAAACATCAAATGGGACTCAGCCCAATCAAAGATTTGGAAAAATTTTCACAAAATTAAGAACCCCAACCCATTTTCGAAAAATCCCCAATTTTTATAACCCTAACTTAAATTTCTGCATAATCTCAGAAAAAACATGAAGATAATGTTTTAGAAAACATACCTTGAAGTTGGAAATGCATAAAATAAGCTTGAGAATGATGGGGTTTGAGTGAAAAATGATTTTTGGGTTGAAGAGGGGTTCGAGAGAGGCTTAGCGAGGGAAATGAGAATGTTTTGAAAACCTATCACATCTGCCTTATAAAACTGAAAACACGTGTTTTTCATGGGTTAGGCAGTAGCGAGCCACTCGCGAGACAATCGTGAAAAGAGCCACTGAAGCTCAGAAGCTTTCGCAAGAAGCTGTTGGTCACAAATCAGTCATGAAACA